>CM026322.1:6746958-7321958 GCA_014843725.1 Amphicarpaea edgeworthii | reverse complement strand
CATGCCTCATTTCATAGGGAACCTCAAAGTGGCTCTATTTCATTATATTACATCCATATACTAATTCCATTTGTTTAATATCCCTATCTTTGGTGTCATTGAGATAAGAGATGTGATCAGTGCATCTTCATGCACATTCTTCTACTGTTATTCTTAGGCATTTCCTTAGTTTATTTCATTAGTTTCACCATTTTAGTGTGTTTTCATATTTAAGTTTGTTTCTAGCTTTATTTAATTTTCGTATTTTATTTTCAGCATTAGCAGCTTTAAATGGAAAATTCATAATTGGAGCTACAGGAATCAGATTGAGGCGTTCTAATATTCATTGGAAAGATAAGAGAAAGAGCTACAACTTTTATGTTGGAGTCAGAAGCTGATTCGGATTGTAGAAGGCTTGAATAATTCGTCGAAGTTGCAGACGTTAAGAAATAATTTGTTTTGGGTCAATTTTATGGGCCTGGTTTGTATTTTCCGACCCGGTTCGGATTATTAGTGAAACTCTTATTCTATTAAAATACTAGGGCCGGCTGCTGTGCATATATTCACTGTTCACGCAGCATTATTCATGCAGCACTGTTCACGAAATTATTTGGAGAGTTTTGAATGATGGTAATGGAGAACTAATTTCCGAAGGATCGATCTACTGCAATCGGATTCCACTTTGAGGTTCTTTTATAAATTCCATATCAATCTGTTTCCTTTGATTTATTCCAATAATCTCAATTATTTGCTTAATTTGATTGTTGTTATAGGATATAAATCTTAAATTCGATTGGTTATTTGATCTTGAATCAATTTCGCGTTAACGTAGCTTTTACATTATCGCATTTAATTAGATTGCGTTTGCTTAATTCGCAATAGTTTTTAATCCGTTTGCTTAATTCGGAATTCAGGATCATACGCCGTATAATTTCTATTGCGCTTGTCAGTGGTTATTATAGTCGAATAGGATCAGACCCGTTTAGGGAATTGGAATTTATAGGGATCAATGATAAGTCGGAAGTTGATACAGTAGGTTGATTCGCTTTAGCTTATTCGATAATCACAATTTATTTTAATTCATTTTTCTTGAAATCGTAATCTAAACCCCCCATTAATCGTTACTGCATTGATTAATAATAATACAAGAATCCTTGAGAACGATACTCAAGTTGTCGTTAACTGTAACTATATTTTTAAAATCACTCGTTTTTTATCCGTGCGCGACAGCGGGAAGATGTCATTTCTAGTTTATCTATTTCTATAAATAGAAAATTATGGAAAATGGAAAGTTGAAAAATCGTTATATAATAATCCAAAAATTGCAATAGAAAAATAATCTAGAAATTGCAATAGAAAAGAAAAAGAGGGGTTTGAGATAATTTTTCAATCTTTTATACTGGATAATATAGTATCTTATGCATGAAGATAATTAATTCGATAGTTGTGGTCAGACTCTATTATGGATTTCTGACCACATTTTCCATAGGGCCCTCTTATCTCTTCCTTCTTTGAGCTAGGCTTGTGGAAGAAGGGATCGAAAAGAAAATATCAGCAACAACTGAGTTTATTATGGGACAGCTCATAATGTTCATATCAATCTATTATGCGCCTTTGCATTTAGCATTGGGTAAACCCCATACAATAACTGTCATAACTCTACCCTATCTTTTATTTTAGTTCTTTGGCAATAATTACAAAAACTTTTTGAATTATGGATACAAGAATCCAAATTAAATACGTAATTTTAGTATTCAAAGAATCTTCTTTCAGAATCTTCTTTTTCAATTATTAAACCCTTTTTTTTTACCAAGTTCAATATTAATAAGATTAGTTAATATTTATTAAGATTAGTAAATATTTATTTGTTTATAAATAAAAAATACCAAATTAGTATAAAGATTACTATATATAATATATACAATAAAATATTCGAAGAAATTTGTCCGCCTCCCAGATATTTGATAGCTTCTCCCATAAAAAAAACTTGTAATACCTACTCCATTCGGGAATTCCATCGATTATTTTTTATCAAAAAAATAATTGAATTTCACTAATTTTCTTACACTTGTAATTAAAGATATTTCATACAAAACATCCATATAACCACGATTATATGACCAATCATATATAACATTTTGAAAATTAACAGCAACATTATTATTAAAAACACTTTTTTCAAATAAATTTAATAAATTCAAATTTTGTAAATACGAATAAACCGGTTTGTAAAAAAAAGATGCTATAAATATTCCTAAAAAAGTTAGAATCACGGAAAAAGTTGCGTTTGTCAAAAATTCATACCAATCTATAAATTTTTTTGAATTTTTATGTAAAAGGTCTATAAACGGAATTAACAATTTGGATAATATATCCAAATCTATTTCTTTTTGGCTGAAAGAAATTCCTATGGCCCCAACAAATAAAGTAAAGAGCACTAAAACAAGCATAGAAAATCACATAGTATTGTCCGATTCATTAGGATATAAACAAGCAGTTTTTTTTAGTGCCAAAATAATTAATATAAAAAAAAGATGGGTTATGTTTTTTGATGTTTTGATTAATACGATGTGGATATATTTTCCGGATAAAAAAAGAAGTAATTTCATTATTTTTCATTCTTAGTAAAAGTAAAACTAATAAAAAAAATTTCTTTTTTAATTTCTGTATTACTTCTTTCTTCCCCCATAAAGATATTGAATAGAATGAACTATTTTTTTTCCATTGAAATTTTAAAAAATGAACGTTTAAATATCCTTCTAAAACAAGTAAATAGATCCGAAACATATAAAATGTAGTTAATCCTGCTGTGCAACAAGCTATTATTGCAAAAATGGGTGAATATAACCAACTATCATTAAGAATTTCATCCTTAGACCAAAAACAGGCAAAAGGTGGAATACCGCAAAGAGAAAGTGTACCCACTAAAAAAAATGTTTTTGTAATTGGTACATGTTTTGTTAAACCGCCCATAAGAACCATATTTTGACTTTTAGTTGAGAATATCCGACAACAGCTTCCATTGAGTGAATAATGGATCCAGATCCTAAAAACAACAATGCTTTTGAATAAGCATGGGTAATCAAATGAAATAAAGTGGCTCGATAAGATCCCATACCAAGAGCTAACATCATATAACCCAATTGAGACATTGTGGAATAGGCCAAAATTTTCTTAATATCTTGCTGAGCAATAGCTAAAGTAGCTCCAAATACTACTGTTATTATACCTATAAAAGCTATTCTGTTCATTATTGCAGGTAGAACTATGAAAAGAGGAAGAAGTCGAGCCACAAGAAAAATTCCCACGGCTACCATAGTAGCAGCATGTATAAGAGCGGAAATTGGAGTAGGCCCTTCATAGCATCAGGTAGCCATACATGAAGAGGAAATTGGGCGGATTAGCGACTGAGCCACAAAATAGCAAGAGGCTAACAAAGTAACAAAAAAAATATTAACTTCATTTTTATAAATCAAGTTATTTATTATTTGAGACAAATCTCGAAATTCTAAACTACCTGTTATCCAATAAAGACCTAAAATTCCCAGTAATAAACCAAAATCCCCTACATGATTAGTTACAAATGCTTTTTGACAAACATTTGCCACAATAGGACGTGTAAACCAAAAGCCTATTAATAAATAAGAACACATTCCAACCAATTCCCAAAAAAAACATAAATTTGTGTCAAATTCGAACTCGTAACTAATCCCAACATTGAAATATTAAAGAGTCATATAAGCAAAAAATCTCAAATATCCTTGATCATGAGACATAATTATCACTATAAATAAGAACCAAAATGCCAACAGTAGTAATTAATATTAACATAATAGAAGTAAGTGAATCCATCAAGTACCCAAACTCTAAAGAAAGATCATTATTTATGATCCAAGACCATACATATTGATAAATAGAACTATTATTGATTTGATGAATAGACAAATCAAGCGAAAAAATCATAACTAGAGTTAACAATAAAATACTAGGAAAAGCCCACATATGTCGAAGATTTTTTGTTGCTGTCGGAAAAAGTAGAAGTCCCACTCCTATTAACAGAGGAACCAGAAATGGAATAAAATGTATCATCCATGAATATTTGTATATTCCATACAATAAACAAAAAAAATATGATTCTAATGAATTTGGTTTCTTATTCATTGGTTTTTATTTTATCTTTTTTGTAAAAAAGGGATTCGGTTAATAAAAAGTAAATAGAGAATTAATTAAAATAGAATGATCTATTATTCATTATTCTGAATCTTTGTACAATATTTTTTTTTCAAAAACATTAGTTCATTTTTTTAACTAATTGAGTCTTTTTTATTACAATAAACAATATCAATGTTGGTAAAACTTTAGAAAAAGGATTATAATATTCAATGTTTTACTTGAAATAGTCAAAAAATGGGAATTAAGATAGATAAAAGATATGGCTAATTAAAGAGAAATATATTTTAATTTACATAAAAATGTCTTTCACATCAAATTTTATAACAATCAAAAAGTATACTAATTATATGGCAGTTCCAAAAAAGCGCACTTCTATATAAAAAAATTTTTTGGAACACTTTATGGAAAAAGAAGGGATATTTTACAACATTGAAAGCTTTTTCATTAGCACAATCTATTTTTACGGGGAATTCAAAAAGCTTTTTTTTTTTTTTTAAGAAATATAAATGTTAGAATAATTTCAATTAACTTGATTGAACGAATATTTTTAAATATAAAAATACTAATATAAATGGAATATTTAATATAGTATAATATTAATTTAGGATATTTCGATTATATATCTATCTATATCTATACATAGATATAGATAAATATATTTCTCATAGATTATAAGGGAATTCTTTAAAATTATTTTATTTAATGTTTAGTAAACAAATATTGTATTTTAATTGATTCTTTGAATCTTGACAATTGACTAAAAATGAGTTATTATGATTTCGAGTAAGCCACTATGGTGAAATTGGTAGACACGCTGCTTTTAGGAAGCAGTGCTAGAGCATCTCGATTCGAGTCCGAGTAGTGGCATGACATCTTATCTTCTAAAAAATAGGTCCTATAATGAACTCCATTCTTATTTCTATTCCTAGTATTTAGATTTTTTCATTATATATGGTATTTTCAAGTTTAGAACATATATTAACTCATATATCATTTTTTATTGTATCTATTTTAATTTCAATTCATTTGATACCCTTATTATTTGTCAATGAAATCATAGGATTAGTAGATTTGTCCAAAAAAGGCATGATAACAACTTTTTTTTGTATAACCGGATTGTTAGTTACTCGTTGGGTTTTTTTGGGCCATTTACCATTTAGTGATTTATATGAATCATTAATATTTCTTTCATGGACTTTTTCCATTTTTTATTTTTATATGGTTCCTTGTTTCAAAAAACCTAAAAACTACTATTTAAATACAATAATAACACCAAGTATTATTTTTACCCAAGGCTTTGCTACTTCGGGTCTTTTAACCGAAATGCATGAATCCTTAATATTAGTACCAGCTTTACAGTCCCATTGGTTAATGATGCACGTAAGTATGATGATATTGGGTTATGCAACTCTTTTATGCGGATCATTATTATTAGTGGCTATTTTAGTCATTACATTTCAAGAACTCATACAAATTCTTGGTAAAAGCAAGAATTTCTATTTTTTAAATGAATTCTTTTCTTTTGCTGAAATCAAATACAAGAGTATGGATGATAAAAATAATGTTTTACAAAAAAAACTTATTTTTCATCTTATAGAAATTATTATAGATCACAATTTATTCAACAATTGGATTGTTGGGGTTACCGTACTATTAGTCTAGGTTTTATTTTTTTAACGATAGGTATTATTTCAGGAGCAGTATGGGCTAATGAGGCATGGGGATCATATTGGAATTGGGATCCAAAGGAAACTTGGACTGTTATTACTTGGACTATATTCGCGATTTATTTACGTACTAGAAAAAATAAAAAATTGGAAGATCTAAATTCTTCAATAGTTGCCTCCATGGGTTTTCTTATAATTTGGGTATGTTATTTAGGGATAAATTTTTTAGGAATAGGATTACATAGTTATGGTTTATTTACACCTTATTGAATTAAAATAAGTAAAGAACTTCACAAATACAAATATCGAAAACATAATCTATATAATAACAAAGAAAACTTCGAATAAAAAAGATTGAGAACCCTTTGAATCAAGTACTGTAGTAGTGATTCAAGGGGTTCTCAAAACAACAAACAAATTTAATTTTAATTCAAATTCATTTTTATGTAATTAATATAATCCAAAATAAATATATGTTTTTGTATTGTGCATAGGATTTATTTCTATTTTTGATTTTCTTTTTCATTTATTCGTGAAAACTATCTATAAAAAATTAGATAGAATAGCTTCAAGCTTGTCAGCCAAAAATGAAAAAATAAAATCTGGATAAATGCCAATACTTATTATGGGTATAAGGATAGAAATTGAAATAAATAATTCTCATGGCCCCGAATCAAAAAAATAAGATTTTGGTGTATTAAAAAGCTTGTATCCATAGAACATTTGACATAAGATAGATAATGGATAAATAAGAGTTAATATCATTCCAATTGCTGTTACAAAAGTTATTAGTATTTTTGTGATTAAAATATATTTTTGGCTGGTAATTATTCCCAATAAGACTATCAATTCTGCAACAAAACCGCTCATGCCCAGCAACGTAAGAGAAGCCATCGATAAGATAGTGAAAATGATAAATATTTTTGGCATTGGGATAGCCATTCCACCCATTTTGTCGAGATAAAGAAGACATAGTCTATCATAACTAGTTCCCACCAAGAAAAAAAGCGCAGTGCCAATAAATTCATGAGAGATTATTTGTAAAATAGCCCCATTGAGACCTGTATCGCTTATAGAACCAATTCCTAAAATTAAGAAACCCATATGAGATATTGAGGAATAAGCTATTCTTTTTTTAAAATTGCGTTGACCAAGAGATGTTGAAGCTGTATAGATTATTTGAATTGAACCAACCCATATGCTCCCATTTTTAATAATATTCCGGCTAAAAGCATACAAGTGTTGTAATGTGCCTCTCCGTGGGTGTCTGGTAACCATGTATGTAAGGGTATAATTGGTGATTTGACAGCAAAAGCAATAAGAAACCCGATAAAGAGTATTATTTTCAGTGCCACGGGATATGATTGATTAGTTAATGATTTAAAATTTAATGTTGGTTCATTAGAGCTATATAAACTCATACCCAGAATTCCCAGTAATAAAAAAGCAGAACTTCCCGCAGTGTACAAAATAAACTTTGTAGCTGAATACAAACGTTTTTTCCCACCCCACATAGATAAAAGTAGATAAACAGGAATTAATTCTAATTCCCACATGATGAAAAAAAGTAAAATGTCTTGAGAAGAAAATGTTCCTATTTGACCACTATACATTGCTAATATCAGGAAATAGAATAATTTTGCTTCTTGAGTAGCCGGCTGAGCCGCTAACGTAGCTAACGTAGTGATAAATCCCGTCAGTCCTAGAGAGAGTCCATCTATTCCGAATCTCCAGTAAAAGTAAAAAAAATGGATCCATTTATAATTTTCTGTCAATTGGATTAGTGGATCTCATTGATGTTATTAGGTATCCTAATCTCTGTATTCATTCTCAAACTCTATCTATGATTCATTTCATATTTGACTCTTGAATCTCTTTATTCATTTCTATTCATGTGCTTTGAGATTTTGTGTAGCTGTTGTCGTGTGATTTAGAATCTTGCAATTTTTTTGAATTTAAGCTGCTATTACTCAAGTTGGAGCTGGTTAGATCAAATATACGGAACGAAATGTTGACACTGCATTTTGAAATTTTTTGTGTAGTTGCTGTTGTGTGATGGTTAATTGCTTGTGTTGTAAGAAAAATAAAAGATACATGAATAGTTTTGTACAATTGGGGGGACATAGTGCATTTTATACAAGCCCTAAAAGCTATTGTTGAGTAATACCAATTTAGCTTAAACAAAATCTAGCAATACAAACCGAATTCAACCTAAGCACCTATGCAAAGCCCGCTATAATATGCACCAATTCCAATCAAAATCATGTGAATACTAGGCAGCTAGCTGCAATCACAATACAGTTCTAAAAACCATCAATTGGCTAAAATGTGGTAGTGCAACTCTTTTAAGGATGCTGACCATAACTTCAAGAGTTTCAGAATATGATTATAGAATATTGTTGATTATGAGCAGTAGTAACTGCTAAACTGCATTAAACTTATAAACTGTTCTAGTTCTTTCTTTTCATTTGTTTTTGAAGGCATAAAACTAATTAACTTGAGCTTAGAAGTCACTATATTAAACTTTATTATTTCAGTGTTGGCTGAAGAAACAAAAGGATAGTTTATCCCCTAAACAGATAGACGCAGAAGGGGAAGAAGCAGTTAGTTGAACTTCTGGTCTCATCTTTGGAAAAGGAGAGGTAAGAGAGGTTTGGTGTATTGAAACACCAATAGGGTTCATATTATTACTTTTTTAAAATTAATGATTCTAAATGCTACACATTGATTAATGGGAAGAATCTTAAATATGCTACACATTGATTAAATGGAATTCATCTTGGGCAGATTATTGCCTATGTTGTGAAAATTATCTTGCTAGTTTCTTTATGATATGCATTTCACTACCAATTTAGGATGTGTTATTTTATTTTTCAAGACTATTTGTAATTAATCTCTTCTTCAGGGAATTATTGGGCTGGAAACTGAATTTGGAACTCTTCGTGTAAAAGTGTCATGCTTTGACACAGCACCAATGGTTTATTCAATGACTAGGAGGAAATTAAACTACTAAGCACTCTTGGTTTCTGTGAAGTGCTTAATCAAGAATTACTCTGCTATAATAAGAATTATTTTAGGGATGTAAATCTAGTTGTTGAACATTCATGGGTTATCTTTTGTGTTATGACTTGCTTATTATTTACCTTTTCTTTCTATTTATATAGGATGAACTGAAAAAGCATATGGTTGAAGCAGAGAGTTCACAAACTTCACAAGATTCTACAAATTGGAAAAATGATATATACTCAAAAATTAAAGGACCTAAAAAAAGAGGATATCTTGGCAAGCTTCCATGTAAAACAAATTCATCTCAAAGCTCTTGTGCAAACAATATAATTAAAAAATTAGAGAATTTGCTAGGAAATCTTGTTGCTGTTTTGAAAGTGCGATTTGTGGAAGATCCACAAATCAATCAAGTTTTAGAAGCTATAGATCAAGAGGTATAAATTCTTGTAATTCAACTTATTAAAAGAAATCAACTATATGATATTTGACAAAGATTTATATATATATATATATATATATATATATTTAGGTGCCTGCAAATGATTCTTTTGGTGAAAATCATCAAACTACAAGTGATCCCAAATAGTGGTGAGTTGAAACTGTTCTCTTACTAGTAGAAATGAACTTCAATAAATTTGTTATGATGATGATTGACACTTGACAAGTTTATCTTTGATTAATTTTCTTTTATGATGATTGACACATGACTTTATTAGTGTTTTACCATTACTAAAACTTTTATTTTAAAGTAAGACAATTATTTTATGTCATACATCAATTGAATTAGTACAGACAGAATCCTGGTTGTAGGGTTCTAATTTGGATTGTTTTACCTGTTGTTGCTGATTTGGTTTGAATTTCTAGTCACATCAGTTCAGCTGTGGATCAGTTGCATCTTGGCTGTTCTGACTACCAATTGTAAATCAACTTTGATGTAGTACTGGAATTGCATTATTAATATGTGATATCTGCTACATATCTAATTCTCCTTTTTCCTACTGTATTTCCTCTTAGCTAATATTTTGGCTAGAATTGACTTTGGCTGCATTGGTTTATAGTGTTCTTGCTGCAGCTGTATTGGGCTGTAACATGATTTCTTTTGTTGAATTATTATTGAAATGTGTGCTATCTTTTCTGTTTTACAATGGTGAAAATTTTCTACAATACTTTATATTGCCTAGCTACAAAGTCTTCAGGATTGTATTCACAAAACATTTGCAGAGTGGTAGATAGCTCAAAAACCCAAAAGACACTCATTCAATTGGAATTTGGGGTATGGGCGGCATTGGTAAGACAACCCTTGCACAATAAATATTTAACAAATTACTGTCTGAATACAAAGGTTCTTGTTTTTTAGTCAATGAAAGAGAAGAATCAAGGAGAGTGGAATATATTCTTTGAAGAATTTTTTTTTTCTAAATTATTAGGGAATGTTGTGAAAACTAACACACCAAATTCGTTGCCTGATGATAGGATTTGTCAAATGAATGTTCTTATTATTCTTGATGATATGAATGATTCAGATCACATAGAACAATTATTAGGAACTCTTGATAATTTTGGATTTGGGTACTAGAATAATTGTAACTACTAGAGATGAGCAAGTTCTTAATGCTAACAAGATTGATAAGATATATGGACTTCGAGAATTTAGTTCTGATAAAGCACTTGAACTTTTCAATTTGAATGTATTCAACCAAAGTGATCATCACAGGGAGTACCACAAGCTGTCAAAAAGGATGGTTGATTATGCTACAATATTTGTCCTCAGTATCAAATATTTGAGGATTTAACTTCAACTCCTTAATTATTGACTACTAGCAAAGTTATCAAATCCACAGTATTGAATCCACGGAGATTTATCCATATTGGCTACTAACAAAGTTATCAATTCCTAAACACTAATTTGGTTTTAGAAATTGGTTTGTGTTGTAGAACATAAGTAACAACAAAAATTAAGCTAAACACTACAAAGATAACAAGTAAAGGTAAATAACAAAATAAGAAATTTGATTCAGAACAATGATCGAACAGTTGGAGTGCGTGAATGTGAAACGATGATGATGGATATGTTGAGAGTTTGGTTCAACCAAGTTGCTTCACATGTAAACATACAACATATATTTTCCATTCAAAACAATATTTCAAATCACCTTTGACCTAAATGTGCTCAAAACGTGATATTTCAACAAATTAAGCTTAAACTCCTCAACCTCACTTCTAACGTCTCAGAAGTTCAGTTGAGTGATTTGGTAAAGCTCAGAGGTCTTAATGAAGCTAATGGAGTCTATCCTATGTCTAGAAATACACTCCATTAGAGTCCAAGCTCCATTTCAAGTTCAAAAGCATTTGTCAACGACATTCAAACTCTAAAACATGTACATACAATTGATCAAATCATATAACAAGAGTAAAGATAGAGAAGTGGACTTTAAACTGAATATTCAATAAATAGATATGAAGGAAAGCGTTTACATGTTAACACCTAGTTCCAAGCCCTCAATACAAATGGAATAGCCTTTCATAGACATGAGAAGCATACAAAAATGGGTTACAATGGAGATAGAAGAGAAAAATGGAAGAAGCAGCTCTATATAGTTACCTAACTATTGGAAAATGATAAAAGTTTTGAATCATTTTAAATTATAAAGTGAGGTTTATATACTATAACTGAAGTCTCGCTTAGCGCGCATGTGCGCTAAGCGCATCATTGTGATTCTACAGACTTCATCTCAGATACAAGGCTCTCGCCCGGCGCAACTAAGCGCTTAGTGAATTCTTCGAGTCCGAGAAAACAATTCACTTAGTGCACACTTGTGCTTAACACCTCATAAATTGTTTGTCTCACTCAGCGTGAGGTGGTCACAATTCCTCTATCTTCCCTTGTTGTTAAACATAGGCCTACAAACATGAAATTGAGTATATTTCTTACAAAGAGCTTCCTATGGTTAGAATTAGCAAAACTATAAAAATCTAGATTAAATGAATTCAAACTAAACTAAAAATCCTGAGAACATTGGATAATCGATACAGAATATGATACAATATTTATGTATATAAAGCGATTATCAGTGAGCAAGAACATGATGATTATTTATTCGATCAACATTCTATTCCTGTTGAAGGGCTTCAATTTTTGACAACTAAACTAAAATTTCTTGTTTTGAATTACTACCCTTTAAAATCCTTGCCAGAAAATCTTTCTACTAAAAGACTAGCAATATTGTCATTAGAATACAACCGCATGGAAAAACTTTGGGAAAGAGCAAAGGTAAATATATGTATCTTCATATTACAATTTTTTTATTTTAATTAAAGGCATACCAAATTAATTAATTTAATTGGTGAGACATCTTCATTTTGGTTCATTATGTTATGGGATCTCGTGAATTTACAAATAATTGATCTCAATCGATCATACAAGTTAAAGGAACTCACAGATTTATCGACAGCCACAAATCTCGAAGTTCGTATTCTCAATAATTGTTGTAGGCTGAAAGCACTTCCTCCATCATTCAGGCATCAAAGTAGGCTTAAAGGGCTAGATGTAAGTTATTGCAGCGAGCTTCAAATAGTATCAAAGTTTCCCCTGCTCCTTCGAACTCTAACTGTCTCTTACCGCAAATCTCTTCAAAGTCTGCCAAAGCTTCCCTTGTCCCTTGAAACTCTAAATGTCAACAGTTGTGAATCTCTTCAAACTCTACCAGAGCTTCCCTTGTGCCTTGAAACTCTAAATGTCAGCTATTGTAAATCTCTTCAAACTCTACCAGAGCTTCCATTGTCCCTTGAAACTCTAAATTCCACACGCTATGAATCCCTCAAAACTCTACCAAAGCTTCCTTTGTCCCTTCAAAAACTATATGCCAATTTTTGTGGATCACTTCACACTCTACCAGAGTTTCCTCAAATCTTACAATCCTAAATGCCTCATCATGCACTTCACTTCAAACCCCACCAAAGCTTCCCCATCCATTTAATTTCTAAGTATCCACTATTGTGTAAATCTTCAAACTCTACTAGAGCTTCCCTTGTCCCTTGAATCTCTTGATACAACTTATTGTAGATCACTTCAGACTCTACCAGAGCTTCCCCTTTCCCTTGAGTATCTGAATGTTGGACGCTGCTCTTCATTTCAGACTCTTACAAAGCTTCCTTCCCCCTTCCCTTAAAACTCTATATGTCAAATATTGCGAATCACTTCAGAATCTACCAGATCTTCCCGTCACTTGAAGATCTAGATGCCAATGGGTGCAGGTCATTGAAGACTGTATTGTTTCCTTCAACAGCAACTGAACAATTAAAGGAAAACAGAAAATGTCTTATGTTCAAGAATTGTTTGAACTTGGATGAACATTCTCTAGCTGCTATTGGGTTGAATGTACAAATCAATGTCATGGAATTTGCAAACCACCACTTATCTACACCAAATCACAGTCATGTTGAATATTACGATGATTACGATGATTATAATTATCATTTTTATCAAGCATTTTTCATGTATCTAGGAAGAAGTGTTGTAGAGTGGTTGGAATATAAGACAATAGAGGATTATATATTTATTGATCTCTCTTGTGCTCCACCTTCCCACAAGTGGGGCTTCATTTTCTACTTCATCTTTTGGTTCCAACACACATATGGAAGGCTTAAAGTTAACCTCATTATAAGTGATGTTGATGGAAAAGGTAAAAAGGACAGTGTTAGAGTGTATACAGATGACTACAGGTTTGAGAAAATTGAATCAGATCATGTATGTGTAATGTATGACTAAAGATGTTCTAGCATCCTAAATAGCAGAGCCAAAAGTCAAACAAAGTTTAAAATCCGGGTAATGCTGAGAAATGATTATGTAGAAACTTATGATCGACCGTCCAGTGTGGTTTTAATAGGATTTGGTGCCAGCCAAATGAGCATCTCAACGTATAACAATTTCATTCAAAAATTGCATCACTAATTGGTTCAAGTTCATTAAACAAATGGAGTTTGGGCTGTGCTTTCGTATAATTAAGCATGGCAATTAAACCCATACCCGTGAGTACCATCCCGTCTCTGCCCTGATATTGACGGGTAATTCCTGCTTTGACCGAGTACGAGTAATACTTGATTATAAAAATCGGGTACGGGGATAGGGATGTGCATACCCGCCCCGTACCCGTACCCATACCCGATACATATATTTATTAATTTTTTTTTATTTTATATTATATATTTTACTTAATAACTTTTAAGTATTTATACTTGTTTTATTATTTACAATTTATACCTACTAAATTATTATTTTAGGTTGTTTCAATTTGTTTTTATACAATTTAAGCAAAAATTATATAATTTTATTAGATAATAAATAATTATATGGTTGTTATTAACCTATTATTAGTTTGTTATGAAGTTTTTATTTGTAATGAGACTTTTAGTTTATTATTAGCTTGTTATGATTTTAAGTAACTATAAAAATTGAATTTTTTTTAAAGCTTATTATGACTTAAAATTGTTTTATTTTATTTTGTATTTTAAATTATAAATAGGTACGGGTCGGATATACCCAATACTCAACGGGGATGGGAATAAAAATTAATACCCGACGGGGATGGGGATGGGTATGCGGGGACAGGGAACCACAAACCCATCCCTGCCCCGTTGCCATGCCTACCTATAATCCTAGGTATTTCCTTCCCACCCGCAGTTTACAATCAAATATTTGATTTTGAAAATTTTGCATTATTTCATAATTGTGAACTTAATTGTTTCAAACATTCATGTTATTAACACGAGTTATTAAGTAATCAGCAAAAAAGAAAAACATGAGTTCTTAAGCAAACAACTACAACTAATGATTAATTAACATACAGACACACCTACACATGTACGGATTTTTTATGGTTGATTTTCTCCCAAACATTTTACAAATTTAAATTTTATTTTGCATATTCTCATAAAAAAAAAAATTGTATATGAAAACTTAATGTTTCTTGAAAATTATTTCATAAAAATATTACAGATAATTTATTTTATATTTGTTGGTTAATAGTGAACGATAGTATATATATAAATGTTGTTGTAATTCCTGTAAAAGTTGTATTATGTGATATGATCAAGTATACAGATTTGGGGGAAGGCCTATTAGAGGCATTCAAACTCAACGAGCATGATGCATCCAATTAAGCTCTAACACATGATGGTGGAACAATCAGGTGAATAGTATGTGACTTTACTTGTTATATTTTAAAGGCTGGATTATTGTGCTTACTATTATAACATCATGATATTTTTATGTTACATTTAGTGATATGAATATGGTGAGTTAATATTAAATTGATTAAATTTTTAAGTATTGTGACAACAGGAGTTGCTCGTGTATTATGATATTTTCATGGGAGTGTAGAGTGGGTTGTATTATCCACCATGAGATGAGATCAAACAGCATTCTCAAAACTCATGATTTTTAAACCTCTGGTAGGGTAGTGCTTTTGGATTTTTTAGTTTTAAAGTGTGTTTTGAGGTGAATCAAATGTGTGCTACACTTTTTAATAGTATTGTAATTGTAATCGATCATGATATGTGTGGTTGGTGATTTTGGATTGGCAAGGTGGCAGCCAGATGGAGACAGGGTGTGGAAACTATAGTGATTGGAACATTTTGGTATATATTAGAGAAATAATAGTTAGCTTATATTTTAATTAGTTTGTATTTAGGTTCCTTTCTTGTATCTTTTTCTTTACTCTTTATTCTTGTTGTATTTTCTTTTCTGTTATTGGACCAACTCCTATATAAGTTGGCCCTCTCCTCTTTTGTAGGTGTGTACAAACCCCAATTATCATTCAATAAATGAAGTTTCCTTTTATGTATGTCATTGGGCTCTTTTCCTGTTATTGCTTTGTTTTTCTGTAATAGTATATGTTGTATTGATCTTAAATCAGTTTTATCGTTAAACTATGAAACATATATGACATTGCAACCAAGTATGCCATTTATGTGTAGTAGGTTATTTGGCTCCTGAATATGCTTAGAGTAGCCAAATAACTGAAAAGATGATGATTATATAAAGGAAGACTAAGCAACCTGATAAGTCCATTTCTGCCAAGATAAATAGTCACACTTCCTTGGTCAACCAGGAGTAAAACCGAAGCAACTGTTCCAAGTCAAAATGTCCTCCCAGGTTCTATGACAACACATAAAAAAATGATATTAGTCTTCAATAGACAAAGAATAAAGCCTTTATCAGCGTAACAGAGACAACAATAAGGAGTATGAGTAGGATTTCATCAATTGATACTTGTATGCAGTGTAGGATTTCAGAAAGTAAAGGTGGAAAACAACTTACAGGAAGTCCAACAACAGCACTGAGTAGAGCTATTTTGTTTGTTCCAGCGTGGAGGTTTATTGTGCCACTATATGTGAATCTCGTATCCTCCCTTGTTCCATAGGCAGAACCTGTTTTCAACCATATTTATCATGTTTTCCTTGACTAAAACACATGGAAAACAAAGAAAGAGTACATAGCTGTTTGGACAAAATAACTAGCATAGAAAGTTAAATCTGAAAAAGATTGTGAGGAACGACAGGGGAGTTTCACAATAGGCGGAAGGGAGAGTTTTGGAGGAGATATAATGGAAGGTATAGGTAATTGACTGATATGTGGAGAAGGCTTCATTTTGGTTTTTGTAACTGATCAAATATTGATTAAGGTGTAACCATTAAACATTGATTGTGGTTGTAACAGCTTGAAAATTTTCTTAAACATGGGCAATGACTGGGATGAGGGAAAGGTGTGTTGTTTCTCAGCCACAGTTTGTACAAGCATAGAATGTAATGATACTATATGCAGAGATGAGTTACAAATGTTAAGAAAGGTAAAAGCTTATGAGAGAAGAGGTGAGGAAGTACAGCGAGAGAATGACACATGTATCAACAAATATGTTGATGTGGCAAAAATAATACAGCACATGGCGTGTATGATTGCGTACATCAGGATTTATATATTATAAATAGAAATAGATGGATAGATAGATTATTAAGAAAGGAAGCAGAAACATCGGTTGCAACTTGATGCACCTTACCATTATGTGCGGTTATAAGCGCACCTTATTATGTAACCAAGGTTAGGAAGAAAATCCCAATTAACCCTAACAACATGAAAAAAACAATTGTATCCTATATGTGCAAAACATAAATCAAACAGACTCTGCTCTTCCAATAAACCAAAATCGTGGTCAGGTTCTCAAGAAAACTATAATCATGACCCACTTCTAGGTCAGCAGCAGCACCTTTTCTATAGTAGCCCTTGGCAAAACTTTGTGAATCAGTTGCACCATAATATTGCCAAAATCATGTTCCCTACTGTGCTTCCTCCATTTCTCAAGAATATCTACCACAGTTCCATTCAACTGGCCAAACCTGTTTCTCTTGAAGGATTTCCTATCTCTGCAGCCACCATCCGCAAGAAAAATATGTTTAGAAGTCTCTAAATTGTTAATCATAAAGCAAATAAACAAATTTCAGACAATTTCTTACTCAGTCCTCCTATAAATCAATGAAAAACTAAAAACTATCAAAGTAAAGAAAATATGTATATAAGAAGCATAAAAAAAAAAAAAAAGTATCTTAAGAAAGGAAAAATAGATAAAGTTTAAATCAAATGAAGGAGAAGCATGTTAAAACAACAGCAACAAGCATATGGAGCTATCTAAAACAGCTGAACCAAAACGTATTAGTCATCATGCATACTCTTTCCAGAGTTTGCTACTGAAGAAGCATATAGTTTTTCAGTTCCTGATTTTGTTGTGGGTTTAGTATTGTGATCTTAGTTTTAGCTGTTTACTAGTTTGTAACTCACTGCCAATTTCATCGTTAGATTATGGACCAAGTAACACACTAACACCTCAACAAGGAAGAGGGTAACAACTACCAAGGTTGCACTTACTCTTTTTTCCGCTCTTTCTTTCTCTCTCTCTCTATATATATCACCCATTTTGTTTCTAGTGTCAGCTTTCTACATCATGAAGATTGAAGGGCTTCATTTTCATCTTGTCTACTGGCTAATTGCTACTACTTCAAACAGATTTAATTAACTTGTGCTGTTTCATTTTTATTATTTTAAATGAGTAATAATTTCACAAATATATATGAAAAAAAAAAACAATTTTATTTTAATTTTCCCTTTTCAGCCTAAAATTAAAGTGTAGCTTACTTATTCACACACACAGCAATGTAACAGAGGACGGGAAATGTAGTCTGTGTTTAATAGAGAAGAGAGAAATAAATTCAATGTTAATATTGGTTGGCAGTACGTTGTCCATGACAGGTTAGTGTAAATTCAATGTTGAAGGGTCTGTTATGAATCAGGGCCATAATGCAGCTTGTGGATCCTAAGTTTTGTGAGAAACAATGGATCTAGTACTGTTTTGATGTCTGAGCTTCGACAAGAGTCTAATTCTGCGAGTGCTGCCAAATTAATCAAGGGACCTGCTCTTCTAGCTAGCCATCACTAATATTGTCACCCTGAAATACTACAAAATATTAAATCAATTTACAATCAACTCACCATACTCATATCACTAAATGTAAAATACAAATATCATGATGTTAACATACTATGCATTGAATCCAATCTTTAAAGACAAAAAAATGTCATGATTTTATTTGGCTTATGCATTTATAGACCAAAACAATGATTTTATACATACTCATACATTTATAGGTGTGTAGGTTCTTGTGTGTCTTCAATTAATTATTACTTGTAGTTCTTTGTTTAAGAACTTTAAATTAGCAGAAATCACGTTAATAACTTGAATGTTTTAACCAATTAAGTACTTAAATATGAAATAATAATAAAAAACTCTAAATCATTTTTTCATCATAAACCGCATTAAGGAAATACCTGGAAAGTTAGGAAGCACAACCCAATTCCATTTGTTTAATGAAATTGAAGCATTGAGTCACTGAATTCCATCTGTTGAATGAAACTGTCATATCCCAAGGTGCTTATTGGGCTGACCCCAAATCCTATGAAAGCCTTCTGCAGTGGTATATGTGTTTCTTCACCAAGAATTTGAACCCCCATTATTGTAGCCTGAATTTTAAATCTTATTTGTTTTTTGACTATGCTATTTAGCAAGTCAGAACATCTTTGGTCGTACACCAAATGCACATGATCTAATTTATTTTCCCCGACTGAATTAGTTATGTACATTATGACACTGTCCTTTTTACCTTCTCCATCAGTGTCACTTATAATGAAATTAACCTCAAGTCTATCAATTATTAGGTGTTGGTATTTATTACCAAGGACAAAGCAAAAGATGAAGCCCAACCTGGGAGAAGGTGAAGAAGAAGAGAGATCAATAATAATATAATCTTTTGTTGTCTTATACTCCAACCACTTTGGAACACTGCTTCCTGGATACATGTAACCAACTTGATAAGAACGATATTCATAATCATAATCATCATAGTTTTCAACATGATTGTGATTTGATGTAGATAGGTGGTGGTTTGCAAATTTCATCACGTTGATTTTTGCATTCAACTCAATAGCAATTAGAGAATGTTCATCCAAGTTCAAGCAATTCAGGAATACAGCCCATTTCCTGTTTTCCTTCAATTGTTCAACTGTTGTTGAAGGAAATAATACAGTCTTCAAGGATATGCAGTTTCTGGCATTTAGAGCTTCAAGTGACGGGAAACTTTGGAAGAGTTTGAAGTGAAGAGCAAGATTCAACATTCAGTTTTTTAAGGGATAAGGGAAACTCTGACAGAATTTGAAGTGAAGAGCAGGATTCGACATTTAGAGTTTCTAGGGACCAGGGAAGCTCTAGTAGAGTTTGAAGAGATTCACAGCCATTAACATCTATAGTTTTAAGGGAATAGGGAAGCCTTGGAAGAGTTTGAATAAATGTACAATATGTGACATTAAGTGTTTCAAGGAATTGAGGAAGCTCTGGTAGAGTTTGAAGAGATTCACAATTTTTGGCTTTTAGAGTTTTCAAGAACTGGGGAAGCTTTGGTAGAATCTGAAGTGAAGTGCATAATTTTGTATTTAAAGTTTCAAGGGATTGGGGAAGCTCTGGTAGAGTTTGAAGAGATACACAGCAGCTGACATTCAAAGTTTCAAGGGATTGGGGAAGCTTTGGTAGAGATTGAAGAGATCCACAACCTCTAATATCAATAGTTTCAAGATATCGAGGAAGCTCTAGTAGAGTTTGAAGAGATTCACAATCATTTGCATTTAAAATTTTAAGGGATTGAGGAAGCTCTGGTAGAGTTTGAAGAGATACACAATAGCTAACATCCAGAGTTTCAAGGGATTGGGGAAGCTCTGGCAGAGATTGAAGAGATCCACAACCTCTAACATCAATAGTTTCAAGATATCGGGGAAGCTCTAGTAGAGTTTGAAGAGATTCACAACCATTGGCATCTAAAGTTTTAAGGGATTGAGGAAGCTCTGGTAGAGTTTGAAGAGATACACAGTAGCTGACATCCAGAGTTTTAAGGGATTGGGGAAGCTCTGGTAGAGATTGAAGAGATCAACAACCTCTAACATCAATAGTTTCAAGATATTGGGGAAGCTCTAGTAGAGTTTGAAGAGATCCACAATCATTGGCATCTAAAGTTTTAAGGGATTGAGGAAGCTCTGGTAGAGTTTCAAGAGATTCACAATTTTTGGCTTTTAGAGTTTTCAAGGACTGGGGAAGCTTTGGTAGAATCTGAAGTGAAGTGCAGAATTCTGTATCTAAAGTTTCAAGAGATTGGGGAAGCTCTGGTAAAGTTTGAAGAGATATACAACATGACATTTAAAGTTTTCAAGGACAGGGGAAACTATGGTAGGATTTTTAGTGAAGGGCAGAATGCTATATTTAGAGTTTCAAGGAATAAAGGAAGCTCTGGAAGAGTTTGAAAAAATTTACAATCTATGATATCTAGAGTTTGAAGGGATCGGGGAAGCCGTGGTAGTGTTCGAAGACATTTACAACTTGTGACTTCTAAAGTTTTAAGGGATTGAGGAAGCTCTGGTAGAGTTTGAAGAGATACACATTTTGTGACATCCAGAGTTTCAAGGGATTGGGGAAGCTCTGGTAAAGATCGAAGAGATCCACAACCTCTAACATCTAGAGTTTCAAGCGATTGGGGAAGCTTTGGTAGAATTTGAAGAGATCCACAACCTCTAACATCTAGAGTTTCAAGGGATTGGGGAAGCTCTGATAGAGTTTGAAGAGATCTACAACCTCTAATATTTAGAGTTTCAAGGGATTGGGGAAGCTCTGGTATTGTTTGAAGCTTGCTGCAATAACTTGCATCTAGATGCAGCAGTTGCGTAAGATTATTGATAGATGAAGGCAACCTCTTAATGTTACTTTCACTTATATCTAGCAACTCGAGCTTGCTTTGATGTCCAAATGTTGAGGGAAGTGCTTTGAGCATAGAACAACCACCAAGAATCAACACTTCAAGATTAATGGCTTTTGATAAATTCGGCAGCTCCTTTAACTTCTCTGAATAACTAAGGTCAACATCTTTTAAATTCACTAGATTCTGTAATAGAATGAAACAAAATAAAGATATCACACCAGACAAATTAGTTAATTTTGTATAACACTAATATACATAAACTTACCTTCACTCCATCCCAAAGTTTTTCCATGTTGCTGTGTCTCAGTGACAATATTACAAGTCTTTCGACAGAAAAATCTTTTGGCAAGGATTTTAGAGGATAATCATCCCAATAAAGAAATTTTAGTTCGGTTGTCAAAAATCGAAGCCCATTGGCAATAATACAGTGTTGATGGAATAAATCATCATTACATTTCCCAGAAATTTCTAGGAATTGTAGTTTAATCATCTTACAAAATATTTGAGGGCTTAACTTCTGCTTCTTAATTGTGGACAATTGAATTCGTATGCTTCTGATGGCCACAGTACCCTGCCATAAATGTAGAAGAAAAAATTAAAACATGAAAAGTCACATTTATGTATCTCACAAAAAAAATATGGCATTCACACAATATTATTTAGTTAGGATTTAACCTTGTCATTTCTGAATGCTTCATAAATGTCATCAGGATCCCACAACCAACTACGACTTCCAAGTTCGCTATATTCTTGACGAACAATTTCCCAAGCCATTTCTTGTAAACTATCATGCATAAATACAAAATTATCCTTGCTAGATTCCTGACAAAGAATCCCTCATGGCATCTCTTGTAAATTATTGTCGTTGGAGAAAGTTATGAGAGCTCTATCTTCTAGCCTTTTTAAATCAACAATAACTGAATTATCACTTTTACCATCTTTCAATAAAGATTTTAGATCGCCCACATTTACGGCTGAATGCAATCTTAGAAAAAAACATGCCAGATCTAAAACAATCTGTTGTTGTTTACAATCTAGATCATTATAACTCCATTTCAGTACATCATAAACTTTTTTAAGAGGTGCTTTTTTTAGCTTGTCTAGGGAACTTTCCCATACTTCCTTTTCATATCCACAAAGATGACCTGCCAAAACTTTAAGAATTAAAGGAATGCCTTGGGCATAATGGACCACCCTTTTTGAAAGATCATTGTACTCCCTCTTATGATCACTTTGGTTAAAGGCATACAAATTGAAAAGTACAAGTGCTTCATCGGAACTAAATTTTCTAAGTTGGTATTCCTCATTGGCTTTGTTTGCCTTAAGCACTTGCCTATTTCTAGTTGTTACTATTATTCTACTACCCAATCCAAAATTATCAAGTGTTCCCAATAATTTTTCAATGTGCTCTGGATCATTCACATCATCAAGAATGATAAGAACCTTCATGCAACCAATTCTCCTAACAATATCTTCAGGCAATGAATTTGATGTGTGAATTTTCACATCATAGCCTAATAGTTTAGAAAAAATCCTTTCCTTCAAAGAAATTATTCCATATTTGTTTGATTGATCTCTTTCATCAGTTAAGAAGTACGAACCTTCATATTTAGATTGTAGTTTATTAAATATTACTTCTGCAAGAGTTGTCTTACCCATACCTCCCATGCCCCAAATTCCAATAAGACAGTTCTCTTCTGGCTGTTTTTCTATCAATGATTCTACCGTTGCAATTTTTTCATCAATTCCAACCAGTCTTTTCAAGTTAAGTGGGGGTTTAGCCAACTTTTTTAGCACAAGATTGACAATTTCTTTAACCAGCTCAGCATCAACCCTACATCACAAAGAGAGTAAGTGTGTGTTAAAATCACTATTGTTAATACTCAATATTTGGAAGTTTGTTAAAGGGGGTTAGAGGGAGAGGGGTTCAACGTGAATTATGGAAATTTTACTTGTTTTTTTCTTTGTTCTCAATAGGAATTCCTTCTCATGTAGGTACTAAAAAACAACTAGAAAATATTGAAGATTTATGTGGAAAAAAGAGCTTACAAAAATTTTGATGATGCAATTCCTGATATTTTAGCCGATGTTTTCAAAGCATCACTCCAGTTCTTCACCTTGGTGGTCTCATATTTAGTTTCATGCTCAGCAAATGCATTTTTGTAACTCTCGGATGATAGATGTCCTACATCTCTAGGTTGCACTTTGTAGAAAACAGGTATGACAATCTGTCCGTATTTCTCTCTACATTCAAGTATTGTCACAAGTTCATCTAAACACCAACGTGAAGAAGCATAGTCTTGTGAAAATATGATTAATGAAATGGATGACCCTTTAATTGCTCCAAAGAGTGATGGCCCTATTTCTTCTCCCCTCTCATGTTTATCATCTACAAAAACACTTATTTGGTTTCTTTTAAAAGCCTCAATCAAATGGCTAAGAAACCCGTCGCGGATCTCACCCCTGAAACTAATAAAAACATCATACTTTTGAGGAGTGTTGTTGTCTGACAGTGGTTCTTCCTCTACAAGCTTGAGTCTTTTATTAGAAGCGTTGTTGTCTGTCATGGTTTGACGTCTACACCCTTTAGTATGGTGTTGGATTGAAATAAGTGCAGACTGGATCTTTCTTTGTCTCTTCTCTGGAATTTGTATGAGCCTCAGGGTAACTGGAAGGAAAAAGAGGTTAGAAATGGTGTGAAGTTTATGAAACATCAAATAAGGAAGGCAGAAGATGTCATATGTGAAATACAATTAATAAACCTTAGCTTGGTTCTTGTTTTCTCTGGCAAAAACTGAATGAGTGATGGAGATATATCACAGTTAATTAACCAGCCACTGACCTTGAACAATAGATTCTGTAATGTATATGGTCATCACATATTTCCAGCAAGGGTCTGGTATATAGAATTAAATAATGAACAGACGAATTGATCAAGACATGCACTCACATCAAGTAAGAAGCAGAACCAAACCAACCAAGACTGTAATCGTTTCGTTGTTGTTTTTGTACTAGGCAAGGATTGGCCTTTCAAGGACCATGTTCAAATTTTCAACAAAAGTCGGTCATTCCGTGTACTCAATGGTATTGGCTTGGTCTTTCTTTATGGCTTAAAAAATCTATTATAGTCTGAACAGTCGGCTATTGCTAAGACAATATATACAAAGAGGCATCTAATTAATTGACTTTGTGGCAGCAAGCTTATCAAATAGAACTATTATCACCTAATTAACATAATATAAGGACATTTTCATCTGACAAAACACATGATTTTAATTACTTTAATTCTCACCTAAGATGATAAAAAATTAATTAAAATATTTACAAGGAACGGATTTTACTTATATCTACAAAAATGATCTTATACAGCCCATGGCACATAGAAGAGTATAGTGACTGCCACATTATACACATATTTTCATTCACAAGAACATGATGATTTTTAAGGTTGTTCATCTTATGTTAAATATGGTTTGGCAAATAGAGTTAGAAGACCAAGCATATAAGAATTGCTTTGAGTCATATTCAAACAGACTCGTGCATGTATTCATTTTTTCGTGTGAAGTGAAAATGTCCACTTGCTCATGCTGTAGTAGGTAGCTTCTGGCTATATTAATGGCCATCAAATGCAATTAATTATATATCTACTCCATGTCCTACCCACAATTATATATTAAGTTTTTCTGTTGAATAATGCTCAGTCCACTTTTTCTGTATGATCAGCAGTTAACATCACACAGCTCATTCCACAGCTATGCTAGGCATCTTAATTGGTTTTTATCTCATTGACTTGCTTTCGTGTTTCTCATCATGGCATGGCTTGGCTTCTCTTGTTTGGATTCATGTCACAGACAATAATTCATAGTACAATCACGTGGCTATTAATTGTACATATTTGACTTTGTTGTGGTTTCTCACTACTACAAAAATCAAAATTTAAATGGGGTCAGATTCGACATCATGGAAGGAGGCAGAATTAAAGTCTAGGGGACCAACTAAAAAAACAAGATTTTTTATGATTAATTGCATTTTTTATCTTCAAATTTTTAAATTTTGGAGAATTTTGCTCTAGGATGGGAAAATGCTCGTCGTATTTTTGTATCAAAAAATAATTCATAATAGAATCACGTACGTGGCTATATATTAATTGCAAATATTTCACTTTGTGGCTGCTCATCATCAGATAGAAGTACTGTTTGTTTACCCTAGCTCCCACGGACATACGAAAAGGACATAATTTTCACCTTACAAGAACATCATGACTTTACCTTTTTAAACATGAAAAGATAAACAAATTAATCAAAATTTGATTTTTTTAAGGTTGTACACATCTTTTTTTGAGTGATATGATATGATATATAGAATTAAAGACTAAGCAGAAGTACTGTCTAGTGCATTATTTAAAACCTATCTATTCAGCAGTTCCCTTGTTTTTCTTCTCAAGTGACAATCGTCTTTCGTGCGTATAGTAGGTATATTATAGAGTTAGCTCCGTACTTTTACAGTTTTACTTATCAGCATTTTTTTTTATATTTTTTTTTTTTTGCACCCATATTTTTCAAGAACCCTATAATTCACAACGTCCAGTACTCCTTCCTAACTTTGTTTTTTTCTTTCCAGTACTTACCATTGTGACTCAGACATATTCCGGTGCATAGAGACAAAGAGAGATCCACTGCATACTGGTTCCAATCCAACACCATATATACTTTGTGTCAGTGTTATTTTGGAAATTGAATATATTTGTTTTTCTTTGTCTCACATTTATTTCAAAAACCGAAGGGTGCAGAGGCAAATCAAACCATGAACAGAAATGCTCCTAACAAAAGACTGAAGTGTGTAGAGGAAGAAGCCACATCAGACAACAATGCTCCTCAAATAAAGTATGATGTTTTTGTTAGCTTCAGGGGCTAGATCCATGTCGGTTTTCTTAGCCATTTGATTGAGGCATTTAAAAGAAACAAAATAAATGTCTTCGTAGATGATAGACTTGAGAAGGGAGAAGAAATATGACCATCACTTGTTGGAGCAATTAAAGGGTCATCCACTTCGTTGATCATATTCTCACCAGACTATACTTCTTCACGTTGGTTTTTAGAAGAACTTGTGACAATACTTGAATGCAAAGATAAATATCAACAAATTCTAATTCCTATTTTTTACAAAATGGAACCCACAGATGTACGACATCAATCGTCAGAGAGTTACCAAGACGCATTTGCTAAACATGAAAAGTATGAGAATGAGAACAAGGTGAAAGTCTGGAAAGATGCTTTGAAGAAATCGGCTAATATATCAGGATTTGCATCATCAACAAAAATTTTCCGTAAGCTGATATAAATCTTCAATATTTTCTATCTTTTTTAAAGTTATATAATTATATTCATATTATCAGAACATGTTGCTTAAATTGCAATTTTGTTAAATTGTTTTCAGCAGAATATATATATATATAGATCAGCAAAAAATGTGTATTGATATCGGTACCACCCATGAGACTCTCCTATTAATAACCACAAACAACACTCCAACTACCCAATACGTTTCAATCAATACTGTTCAATACAAGTACCAACCCCTCCCCTACTCATTACCTCAAAACACTACACGCCCCCATTATGCTAGTAAACATAATCCTGGGTTAGAGCACCATTGCGAATTCGTGGGTTAGAACACCAAATTCGTTGCCTGATGATAGAATTTGTGGATTGAAGGTTCTTATTGTTCAGGATGATGTGAATATTTTGATCCCATAGAACAATTATTGGGAACTCTTGATAATTTTGAATCAGGTAGTAGAATAATTATAACTACTAGAGATGAACAAGTGCTTAATGCTAACAAGATTGATAAGATATATAGACTTAGAGAATTCAGTTCTGCAAAATCACTTGAACTTTTCAAGTTGAATGCCTTCAACCAAAGTGATCACCAAAGGGAGAATCATGAGATATAAAAAGGGATGGCCGATTATGCCAAAGGAATTCCATTAGTTCTAAAAGTTTTGGCTCATCATCTTCATGAGAAAAATATGGAAATTTGGGAAAGTTGGTTAGAGAAGCTTAAGAAAATGCATTTGAAAGAAGTTTATAATATATTGAAACTTGAGTTATGATGACTTAGATCGTGAAAAGCAACAAATTTTTCTTAATCTTGCATGTTTTTTTATTAGACTAAAGAGTAAGGTAAATGTAGGCAATCTAAAATCTTTGTTGAAAGATGGTGAAAGAAATCATAATTCAATGGTTGTTGGGTTAGAAAGTTTGAAAGATAAAGCTTTTATAACCTTTTGAGGATAATTTTGTATCAATGCATGATCGTTTATAAGAAATATTGGCTTGGAAGATTGTTCTTCGAGAGTCTAGAGAATCTGGATGTCTATAGGATGCCAATGACATTTATGAAATATTGAAAAATAACAAGGTTAAGCCTCAATAAATAATATCTTGTGTGAATAACATTTATTTTTTGGGTGACAAATATTGTGACTTTTGATGTTTAATTTTTTTACATTGATGGTAGGGTACCAAGGTCATTAGAAGCTTACAAATTCAATTGCCAACAATGAAGGATCTGAAGTTAAGCCCTCAAATGTTTGCTAGGATGAGAAGACTTCAATTTTTGGAAATTTTTTAGTATAATTATGATAATGATTTATTGTTGGCAAGACGCATTTGCTAAAAGCACGTACTGCACTTCTCCCCTCATCTTTTGAACATCAACGCAAGCTTAAATTGCTAGATGTAAGCTTTTGCCAAAACGCGTGAACAATTCCAAAGCTGCCCTTATTCCTTGAAACTCTACATGTCATGGGCTGTTCTTCTCTTCAAACTTTACCAGAGCTTCCCAAATTCCTTAAAACTCTTGATGTCAGTCGCTGCAGATCTTTTCCAACTCTACCAGAGCTTCCGTTGTCCCTTGAAACTCTAAATATATACTATAATGGTTTTCAGACTTTACCAAAGATTCCCCCATCCCTGAAAACTCTAGAAGCCTCACTCGATCTGCAAATCTCTTGAATTTCTATCAAAGTTTCCCCCGTCCTTGAAAACTCTAAGAGCCACAAACTGCACTTCTCTTCGAGTTCTGGAACAGCTTCCCAAGTCTCTTGAAAATCTTGATGCCAGTGACTGCAGTTCATTGAACATTGTATTGTTTCCCTCAACTATGGTTGAACAATTAAAGGAAAACAAGAAACGAGTTTGATTCTGGAATTGCTTGAAATTGGATGAACATCGTCTAGTTGATATTGGGTTGAATGCACAAATCAACCTGATGAACTTTGCTAACCGACACCTATCTGCACTACCAGATCACAATCATGTTGAAAATTACAATGAATTTGATGATTCTTATAACGCTGTTTACATGTATCCAGGAAGCAGTGTTCCAGAGTGGTTGGAGTTTAAGACAGAAAGGGATTGTATAATTATTGATCTCTCTTCTTATCCACCTCCTACCAAACTTGGCTAGATTATATGCTTCATCCTTGGTAAGTACCAAGACAAAGAAATATATTGGGGCCTTAAAGTTAACCTCATTATAAGTGATGTTGATGAAGAAGGTAAAAAGGACAGTGTTTCAATTTACATAGGTGAGGATTTGGGGAGAATTGAATCAAGTCATGTATGTGTGGTGTATGACCAAAGATGTTCTAGCTTCCTAAATAGGAGGAGTCAAAAATCAAACAAGGTTTAAAATTCAGATGACAATCGCACTCCGGCTAAGCTATCATATACTGCCACAACAGGTTTTGACAGGATTTGGTGTCAGAACAATAAGCACCTCGTCATATAATAGTTTCATTCAACAAATGGAACTGCATGACTCAATTTCACTAAACAAATTGATTTGGCCGCGTACATGCTTCGTATCATCCCAGGTATTAATTTCCTTCTTGCGGTTTACAACCAAATTGTTTAGTTTTATAAATTTATTTGGTTAAAACATTCAAGTTATATGATAAAAAAAAAAAAAAACTTAAATAACTTTAGATCCAAGTCTCTAATAAATTGTTAAGATTATCCATAAAGTGATGGTGTGTCCTTTAAATTTTTTAAAAAATGATTTTGTGATGATTTTAAAACCGTCATAAATTATTGTTTTTAAATAAATATTATTGACTTTAAGATCGTCATATATTATCTTTCAAATTAAATAAATTAACAAATTAACAGAGTCTCTGTTACTTCATAGAGAGTTTCTTTTTAATTGCTTGAACTCAAAGAAAAAATAAAAAAATTATTGAGGAGATTTTTATATAATATTTTTATAACATTATTTAAAATCAATTATTAAATTGAATTACTCATGATTTTAAGTCATTAAACAAGTATTCAGGATTTTAATTTGCAAATTTCTACCCACTGCAAGAGGATAAAAAGGTAACTTTTAGTCATTTTCTTTATTATTTTTATGAACAATTTTTTGTTACTTTGCCTTTTGAGTACTATTTGACGTGGAAGGAAATAATTCTATTTGATGTTTGTTTGTATAATGTCTTAGTAATAGTATTCAGTCCCTTGACTTATCTTCTCCATTACAAGTAAATATCATGTATGCCCAATATCATGATATTTTTTTTTTCTCTTCAAAGGCTTGATCCATGCATAGTATATATGCTAACATGATGATATTTTTATGTTATATTTAGTGATATATATGATGAATATGGTGAGTTGATTGTAAATTGATTTAATATTTGGAAGAATTTCAGGGTGGATCACAACAGGATCCATTAGCATGGCCTGCAGGGTGAAAACTTCCAGTTATGATATTGTAAAAGATGATGTTTATTCCTTTGAGGTGGTATTAATTAGGCTGTGGAGCTTGTTACAGGGAGAGAAGCTGCAGAGTAGTAAGTTAAGGTATCAGAATATCTTACCTGTTAATGTTATTGGATTGTTGGATGATGGATGATGGAACCATTTCAAGAGTAAATAGTAATATCCGTGAGAAACATGACATGACACTCCAATTGACAAACAGAAAACTTGAATTTCCTTTGCTGTTTATGCCTAGCTTTTCCTTGCCTAATTGTGTAAAACATTTGGATATATATTAAACAGGCACGGTCACTGTTTTTGGAAGAATGTTCTGTTCCATTGAGGAATTTATTGATCTGAGGCTTGGTAAGTGTAATCACTGTTCAATTAGAACATGAGGTCTATTGCATGCTGCATCATTATGAATATATACAGTGAGAGATCCTCATTCTAGACAACACATGTTGCCATATATATAGGTAAAGGAAGATTTGAACACTTCCTTTTGTTTTTTGGGTAAACTTTTAATTTGCTTGCTCCAAAGAACTCATACTTTCTTATTTCTTAGAAGTTGATCAAGTTAAACTGTTAAAAGGTAAATATTTTCCGGATTCTGTAGGAAAAAGACTAACTGCATGTCTTGCTCCAAAGGATTAGAACATGTTCTCCAAATGATCAGGAAGCTTGTACAGTAATTCCTCAGAAGCATGCATAACACTTTCTTCTCAACTTGCGTAGGTTTCAAAAACTGCTACATTTCCCACTTGAGTAATTTGTGATATTTCAATAATTTGCTGAAATCCTTAAGGCCTAGTTGTTTGTTTTGAACTTTTTTTTTTTAAAACCATAACCTTTTTATAACTTTTTGGTTAATAGCAAACGATGGTATAAAAGTCCTAAGAAAAACATGGAGAGTGTTATTTTTAAGGTTGCATGTAAAAGTTGCTTATATGATATGATCAGGTTAAAAGATTTGGGGGAAGACTCATTAATTAGAGGCATTCAAACTCATTCATTCAACCGTTCCCAAATTTTCTTATGAGGTCAAAATGAACTTTTCTGCATAATCAACGAGCATGATGCAATGCATACAAGCTCTAACACATGATGGTTGTGCACCATCTCCTTGTTGTTAGAGTCCAAAGCCCTTCCAGAGGATGAATCAAGTGAAAAGTATGTTAATGTGACTTTACTTGTTATTCTTTAAAAGCTACAATATTCTTATGCTTACTATGTTAACATCATGATATTTTTATGTTACATTTAGTGATATGAGTATGGTGAATTGATTGTAAATATTGATTTAATATTTTGAAGTATTTCAGGGTCACGGTAGGAGTTGCTCGTGGGTTATGATATATATTTTCATGGGAGTGCAGAGTGGGTTGAATTATCCACCAATGAGATGAGATGAGATGAGACCAAACAACATTCTCATAACTCATGATTTTGAACCTCCGGTAGGGTAGTGCCTTTGCCATGAACAATGTCGTGTCATAGTTTAGATTTTGAAAGACGTTGTTGCCTTATTATTAAATATTTTTCAGTTTTGAAGTGTGTTTTGAGATGAATCAAATGTGTGCTACATTTTCTAACAGTATTGTAATTATACTCAATCATGAAGTTAAGATTTAAAGTGGTCGATCATTCAAACATTGCACTCTTATTATTCTAAACTAGATATCGACCCCATCGTTGCACGGGTTAAAAAATGTGTAATTGATTTTTTGAAGAGATTAGAATTATATAAATAAATAAATTTTATCTTGTCAAAACTATTTTAAAATTTATTAAATAATTATGTGAAACTTGGATAGTGTATTTCTTGTTAAAATGACTTTTAAAATTAAATTTGCTTCTTCATAAAATTATGATGATATATCTTTTTTTATTTTTTGTTGTTTTCATCATTCATCATTATACATAGATTCTTCCTGTATATGTAGAGATTAAGTACATGTTTGGTTTTCAAGCAAAAAATGACTTACGAGGCAAATTTGTAAAAGAATTCCCACATTTTTTTGTGTTCATTTTTCGTTAAACCATTAGATTTGATCTTAAAATTTGTACATAATATAAATATTCTCTTCATAATATACTTTTTTCCATACCTAATTCGTTGAGGATTTCAACCCAAGTTCTTTCTTCTAAAATTGTTGGTAACAAACACTATTTTCAGAAACAGCGATTACAAGTACACCATTTGTGTCCACTAAATTAGAATTAACTTTAGAAGTTACAGATTATTTGTTTCCTTTCCCTATCTACATTGATCCATAGTCTCCGACTTTTAGTTTGAAAGCTCTAAACATAGTACATTGTTGTAACTTGTAAGAGCATCTCATTAAGTTATAGTGTCCAATTAATTTAGGGTATTGGCGATTCGATTTTTGAATAAAAAATCATTCGAATTAAACTTAAAATAAAATTTCAATTTGATTTGGTTCGGTTTTAATATAATATCAAATCCGAACTAAATCAAATCAATTTTTTACAGTTTGGTTCAGTTTGGTTTGACTTTTTTTTTTTAATATATTATCATAATTTAATTTTTTTTAATTAAACTTACATAATTATTATGTTATATTATTTGTTTTATTAAATTTTGTTTTACATATGTTATTTTAAAAATACTATTTTTACTTCTATTTAGCATTATTATAAAATGATATTACAAATTTTTTTTGTAACATAATAATAAATGATGTTTCACTTGATATTTAATACTATTTAATAATATCAATATATCTTTTGATAAGATATGAAATTAAAATATGTATCATATATTACAAATTTATTATAAAAAAAAAAAAAGTATACTATAAATCACATATGATCATAAAAAAATTAAAATATTGTTAATTAAATAATACTAAACATTTCAAAGTAAATCAATATAATTATAATATGCGGTTTGGTTTGGTTTAGTTTGATTTTTATAACGAGATTCGAAAATCAAACAAAACCACAAAAAATATGTGATTTTTGAAATTTTTTGTCCATGAGGTTTTTTGATTTAGTCAATTTTATTTTTTTTTACAATTTGGGAGTTTAATTCGGTTTGATTCAATTTTTTAACAACCTAGTGTCCATTGTCTTGTTACAGGTTATATACAAGGTTCAGTTTTATTTATCAATGTCTGTTCTTCAATTGATCAACAAATAATTTAACTTGACTATGTAAGATTATTTGTAATTATTTTGGTGTTTGATTTATTTATTTTCAACAAGTGGTTCTATCAAAATAAAAACAACTAATTATAAGCAACATATATCTATCATAATGAAATATTCTTATAAGATTGATGAAATATCAAACACATTCAATTAACACATCAATTAATGAAAAAAAAATTGGCATCATGTGAACATACAGATAGAAGATCAAAAGTTGTTGGCATATAACTGGTTTGGTAACAATAAATAGTTGATTTTCAGCTCCTTAAGTCGGTGATATTTCTTATCACCAAAAATAGTACTTGCATATATTTATTGCGGATTTGATATCCTCTACTTAGGTATGGAGGCACAACTGAAAATACCACTTTATTCTAAAATGAGCCGGTGGGGGGAAGGATTAGTTGAGTGTAGGGATGGCAATGGGTAGAGTATGGGTAGGGTACTATAGTACCCGTCCCCATACCCGTGTTTGAAAAAAGTACCCGTCCCCGGCCCCATACCCGTGCGGGTAACAATTTCAATCCCCATCCCCATATCCTCTGGGTAACTATATACCCATACCCACCGCACCCGCGACCCGCACTTTCCATATATATAAAATTAAAAATTATAAAAAAAAAAAAAAAAAAAAACTTAGGGGATGTATTGGATTAGGATTATTTAAGATTTGAATGACTTTTTTTTTTTTTTAAATGTCTTGGGGTATTCAATCAAGATTGTTAAATAATAAAAAATAATCTAATGATATTCAATCAAGATTTTTTTTAGAGGGCAACGAAATCTTGTGGTATTCGATTGAGATTTTGAATAACACAAAAAAAAGTCATTTGTTATTCAAAATTATAAAGATTTTATGGACTTTTTTTTTTAATTGAATTTTGGTAAATTTTATAGACTTTTTAATTAGTCATATAAATACCAAACCCAGCAAACAATTACATTCAACTACGAGAGACTTTTCTTTCTCATAATCTCTCACCCACACTTTTTTTTTTTCAAGGTGAGACTTTTCATATGATTATAATAGTGATGTGTTTACAAGCCTACAATGTAGTCCATTGTTTCATTCATTTTAAGTTCATAAATTCTTAATGAAATGAAAATTTTCATAAGAAAAGTAGATCTGAGTCTAAAGGAAGTTTTAACTCAGGGCAAACAATCAAGTTAAAGTTTTAAAAGACCTTTCTAAACTATTGCAGTCAATTTTGAAAAAATATACAATTTAACGTAAGAAACAAAGAACAATGTTTGGGATGCTATAAAACATAGACAACTTTGGATATTTTTCAAATTATGCAGATGATAAATGTTTTGATCATCATGTATTTTTTGTTGAATTATTTGATTTGTATTTTGATGATATTATTGATTTTATGAGTTAAATGAAATATTGTATATTTTTTACTAATATTTTGTTATTATTTTTCATTATTACTTTATGAAAATTTATGAAAAATATATTTCAAAATGTATTAATGGCTTGTAAATTTGATTTTGAATTCATGTACATTATTAATAAGTGAGATAGTTCAGCTTATGATAATTTGTGATTAGTCTGTGTTCAATAATATTTTCAAACACACTCTTATTGGCTTGTGTTTAGTAGTTTTGAATGTTTTTTGTTCTAGAAATTCATAAAGTTTTTTCAAATCTTATCTTATAAATATGTGAAATCCTATATTCTAAATCCATTAAATCTAAATTATAAAATCCTAATCACAAAAGTCTTCTTAAAAAAATCTTAACAGTTTTTAGTTTCCTACAAAATCTTTAAAATCTTCAAAACTTTTTTATGCCAAAAAAAAATCTTTTAAAATCCTAATCCAATACACCCTTATATAATATTAAAATCAAATGAATATTGATTTATATAAATAAATAACATTACAAAAATAATCATTCAACATAAATCTAAACAAAAACTCTAATTAAACGGAAAAAAACTAATATATTTTTAAAACTAATTAGTTTATAATTATATATTAAAAATAAAACACAAATAAATATAATATTTTAACTTCATCATCCGAATTAATTTCTCCATATTTTGCAAATGCTTATTTCCATAGTTTCTTGAACTACTAATACAAATAAAAATTAAATCATAATAGAATATCAAAATTAACACATAAAAAGAATAATTAAAATAATAAATAGATAATTAAATAATTTTAATTGAATAATTTAAATAATAAAATTATAATATATTAATTAATTAATATATATAAGGTGCGGGGTGGATACTATAATACCTGTACCCGCATCCATCCCCGTGAGATTTTACGAGTAAATACCCATCCCCAAATATGCGGGTTATTATCCTACCCGCGTATGGGTATTTTTGCGGGTGTCCGTAGGGTCTGGGTCCATGTTGACATCCCTAGTTGAGTGCTGATAAATAACTTCTAATTACACTAAAAAAATATAAATTAAATAAATATAAATGACAAGACTTACCGATTTCGGCTGAAGCTTCCAAAACGTTGGGCTTAAATTGGTAAAAAAAAAAAATATATATATATATATATATATATATAAATATATTTATATTGTTTTCTTGGTACAATAGGAAATTAAGAATATTTTGTTTATCACAAGTGCCCGGGGAGTAATGTCCAAAATGAGATGAGAAATTGATAAAACTATTGGAGTTGTTATTACTAAATTTAGTTTTGAGAAAATAATTAAAAAAACTTTATATTTGTTTAAAACTGGTCTTGATAGAGTTTGGTTTGAGTCTATTTTAAATTGATAGATAGGTATAAGAAATTAATCATAGTCCAACCACGCTGTTTTGACTTGGCCCCGCCCAATTCTATGTATAAGACAATATACATTATACAAAGACTAATATATTTAATTTCTGATAAAATATACTTTTTTATTTCTGTATAATTTTTGGTATATTTTTAGTCAGCGTAAAATTGATCAAATGTATTATTTTTGGTTTAGAAGTATGTTTGGGTTAATCGGACTTAGTTCCAATCAAGCAATAATACTTTTCCGTTTTATGGGAACTAAAAACATAAAATAAAATTATAGGGATCAAAAACAAATATTGTAATTTTATAGGAATAAAAAATATATTATAAGTTTTTTTAATTAAATTTTGGCTATGTTCTTTGGATACTTTCGGTCGCATTTGTTGAAAAAGAATTTGCATAGCTTATTGCAAATGTAATCGGTAGATATACATTTCAATTTTAAAATGACTGAAACATACCAAAAATTGACACCCAAAACAAACATTTTTAATTTTACATAAGCGATAAACATATTTTAATTATTCTTTAATTTCCAAACCTTTCATTGAACAAACATTTGACTTTGTAGCTGCAAGCTCGTCATCAAATAGACAAATACAATTGTTTACTACACTACACGCCCAAAGGGACATTCTCACCTGACGATAAAAAAAAATGGGAACGTTTGGACAAATGAGTTTGAATGCCTCAAATTAATAATTCCCGTGGGACTATAAGTTTGAATGCCACACATGATGCCAAGATTTTCATTCACATAAACATTACTTTTAAGGTTGTTCATTTTATTTTATTTTTAATTGACATGATGGATCTGGTACATAGAATTAAGATTAAATTGTAATTTTTATCCTCTTAATTTATCAAATCTATAACTTTAGTCTCCTTAATTTTTAATTATAACATTTGGTGCATCTAATTTTAAAAATTGATTATTTTAATAATCATGATCGATTATTAACTAATAACTATATGTGATTAATAGAGTTAATAATTCTATTCAATGATGACCAACAATATTAATCCAACATGGAGCATGCAGCAACAAAAAAAAAATCCAGTCATGTATGTAAAGAAAAACAAATATTTTCACGTTGAATCTGTTGGACAAATCACAAATGTGTATGCGTTCCGCAATAGCCAGTCAACGACCGCATTGGCACGTTGGCGAGTGTGGATTAATAAATAAATAGGAGCATTTTCAGTGAAATTGGTTTATTATCCTTCATTATTGTAAATTTGTGACACTTTCAATGAAATTGTTTCTTAAAGACTTAAACTGCAACTGCATGGTCGGGCAAGATGACAACATACTCTCCAACATGCATGAGCAAGAGTTGAATGATATGTTAAAATAGAGTGTGTATTTAGAAAAGAAAAGAAAAGAAAAAAAAGTCATTGAAGTTAAAATTCTATTAAATTAAAGACATTTTAGATATCTTTCTTGTGGGACCCAACCAAGTGAATGGAATTAACAACGATTAAATCTAAGGATTAATCTTAGGGTTGCTAAAAAACCAAGTTTTGAAAAAAAATAACTACTACAACTGATGATAGCTAAACCAATTCATTTTTGTAGATTAATTGAAGAGATAATCATTAAATGAATATTGATACTTACTAGTATTACACTTGGTGATTTTATGAATTACAATCATAAAATACTAATAAAAAAAATAAGCATATAAATACTTGTGTTGTGGTATAAAAGTTAATTTTACATCCTGACGTGGATTTTCAGTAAGGGATCAGGATCCAACATTCATCTTATTTATACCAGTGAGGAGAGAGAGGCACAGATTGTCTCTCAATATATTTAGATTTTAAATATAAAAAATAAAATAACAATATTGAAGTAATGAGTAGTTATTAAAAGTGAACACTTTATCTCACTTATACAATTATATAAATTAATATAAGATAAGGGATAAGTTACATCAACTTTAAAAGAGTTACATTTTATTTTAATGTAATGGATAGAATGATTCATTAATAATCATTAAATTTTAAGCAAACGAAGGATAGAAATTAATAATAACTCTCTTATGTATACTTTCCTCGGAGTAAATGTACACTTTCTCATTTTTTATAATTATATATAGGAATATATAATATTTATACATTATTATTTTAAAGTTTATTTATTTATTTATTTTGATAATAGAAACTAGAACGACGATGCTAACTAGAAATATACCTATCAATACATTATATGTTAATATAATACATCATACCACCAATATTCACCCTAATTGTAGATGTTATTAATTTATTGTTTACTTAAAAAAAACTATATCACAAGTGACAATGTCTATTTTTTTATATCTATTTCATGATATTCTTATAGTGATGCTTTTATAATTATTAGAAAAATAAATAAAGAAAAATAATTTTATATTTATACATAGATCCAGTAAAAATTCACCTTATATCATAACATCATATAACACAACATATTAATAAATAAGAGCCCATCAAATTTTGTGTATAAAAAGTATTTTAGACCTATCATGTTATATAATATAAATTAAACTAAAAAATAATCCTTTTTTTTCAATCAATATTTTAAATTTGTGGTAGTTTCAATGAAACTGTTTCCTAGACTGCAAGCCCGGCAGACTGATAAACGTGCATGGACAAGAGTAGACTTTGAACCCTAACACCCAAACCATCACTTGGCTATAAATATAATATCTGGGGCTAATGACTTCTTAACATACTCTCATCTCTTATCAATCATTTATTTGAACGAATAAGGCTTTAATTTGATGATTTAAGATTAAAGCTTGATTCGAAAGCTTGCTAATCCTGCTGAATTAAGCTGGTATTGTTATCAACTATCAACTTTCTGTTTTGTAAACTGTACTCTTTTTTTTTCCGCTTTATTAATTTTAAACTTTCTTTTCCTCTCCAGTTACGTACCTTGTGGACACATATCCAGTGTTTGCACTTGTTCCAATATCCAACACCATGCTATATTTGTCTGAGTTATTTTGGACATTGAATATGTTATTTCATTGTCTTTTGTTCACTTCTCTGTGTGTTGTTTTTCTTTATCTTTCGGATATTTCCAAAATTGAAGGGTGCAGCAGACTCGAGTGTAGAGGAAAAGTCCAACTCGTACAACAATCCTCAAATAAAACATGAGGTCTTTGTTAGCTTCAGGGGTGAGGACATTCGTCGAGGATTTCTTAGTCATTTGATTGAGGCTTTTGACAGGAAGGAAATACATACCTTCATAGATAAAGATCTTAATAAGGGAGAAGAAATATGGCCATCACTTGTTGAAGCAATTGAAGCATCATCCATTTCATTGATTATATTTTCACAAAACTATGCTTCTTCGCGTTGGTGTTTGGAAGAACTTGTGAAGATACTTGAATGCAGAGAAAAATATGGACAGATTGTAATCCCGATTTTCTACCTTGTAGAACCCACAGTGGTACGAAATCAATCGGGAAGTTACAAAAAAGCATTTGCTGAACATGGAAAAAAATATAAGACCAAGGTGCAAAATTGGAGACAAGCTTTGAATAAATCTGCTGACTTGTCCGGAATTGAGTCATCAAAGTTTCCGTAAGTTCTTTTTTTACCATAAATGTTCAATTATAAATTTTAATTTAGATTTAAAGACCCTTTTAATTCTTGCTATTTACTGTTTTTTTGGGTATGCTCTTTTTCTCCCATAAATGTTCAATTACAAATTTTAGATTTAAAGACCCTTTTAATTCTTATGATTTAGTGGTTTTTTTTTTACTTTTTGTCCTTGCATTTTGTTTTGTAATTTTAGTTCTAGCAAATTTGATTTTCTTTTTTGGTTTGTTGTCCTTAAAACAGTTCAAATAGCATTTTTTTTTTATCGGTTCAAAACGTTATTTAAACAGTTTTAAGGATGAAAAAAAAAACATAATTTATAAGACTAAAATTGCAAGGACGAAAAACACACTAAAATATAAGGTATAAAAATATATTTAAATCTTAATTTTAATTCTATATTTTCATGCATATTTTCACAACGTGGTAGCTTTAATTGCAAAACGGATAAACCTTTTTTTTTTTTTTTTTTTTTATATAGAAGAGTACGTATAGTGATATTCATGTAAATCATTTTGGTTGGATTGGGGTGAAAACAAGAGAGATAATATGAAAATGAGCTGAAAGTGAGACAAAAGAGAATATAAATATGTATGTGGACGGAAAAGTTTGTTTAAAATTAAAATAAGAATTTATAAGGTAATTAATTATTTTGTATGCTGAAAGAATTTGTTTATTTAAATAAATAAAAATTTATTTATTTATTTTAAATCGAAATAATTTAAATAAACACAATATAAAAACTGATGACTGATGACTGTTTATTTTATTAAAATAAATATTTATTTCATCAAATAAATTTAACTTACAATTATATATTATTTAGCTATAGAAAAAATAACTTACAATTATATATTATTTAAAAAACAGTTTCATAATTTTATTTTTATTATAATAAAATATAAGAATAATATATTAAAATAATTTATAAATAATGATATCAAACAAATTTTATAGTACTTAACAGTATAAAGATATAAAAAGTTTAAGGAGAAAAATGAAAAGAATGGAATAACAACTCAATAAAAACATATGACACATGTCTAATCAAATACAATTAATTATTATTTTTAAATCGAACTAGATATTTAATTGATGAAGGAATTGATTTAATAATAATTCAACTGTGTGTTTAGAAGAGATAAAAAGTTGGTTGGGTGGCTAAGAAAAAAGTAAAGCGGGAAGGGATATATTACATATTCAAATCTTTTTCACTAATATTTTTTACAAAATTAATAAATTAACATTTTACAATAAAAAAAAATGTATAATTCAATCGATTGAACCAATTTCAGTCAAATAATATACTTTTTACATTTTTTATATATAATATACTAAGTATAAATATATAATATTAAGTATATTAAACAAAAAAATCTATGATTAATTAACTGTCTACATTGATAAGTATAGGAAACATGAATGTAAAAATTACACTAAATTCTACAAATATCACAATGGACAATCATAATTAATCTTTAGTATATTTAGTTAATTTATAAATTAGTGTGCATCAAAATCTCTTATGAATTAGTGTAAAATGATTAAAATGACGTTATTTAACTTTTTTTTTTAAATTGTAATTTCATTTAACTGTTTAAATTGGTTCAACCTCTATTTTTGAACATTTTGGAGCCGGTTCGCTCGTATAGAACCGATTTAAAGGATGAGACGGATAGGACGTCACTAATTCTCGATTCAACTTGTTGACTCAGGTGGTTCGGTTCTGACAACAAAGCAACTAACAATTCACACGCGCACACATATTTTTAAATAAATTTCAGTTGCTGGATAATAATTTTTTAAGCATTTATAATACATTACTATGAAAAATGATTTTATTTTATGTTTTTAATACCTGACCTATTAACTAAAAAAAAAAAAAATCAAGGCATTTTCCTTTATGCATGTTGAGCACCCCACAACAAATTTCTAAATGAGTTAGTATTGACACCATATTGATTATTGATTTTAACACGCTTTCTCTTTGTGTGATATAGGAACGATGCTGATTTTCTTAAAGGAATCGTCGATCTTGTACTGACGACTTTGGATAAACCAGTGGCCATTAACTCAAATGATTTTGTAGAAATTGATGACAAAATTTCAGAAGTTAAATTATTGATAGACAGAGAGCCACAAGATACCCGTATGATAGGAATTTGGAGTATGCCCGGTATTGATAAGACAACTCTTGCACAAACAATATTTAACAAATTACGGTTTGAATATGATGGTTCTTATTTTTTATCCAAAGAAAGAGAGGAATCAAGCAAATATGGAATAATTTCCTTAAAGGAAAAACTTTTTACTGGACTATTAGGACATCCCGTGAAAATTGACACAACAAATTCTCTATCTAGTGATAAAATTCGTCGTAAGAAGGTTTTTATTGTTCTTAATGATGTGAATGATTCAAATCATATAGAACAATTATTAGGAATTCTTGATAATTTTGGATCGGGTAGTAGAATAATGGTAACAAGTAGGGATGAGCAAGTGCTTCGGGCTTACAAAGCTAATGAGATATACCATCTTAAAAATTTCAGCCGTGATAAAGCACTTAAACTTTTCCATTTGAATGCCTTTGACAAAAGGGATAATCAAAGTGGGTACGAGGAGCTATCAGAAAGGGTATTCGTTTATTCCAAAGGCATTCCATTAGTTCTTAAAGTTTTGGGTGGTTTGCTTTGTGGAAAAAGTAAGGACATTTGGAAAAGTCGGCTTGACAAGCTTGAAAATGAGCCTCTTCTACAAGTTTATGATATAATGAAGCTGAGTTATGAAGATCTAGATGAGAAGGACCAAAAAAATTTTCTAGATCTTGCATGTTTCTTTCTTAGACTTCATATGAGGATAAATGTGGGCTACCTAAATTCTTGTTGAGAGACGATGAAACAGATAATTCAGTAATTGTTGGGTTAGACACACTGAAAAATAAAGGTCTCATAACTTTTGATGAAGATGATTTTGTATCTATGCACGATATTTTACAAGAAATGGCCAAAAAGATTGTTTGTCAAGAAGATCCTGGACGTCGTAGTCGACGGTGGGATTTGGATGACATTTATGAGGTAAAGCCTAACTAAATAGAATATCTTTTGAATAACATTTGTTTTATTTTTTTTGTGAGTGTGACAAACAAGGCTTTTGATGATTTTGTTTTTTCTTTTACATTGTTGGCAGGGTACTGGGGTCATTAGAAGCATTCAAATTCACTTGCCAACAATTAAGAAGAAGGAAAAGTTAAGTCCTCAAATATTTGCTAAGATGACTAGACTACAATTTCTTGAAATTGCTCAATATAATTATGATTTTGTCTATCAACATGATATTCTTGGTACCAACGCTTGTTGGCCCAAGTGGCAGTGTTGGCCCAAGCGACAAAATCCTTGCATTGTTGATATTCTTGCTAAAGGGTTTCAATTTTTGGCAACTGATCTTAGATTTCTTAGTTGGGAAAATTACCCACTAAAATCCTTGTCGGAGAATTTTTCTACCGAAAAACTTGTAATATTGAGATTTCCACACAGCAAAATGAAAAAACTTTGGCATGGAGTGAAGGTAAATATATGTAGTTCATTGTTATAATTTAATTAAAGAAATACGAAATCCACTAATGTAACTTGTATGATATCTTCATTTTGTTTCATTTTATTGCAGGATCTAGTGAATCTTAAAGAACTTAACCTCATTTTCTCCACGAATTTAAAGGAGTTGCCAGATTTATCAAAAGCCATAAATCTTGAAGTTTTGCTTCTTTGGGGTTGTTCTATGTTAAAAAGTGTGCATCCATCTGTTCTCAAACTAGACAAACTTGAGAAATTGGACCTTTTTTCCTGCAAGTCTCTTACCATACTCGAAAGCAATTTCCATTTATGCAGTCTCAGTTATCTCAACCTTGATTGGTGTGAGAATCTTACAAAATTCTCACTGATAACAGATAACATGAAAGAACTGAGATTAAATTCTACACGTATCCGAGCATTGCCTGAATCATTTGAACATCAAAACAAGCTCAAGTTGGTGGATCTAACAGGAACTCACATTGAGAGGTTACCTTCATCCATCAACAATCTTACCCAACTACAACGTCTAGATTTAAACAATTGCAGCAACCTTCAAACAATACCAGAGCTTCCCCCATCCCTTGAAACTCTAAATGCCAATACCTGCACTTCCCTTCAAAGTCTACCCAAACATCCCACATCCCTTAAAACTTTAGCTATCAAAGACTGCCATTCACTTCATAGTCTCCCAGAGTTCCCACCATCCCTTAAAACACTAGATGCCAGATCTTGTAGATCACTTCAAAGACTTCCAAAGATCCCCCCATCCCTTAAATCTCTAGATGTCAGTTGGTGTCGATCACTTCAGAGTTTACCAGAGCTTCCCTCGTCCCTCGAAACTCTAAATGTTAGTGAGTGTCAATTATTTCAAAGTCTACCAGAGCTTCCCTCATCCCTTGAAACACTGAATATCAGTTACTGCTCATCACTTCATAGCCTACCCAAGCTCCCCATGTCCCTTAAAGTTCTATATGCCAGTCATTGTCCACGTCAAAGTCTACCAGAGCTTCCGCAATCTCTTACAACTCTAGATATCAATCACTGTCCATGTCAAACTCTACCAGAGCTTCCGCAATCTCTTGAAACTCTAGATATCAGTTCCTGTCCACTTCAAAGTCTACCAGCACTTCCCCAAACCCTTAAAACTCTAAAGGCTAGTTATTCGCTTCATAGTCTCCAAGAGCTCCCCCCATCCCTTAAAACTTTGGATGTTGGTAACTGTGGATTCCTTCAGAGTCTACCAAACCTTCCCATGTCCCTTGAAACTCTAGATGCAAGAGATTGTATATCACTTCAAAGTTTGCCAGAGCTTTCCCCCGTCCCTTGAAACTCTTGATGTCGCATATTGCTATGCACTTAAGAGTCTACCAAAGCTTCCTGTGTCCCTTAAATGTCTAGATGCCAGAGACTGCAAATTATTGGATAATGTATTATTTCCTGAGCAATTAAAGGAAAACACGAAACAAGTTATTTTTTGGAATTGCTCCAAGTTGGATGAACATTCTTGAGTGGCTATTGGGTTGAATGGGCAAATCAGCATGATGAAATTTGCCAATCAACACACATCTACACCAACTCAGGATCATGTTGAAAATTACATTGATTATGAATATAAATATTATTCTCATCAAGCTATTTGCATGTATCCAGGAAGCTGTGTTCCAGAGTGGTTCATGTATAAGACAACAAAGAAGTCTATAAATATTGATCTCTCTTCAGTTTCACCTTCCTCCTTGCGCGGCTTCCTTTTCTGCTTCGTTTTCAGTAAGCACCAATACACAATCTACGGGATCAAAAAACTGATTCATGAACTTGAATTTAACATTACCATAAGTGATTATTGTAAAAAGGATAGTGTCAGAATCTACATAGATTGTGATGGTTTCGAAGCTCAATCAAATCATATGTGTGTGTTGTACGACCAAAGGTGTTCTGCGTTCCTAAATAACCGAGCCAAAAAGCAAACAAGGTTTAAAATCCAAGTTACAATGAAGACTCGAACCGGGTTCTTTCACACTGATCATCATGCACTGCCGCAATATGTTTTAAAAGAATTTGGTGTTAGCCCAATAACCACTTCGGAAAGAATTGCATAACACACAATCAATTTCATTAAACAAATGGAATTGGGTTGTACTTCATATCATCCCAGGTATTTTCTTCTTGTGGTTTATAATGAAATATTTAATTTAAGGAATGTTGGCAGATAATTGAAGACATTTTTTTAGGGAATTTAGTTTCTACCTTTAGTATGCAAAATTTTAAAAAAACACTATTAAACATTGATTTCTAGGAATATCTTTAGCTTATGTTTCCACAAAATTGATTTGTGAATGTTTCCTATGTTTCCCATAATATTAATTCAGCTTACGTACAAGAAAATGTTATGATAAATCATTTATATATGTTATTATCTGTATAATTTTGATTTTATTTTTTTGAAGGTTGGCTGAAAAAGTTGATCATGTCATATGATCTGGTATAAAGATTTGGGGGAAGACTTATTAGAGGCATTCAAATTCATCCATTTTTAACAGTTCCCAAATTTTCTTATGAGGTGAAAATGAACTTTTCTGCATAATCAACGAGAGAGCATGATGCAATAATGCATACAAGCTCTAACACATAATGGTTGAGTTGTGCAACATCTCCTTGTTGTCAGAGTCCAAAGCCCTTCAAGAGGAACAATGGTGAATAGTATGTGACTTGTTGTTCTTTAAAGGCTGGAATATTCTTGTGCTTACTATGTTAACATCATGATATTTTTATGATACATGTAGTTATATGAATATGGGGAGTTGATCGTAAATTGATTTAATATTTTGAAGTATTTCAGGGTGTATCACAACAGGAGTTGCTCAGGGATTATGATATTTTCATGAGAGTGTAGATTGATTGGGTTGTATTGTCCTCCATGAGATGAGACCAACCAACATTTTCATAACTCGTGATTTTGAACCTCTGGTAGTGTAGTGCTTTTGCCTTAAACAATGTCGTGTCTTAGTTTAGATTTTGAAAGACATTGTTACCTCATTATTGAATATTTTTCAGTTTTGAAGTGTGTTTTGATGTGAATCAAATGTGTACTATATTTACTAACAGTATTGTAATTGTACTCAATTATGATATGTATGGTTGGTGATTTTTGATTGGCAAGGTGGCAGCAGCCAGATGGAGACTGCTAGGGTGTGGAAACTATATAGTGATTAGAACATTTGGGTATGTATTGATCTTAAATCAGTTTAATGTTAAACTATGCAACATGACATTGCGACCAAGTATGCCATTTATGTGTAGGTTATTTGGCTCTTGAATATGCTAAGAGTGGCCAAAAGCACTGAAAAAGATGATGTTTATTCCTTAGGGGTGGAATTAGTGGAGCTTGTTAGAGGGAAAACAATTTCTGAATGAGTAGGTAAGTAACAGTAAATACTAAATAGTAATATTCATGAGAAACATGACATTCCAATTGACAAACAGAAGAGATTGAATTTCTTTTGTTGTTTATGCCTAATTGTGCAAACATTTGGATGTTAAACAGGCACGACCACTGTTAGAAGAATATGCTATTGTGGAACTGACTGATCCGAGGCTTGGTAATTGGTATCCACTACTATTTAGAACATGAGCTCTATTGCCTGCTGCATCATTGTGATTCAACGAGCTCTTCATTCAAGACCACGTATTTTGTCATAGGTAAAGAATATTTTGACCCTTTTGTTTTTTGGGTAAACTTAGCTTGCTCTGCTTAACTCACTTTTTAGTGGCAATAATTATTTTTAAAATATAATATGTTCATTACTGAAATCCTTAAGGCCTAGTTGTTAATTTGTTTGAACATGTTCATGTATTGTAAAACAAGCTAACCATTTTGGCATACTTGGGGTGTGGTTGTTTATTGAAGGTTCTGCGAGTGCTAGAGGGTGACATGGTGATGGACACAAATTATATTTCAACTTCAATTTATTATGATGTCAGAAACCATGTAGAGTGGTCTAATCTGGTCAGAGTCATTATAATGGGAAGCTATTCATTCACAACTGCAAGCCTTCCTATTGAGGAGATAGGGACAAGGCTATGTGAAGTTATGCTAAATGTGTTTGTTTCCCACTTTTCATTTTTTTTTTTTTTCATGTAATGTCTTATAATTTTGCATCTGTATAGGAGAGTGGAAGTAGGATATGTAAATCAGTGCTTAAATGCACGGCAAAGATGCTCAAATTAAACACAGTATCGGCATATTTGTAACTTGACCATTTTGGGTTTATAAATTTTGTGTGCTCCTTAGTATTCATATGCTTTGAAAGCATGCTCTGGTAGGAAAATTGCATTCTTGCTGTATGCATGCCTCTCAAATATTCCAAACACACGCCTGATATATGCTGTTATTTAAAAACCTTTGTAGTCATGAGCTTCTATTATGTGCAATCGGAAGGAAAACCTTTCTATTCGTAGAAACATGGATGGATATACTTGATTAGTAAATTTTATACTTTTACCTAAATCTGAATGGATCGGATTTGTCATTTGTGCAGTTCTACTCATAACTGCAGAGTATCAAAATCCATTTGACAATGTGCCCCTTTTATGATTTTTTTATCAAGTGAAGCACATCTAAAAAGCAAATGAAATAAAAAGATATTAGTATGTGCAATCACTCTTAACTAGAGCTCAAACTAGGCATCTTCAAGTTCAATGGAAACCAAGAACCGTTAGCAACTATAAGCCAATGAAACTGTTAGCCCCTATGCATCTCAAACTAGGCGCATATCTTGGTTTTGATGGCATTGGCTTGGATCTTTCTCATGGCTCGGCTTCTCTTGTTTGGATTCATGGATAAGGATAAATAAAAACAATCATAGTGCAAACACACAGCTATTGCTGAGACAGTGTATCCGATACTTGCAATGAAACTGGTTTTTAAATGGCAATGCCAGCAAGAACATATCCATGAGCAAGAGTTTACTTTGAAGCAAATCTACGAATTAAATGAAATAAAAAGACACATGAACTATGCATTCACACCTAAGTAAAGCACAACGGTTAGCACCTAAGCCAATGAGAACTGTTAGCACCAAACCATCTTTGGTTTTTAGGGCATTGACATGGGTCTTTCTCATGCCTCGGACTCTCTTGTAATTGGAATGAAAACCAGTATTTTTTAATTGATGGATAAGGCTAAAAAAATCAATCATTGTCTGAACGTGCGGCTGTTTCTAAGACAATATACAAATTAAAACCAATATTATATACTGCAAGGCCGGCAGGAGCATGCATGACCAAGAGTTGACTTTGAACCTAACTAACACCCAAACCATCACACTTGTAAGAATTTTGAAATTAAACCTAGAAGAGTTGACTTTAGGGTATTTTTAACCCTAAATTTTCATTTTAAATTCTTATAAAATAAATTCAAGTAAGAAGAAAAAAATTTACAGTATTAGAGCCATGACTGAAGGATTGACTGTCAAATTTGATGGCAGGCAATTAAACTGCAGGGCCAGCAGAATGACACTCCAAAATGCATAAGCAAGAGTTGACTTTGAACTCTGACTCTCACATTAAGCATCATAATATTTGAATCCAATGACTAGTTTACCGTGATTTCCATCAATTATTCATTTTGGCCTAAGAAAAAAGAACCTTGGCTAAATTTGATGAAGATGAACACTTGATTTGAAGGCTTGCTAATCCAGAAGAATCTGGTATGTATTGTATTTGCCATATGACATCTTCCTTCTTCCTAGTTTACTCTAACTTGTTCTAGATATGAAGTTTATGTGTTATAAACTCTTTGATTTTTCCAGTTCATTCCTAATTAGTTTCTTTTTCTTTCCAGTTGTTAGCTTGTGACTCTCATACAAATTCTGGTGTAAAGAGGCAAAGAAAGATTCAGTTTTCACTTGTTCCAATCCAACACCATATTATATATCTGAGTTGTTTTGGAAATTGAATATGTTTTATTTCTTTATCTCGTGTTTGTTTCTTTGTTTGTTGTTTTCCTTTGTCCCTCGGTTATTCAGAAAGCTGAAGGGTGCAGAGGAAAAACTCAGGTCAGACAACAATATTGCTCCTCAAATAAAGTACGGCGTTTTTGTTAGCTTTAGAGGCAAGGACATCCGCCACAGATTTCTTAGCCATTTGACTGACAGTTTTCAGAGGAAGCAAATCAATGTCTTTGTAGATGATAAAAATCTTCAGAAGGGAGAAGAAATATGGCCATCACTTGAGAGAGAAATTGAAAGATCATTCATTTCATTGATCATATTTTCACAAAACTATGCTTCTTCTCGCTGGTGTTTGAATGAACTTGTGAAAATACTTGAATGCAGAGAGATCTATGAGCGTATTGTAATCCCTGTTTTCTACCAAGTAGAACCCACAGATGTACGACATCAATCGTCTGAGTTACAAAAATGCTTTTGTTGAGCATAGAAGAAAACACAAGACCAAGGTGCAAATATGGAGACATGCTTTGAGTGAATTTGCTAATTTATCGGGAATTAAGTCATCGGAATTTCAGTAAGCTCTTTTTTCTAGCTGCTATATATTATCACAACGTACTTGCTTAAATTGCAAATAGATGCAACCTTCTTTTTTTAAATTGTTCTCGGCATATAATATGCTTATTATTCAAGAACTCCTTACTTTTGCATATATAAATTTAGCCAATGCCTCTATGCTATAATTCTGATGCGACCAACCATAGTCTGTTGTTTCGTTGAATTACATGCAGGTTAAATTACAACCATGCTATAAATTTAAACATATTTCAGTTTTTAAAAGTTTTGTTTTTTTTAAAGATCCCTCCTCAACAAAGTTCCAAATAAGTGAGTTCATATTAATCACATTGATTTTAACAGATACTTTCTTTCTCTGTGTGTGTTGTATAGAAATGATGCTGAGCTAGTTAAAGAAATTGTCAATACCGTGCTAATGAAGTTGGATGAACCACTACTTAATTCAAAAGGACTTGTTGGAATTAATGAAAAATTTATTGATGTAGAATCATTGATTGGCAAGCGTAAAGAGCCAAAAGACATCTGTCTTATTGGAATTTGGGGCATGGGCTGTATTGGCAAGACAACTCTTGCAGAAGAAATATTTAACAAACTACAGTCCGAATATGAAGCTTGCTATTTTTTAGCCAATGAAAGAGAACAATCAAGCAAACATGGAATACTTTCTTTGAAGAATGAAATTTTTTCTGAACTATTAGTGAATGTGGTGAAAATTAACACAACGAAATCATTGCCCAATGATATTGTTAGAAGAATTGGTCACACAAAAGTTTTTATTGTTCTTGATGATGTAAATGATGCAGATCACCTATAATATTTATTGGGAACACTTGATAATTTTGGATCAGGTAGTAGAATAATTATGACAACTAGAGACGAACAAGTGCTTAATGCTAACAAAGCTGATGAGATATACCGGCTTGGAGAATTTAGTTCTGATAAAGCACTTGAACTTTTCAATTTGATTGCCTTTTTCATAGTGATTCTCAAAGGGAGTATGATGAGCTATCAAAAAAGATGGTCCATTATGCCAAAGGCATTCCATTGGTTCTTAAAGTTTTGGCCCATGGTCTTCATGGAAAAAATAAGGAAATATGGGAAAGTGAGATAGACATGTTGGAATGTAACTTTACTTAGTGAAGGGATATTTGAGAATAAAAGATTTAGAAATATGGAAGAAGAGGCTATTTGTACAAGATAGCACTTCTTGTTTTTAGCTTGATGGTGTGTTATTACAAACTCTTAAGACATCACTCCTATTTATACTAGTGGCTCCTCCTAAACCAATGGCTAGGATTTTGCCAACACATAATTAATCTAATGGCTACAAATAAGTCTCTAGAACTTTATACATAGTTACAAATATTCTCCTACATTCTAGATAATTCTACATTCTACTCTAGAACATAAAAGAACTTTCTAGAACATGCTACTAGACTTATATCTAAAGATGTTTCTAGATATTGGGCTATGTTTTGACACATATGACCCAAAATCAAGTTTATATTTCAACACCCCCTCTTAAACTTGATTTTGTTACTCCAATCAAGTTTCTCAATCTTGTGAAGTCTTCTTTCTTAAGTGGTTTGGTGAAAATATCAGCTACTTGATCATGAGTCTTCACGTACTCCAAATGCACATCCTTTCTCGTGATGCATTCTCTAATGTAATGGTAACATGTATCAATGTGCTTACTTCAGTCATGGAAAATTGAGTTTTTAGCCAAAGCTATTGCTAACTTGTTATCCACACAAATCTTGGTCGGCTCTTCTTGTAACAAACCTAACTCCTTAAGTAAATTTTGTAACCAAATTGCATGACAAACACATGAGGTAGCAGCCACATACTCTGCTTCACATGTAGAAAGAGTAACAATCGCTTGCTTCTTTGACATCCATGTGAATGCAGTGTCTCCCATGTAAAACACAAAGCCAGTTGTGCTTTTGCGATCATCCACATCTCCACTCCAATCACTATCACTGTATCCAACAAGCTTATAGTCATCAAAAATGAAATAGTACAAGCCGAAATTTATTGTACCTTTGATGTATCGAAGAATTCTCTTTGCTGCCTTCAAATGAGTGGTTGTTGGATTCTCCATATAGCGATTAACAACTCCGGCCGCATAAAGAATATCAGGCCTTGTGCATGTTAAATATCATAAACTGCCAACCAAGCTTTTAAAGAGTGTTAGATCTACTCTTTCTCCTTCCTCATGCTTTGATAGCTTATTTCCACATTCCATTGGTGTGTCAACCGGATTAGAGTCATCCATCTTGAACTTCTTAATCACTCTATAGCATAGCCTTCTTGAGTGATGAAGATGCCTTTGTCTTCTTGCTTCACTTCAATGCCGAGGTAGTAAGACATGAGACCAATGTTGGCCATCTCAAACTCTTTCGTCATCTCTTTCTTAAACTCATCGAACATGCTTGGATTTCTACTTGTAAAGATCAAGTTGTCTACATACAAGCACACAATTAAAACATCATTATTTTGGGCTTTGATGTAGAATGCATGCTCATGTGGACACTTGACGAAGTTTCTCTCATGAAGGTACTTGTCAATTTGAGCATTCCAAGCTCTTGGAGCTTGCTTTAACCCATAAAGTGCCTTTTTAACTTTAAAACCTTATCTTCTTTTCCCTTGACTTCATACCCTTGAGGTTGCTCAATGTATACTTCTTCTTCAAGGACCCCATTAAGGAAGGCAGATTTCACATCCATTTGATGTATCTTCCAATTATTTTGAGTTGCTAATGAAATAATTAGTCTAACAGTTTCTAGCCGAGCAACAGGAGCAAATACCTCATTATAGTCGATACTAGCTCTTTGGCTGTAGCCTTTTGCCATTAATCTTGCCTTATATCTTTCGACTTCTCCTTTAGCATTCTTCTTGGCTTTGTACACCTACTTCACACCAATCGCCTTGTGTCCTTTTGGAAGTGAAGCTAGCTCCCATGTATTGTTCTTCTTGATCGCCTTGATTTCTTCATCCATAGCATTTTTCCAATTCTTGTTTTCTACGGCTTCTTGGAAGTTCATGGGCTCACAATCGACAAATAGGCAAAATAAAGTAAGATTGTCTTGATTTTCAGTTACCTCATAAAGCTCTTGAAGCGTGGAACTCTTTCACTTAAGCTTTCATCTTCTTGAGAAGTTGTAATTGGTGAAGCTAGTTTGATAATAGGATCATCTCTTGTTGGTTCTATTCTTGATTGCTTTATGCCATCTTCTTCAAGACATGGAAAGAAGTTGTAATTTTCATCATGTTGTCCTTAATCCCATTCTCCTTCTTCGTTAAAAACAACGTCTCAGCTAATGATTGTTTTCCCTGTATTAGGATTGTATAGTTTGTAGCCTTTGAATTTGAGTCATAACTAATGAAGATGTATTTCTCGCTTTTGTCATCCAACTTGCTTCTTTTCTCATTCGGTATGTGCACATGGGCAATACTTCCAAAGACTCTTAGATGAGAAATCTCAGGCTTCCTTCCACTCCATGCTTCTTGTGGTGCTTTTCCCAATACACTTCTTGTTGGAGACCGGTTGGAAAGGTAAACTGCACAAGCTACTACTTCTGCCCAAAACTCCTTTGGAAGTCTCTTGCTCTTGAGAATGCTCCTCGCCATGTTTAAGATTGGTCTATTCTTCCTTTCTACCACTCCATTTTGCTGGGGGGATCTTGTCACCGTTAAGGGTCGTTGAATTCCATGATCTTCACAATACTTATGAAATTCATTTGATGTAAACTCTCCTCCACGATCAGATCTCATGGCTTTAATCTTAAGACCACTTTTTTTTTCGAACACCTCTAATTTATGTTTCAAAAAATACACCCATGTTTTTCTTAAAAAATCATCAATGAAGAGAAGGAAGTAATTACTCTTACCAAGTGAGCTCGGCTTGATCGGACCGCATACATCAGTATGTATGAGTTCCAACGACTTTTTAGCTCTTGAGTTAGACTCCTTTGGAAAACTCCTCCTGAATTGTTTTCCAAGCACCCTTCACACACTTGATCAGGGTGACTAATGCAAGGTAATCCTCTCACCATTTCCTTCTTGGAGAGCAACTCTAATCCTCCAAAATTGAGATGCCTAAATCGAAGATGCCAAAGCTAAGATGCATCCTTGTAACACATCTTAAGACATTTTGCAACATCGTTTTGAATGTTGAGTACAAACATTCTATTTCTTGACATCGGCACCTTAGCAATCAAGTTACTTCCATTGTCTTTAATAGAATGGTTATTGTCTTTTAGGCGAATATCATAACCTTTCTCTAGGAGTTGCCCCAAGCTCAAGATATTACTTTTCATATTTGGCACATAATAGACATTTAAGATAAATTGATGCTCACCATTCTTTAAACGGATAAGAATGTTACCTTTTCCTTTCACTTCTACCTTGGATTTGTCCCCAAAAGCCACATTGCCACTTATTGATTCATCAAGCTCCACGAACATGCTCTTTTTTCCACACATATGATTGCTTGCACAGTATCTAGGTACCATCTATTGTCTCACTTCTTTCATTATTCATGCAAGCCATCAATAATGTGTCACCTTCTTTGCTTCTTTCTTCAATGTAGTTGGCCTTCTCTTCAACCTATTTATTACTAGGAGCTCTACATTCATAAGCATAATGACCAAACTTCTCACAATTGTAGCACTTGATATTTGACTTGTCATCCCTTGATCTTGAGTTGCCTTGTCCACGACCTCTTGTTGAGCTTCCTCCTCTTTGAAAGTTGTTGTTCTTTTCAAAGGACCTCCAACCTCGTCCTTGTCCACGACCATGACCTCTTCCTCAATCTCCACCATGACCTCGTCCTTGTTGGCTTCGGCTATTGCAACTTTTTTCTTCGTTGGTCAAATCAACTTGTGTCTTGAATAGTTGCTCCATGATCCCTTCCTTTTTCTTTTTCTTTTCTTCATAAGCTTGTAATGAGCCCAAAAGTTGCTCAATGGTCATAACCTCCAAGTCTTTTGTTTCTTCAATGATGGTGACAATATGTTCGAACTTTGGAACTAAGGATCTAAGAATTTTCTCCATAATTTTTACATTATCAAGTTTTTCACCATTTCTCTTAAGTTGATTGGTAATTGCCAAAACTCTAGAGAAATAGTCAGAGATGACTTCACCTTCTTTCATATGCAAAGTTTCAAACTCAGCTCTTAGAGTTTGAAGACGTACCTTCTTGACCAGATCTACTCCCTTGTATGAGGTTTGAAGCTTCTTCTACTAACTTTGCTTCTGAAATCTTCTCAAAAGCATTGTCATCTAATCCTTGATAGATTAGGTAGAGAGCCTTCTTGTCTCTCTTTCTTGAGTCTCTCAAACTATCCCTTTGAGTTTGAGAAAGACTATCCTCATTCTCTGGCTCGGTGTGACCTTTCTCTACTATCTCCCATACATCTTGTGAACCAAGGAGAGCCCTCATCTTGATACTCCAATTATTGTAGTCACTGCTTTTTCGGAGCATCGAGACTTGGAATGGAACCATGCCACTACTTGCCATCTCTTTAAAAAGGATCTTCAAGCTTTGATGCCAATTTGTTGGAATGTAACTTTATTTAGTGAAGGGATATTTGAGAATAAAAGGTTTAGAAATATGGAGGAAGAGGCTATTTGTACAAGATAACACTTCTTGTTTTTAGCTTGATGGTGTGTTGTTACAAACTCTTAAGACATCACTCATATTTATACTAGTGGCTCCTCCTAAACCAATGGCTAGGATTTTGCCAACACATAATTAATATAATGGCTACAAATAATTCTCTATAACTTTCTACATAGTTACAAATATTCTCCTACATTCAAGATAATTCTACATTCTACTCTAGAACATAAAAGAACTTTCTAGAACATGCTTTTAGACTTGTATCTAAAGATGTTTCTAGATATTGGGCTATGTTTTGGCACATATGGCCCAAAATCAAGTTTATATTTCAACAAGACAAGCTTAAAAAAATGCCTCCTACAAAAGTTTACGATGTTATGAAACTGAGTTATGATGATCTAGATCGTAAAGAGCAATAGATTTTTGTTGATCTTGCATCTTTCGTTCTAAGATTACATAGAAAGGTAAATGTGAGTCATCTAAAATCTTTGTTAAAGAATGGTGAAAGTGATAATTCAGTGATTGTTGGGTTAGAAAGGTTGAAATATAAAGCTCTTATAACATTCACTAAGGATAGTTTTATATGTATGCATGATAGTTTACAAGAAATGGGTTTGGAGATTGTTCGTCGAAAAGACCCTAGAAGCTGCGGTTGGCTATGGGATCCTAATGACATTTGTGAAGCATTGAAAAATGACAAGGTTTACATCTAACTAAATATGACATCTTCTAAATAATATTTAATATTTTGTGTGCTTGAGAAATGTGGCTTTTGATGATATTTTAACAAATTCTTCTACATTGATCGCAGGGTCTTGAGGCAATTAGAAGCATACAGATTGACTTGACAAAAATTAAGGAGCAAGAGTTAAGTCCTTACATATTTACTAAATTGAATAGCCTAAAATTCCTGGAAGTTTATGGTGGCTCCTATCATCATAATAGTTTAGCTGAAAGGCTTCAACTTTTGGCAACTGAACTAAGATTTCTCTATTGGTATTCATACCCTCTAAAATCCTTGCCAGAGAATTTAGTTGTTGAAAAACTTGTAATACTGAAATTGCCATTTGGAAGAATGGAAAAACTTTGGGATGAAGTGAAGGTAAATACATGTCTTACTGTTGTAATTTTCTATTAACTTACGAAAAACAAAAATATAGATAATCTAGCTATTGTGTTATCTTCATTTTGTTTCAATTTATGACAGAATTTAGTGAATTTAAAATAACTTGATCTCAATAGTTCTGAGAAGTTAAAGGAGCTGTCAGATTTATCAAAAGCCACAAATCTTAAAGTATTGCTTCTCTAGGGTTGTTATGCATTAACTACGCTGCATCCATCTATTTTCTCTCTGGTCAAACTTGAGAAATTGGGCCTTTGGCACTACAAATCACTTACCAAACTTGCAAGTGAATCCCATTTGCGTAGCCTTAGTTATCTCAACATTGATGATTGTGAGCATCTTAGGGAATTCTCACTAATATCAGAGAACATGAAAGAACTGAGAATGCGACATACAAAGGTTAAAGAACTTCCCCCATCATTTGGAGATCAAATCAAGCTTAAATTGTTGTATCTAACAGGAAGTAACATTGAGGTGTTACCTTCATCCTTCAGCAATCTTACAAAACTACTACATTTAGAGGTAAGCAATTGTCGGCAACTTCAAACAATAGTTGAGCTTGTTAGATGATATTGAATTTAATATTAGTTAAGGGTAGTTTAATATTTTTCCTATATATATAAATAGGTATTTCCATTTATTGCATTGTACTGTTTTTTGATATTACGTTAATGAAACCTTAGCCCCTCTTTTCTTCTTCTCCATTTTTGGATGTTCTATGTTAACATGGTATCAAGAGTAGGTTCGATTCACGCCGTCTGCTTATGTTGATTTCTTTGTTTTGGAGCTTTTACAATCTCAACTCTGTTTGCGTTCGTTTTTCGTTTTGGAGCTTCCGCAATCTCAGCTCTGTACATTTTTCTTTTTGCAATTGCTGATTTGTTAACCGTTGGATCGAGCTAATTTTTGGAGACACAGTTCGGAAGACATAGGTATACATTATTTACCGTTAGATCATCCAGAAGAAGTCTGTAGAAGAAGAAGAAGCATTCGCAATTGACAGTCCTTCGTTTTGGAGCTTTCGCAATCTCAGCTACATACGTTTTTATTTTTGCAATTTCCGACTCGTTAACCATTGGATCGACCTGATTTTTGGAGAAACATTTCGGAAGACATAGTTCTAAATTTTGTATGGTTAGATCACCTAGAAGAAGTCTGTGGAGGAAGAAGAAGCGTTCGCAATTGACAGCTTTTATTCATTCTTCGTTTTAGGGCTTTTGCAAACTCAATCATTTTTTGGGCTTTCACAAGAGGACAAATCTGAAAAATATGCATAGGAGGAAGGTTGGTTATGATGAATGTAGTTATTGCAAGAAGAGTCATTGGAAATCACAGTGTCCAAAATTATTGAAGTCACAACAACAGTCTCGATGGCATCCTCCCTCTAATCAGTCATCTAAACAGCATTTTAAAGCCCCCTCTTCTCATGTTGTGGTCCCTAGTGAGGATGTGTCTCAAGTACCCCAAGTAGTTAATCTTGCAGAGCAATTCCAAAAGATTTTGAATTCTCAATCTTAGTCCCAGTCTCAGTCTCATGCCATGTCTGTCTCCTCCCTTACAGGTTTGCCTTCTTCAAGTGCATCAGGTATATCTTCTCCCCCATGGATCCTTGATTCTAGAGCGTCTCATCATATGTCATTTGATCCTAAGTCTTTTATGTCTTTAAAATTTGTCTCCTCCTCTTTATCTATCATGACTGCTGATGGCACCCCAATGCCATTAGTAGGCACTGGATCTGTCTCCACCTTTACTTTGTCTCTTTCAAATGTTTACTATATTCCAAATCTCACCTTGAATCTTGTATTTGTTAGTCAACTTTGTGATTTAAGTTATTCAGTCATGTTCTCTCCTACTCATTGATTTGTGCAGGATTCTCAATCCGAGAGGATGATTGGGACAGGCCATAGACAAGGGGGATTATACATGTTGGATGAGCTGAAGGTTCCAAATGTTGTTGCTTCCACTATTGACTTGTCATCTTTTCATTTGTAATCTTCCTCATCTAGTTTCTATTTATGGCATTCTCGCCTTGGGCATGTTTCTTCCTCTAGATTAAAATACTTGGCTTCTACTAGAGCTTTAGGAAAGTTGCAAACTAGTGATTTCTGATTGTTGTGGTTGCAAACTTGTTAAATTTACTGTTTTGCCTTTTAGTAGAAGTGTGTCAACTTCTAATGCACCATTTGACTTGGTTCATTCTGAAGTATGGGGTCCATCACCAGTTCTTATCAAAGGTGGATCTCGATATTATGTTTCGTTTATTAATGATCATACTCGTTTTTGTTAGGTTTATCTTATAAAACATCGTTCTGAATTTTTTGATATTTATTATATGTTTCGTGCTTTAGTTAAAACTCAACATAATTCTGTTATTAAATATTTTCAATGTGATTTGGGTAGTGAGTACACTTCTAATAAATTCTCTAAATTGCTTGTTTCTGATGGTACTCTTCATCAAACCTCTTGTATAGATACTCCTTAACAAAATGGTGTTGGCTGAAAGAAAACATCATCATATTGTTGAAACAGCTCATTCCCTTTTGTTGTCTGCATCTGTTCCTAGTGAATTTTGGGCGAAGCTGTTCTTACTTTTGTTCATGCTATTAATAGAATCCCATCCTCTGTTACCTTAGGTTTGTCTCCTTTCCAAAAATTGTATGGTTATGTTCCTGATTATTCTTCTTTGAGGGTTTTTGGCTCCACTTGTTTTGTTCTTCGTCCTCGCGTAAAACGTAGTAAATTGTCTTCTCGTTCCTCCATCTGTGTTTTTCTTGGTTATAGGGTTGGTCAAAAGGGTTATCGCTGCTATGATCCTACAACCCATAAACTATATGTTTCCTATCATGTTGTTTTTCTTGAACATATACCTTTTTATTCTCTCTCTTTTGAGCCTCACACCCATAAAATGTTTGATCTTACTCTCCTTGATCCATTTCCCATGGATGGTAGTGACTCCTATGAATTTGATGACAGTTGCAAGGCTAACACTACTCCTTCTGCAGATCCACATGTCCCCACGGCTACCCAAGAACCCCCTGCAATTGTTAATCCTCCTTCTCCTCATTATCCTACTTGCAACCGTAAGTCCACTCAACAACTTGACTTTGTTTATTCCACATATTTTCCTATTTTTTTCTTCTTTTCTAACCTCTATTCATAGTTTGTCTGAGCATTCGTCGTATAAAGAGGCTATTCTTGATCCCTTTTGGCAACATGCTATATCAGAGGAACTTTCTGCTCTACACAAAACAGTTACTTGGGACTTAGTACCTCTTCCACCAAAGAAACATGCTATTGGGTCTAGGTAGGTTTACAAAATCAAAACAAAGTTTGATGGGTTAGTTGAGCATTACAAAGCTCGTCTAGTTGCTAAAGGTTTTTCGCAAAAATATGGTATGAATTATGAAGAAACTTTTGTTCTAGTTGCCAAGATGACTACCATTTGTACCCTCATTGCAGTGGCCTCCATTTGCCAATGGCATATTTTTCAGATCTCCAAGAGGAGGTCTACATGGTGCCACCACCAAGAGTTTCTCATAATCAAGGGGAGGTATGTAAGTTAAAGAAGGCTCTCTATGGTCTCAAACAAGCTCCACGGGCTTGGTTTAAGAAGTTCTCCACCGTGCTTACATCTCTTGGCTTTCACTCTAGTGACTATGATTCTGCATTGTTTGTGAAAACTTCCTCTCATGATCATATTGTACTTTCATTATACATTGATGACATGATTATTACAAGGGATGATGTTGATGGGATTGCAGAGTTAAAATTGCAATTAGCAAAACAGTTTGAGATGAAGGACTTAAGGTATCTTTGTTATTTTCTAGGAATTGAAGTTGCTCACTCTTGTAAAGGTTATCTTCTTTCTCAATCTAAGTATATTGCCAACATTCTTGAACAAGCTCATCTTACTGACACTAGAGTAGCAGACACTCCTCTTAAGCTTAATGCAAAATATGTTTCCTCTAATGGTGTTCCTTTACCTAATCCCACTTTATATCGTGCATTGGTTGGAAACTTGATATATCTCACTATAACTAGACTTGATATTGCTTATGTTGTGCATGTTGCTAGTCAATTTGTTGTTTCTCCAACTACAGTACATTGGGGAGTTGTTCTTCGCATTTTCAGATATCTTCGTGGCACTCAATTCCAAAGTCTTCTATTTCCCTCATCCTCCTCCTTGGAGCTACATGCTTACTCTGATGCTGATTGGGCTGGTGATCCCATTGACCATAAGTCGACCACAGGTTTTTGCATCTTCTTAAAAGACTCACTTATCTCTTGGAAGAGCAAGAAATAAGACATTGTCTCCTGGTCTTCTACAGAAGTTAAGTATCGTACTATGGCTTCTACCACTGCAGAGATAGTTTGGTTGTACTGGCTACTTTCTAATATGGGTGTTTCTCTCTCTGACCCACTCCTGTGTTCTGTGATAACAAAAGTGTCATTCAAATCGCTCACAACTCGGTCTTTCATGAGCACACAAAGCATATTGAGATTGATTGTCATCTCACTTGCCATCATCTTCTACATGGCACCATTACTTTGCCTTTTGTCCCATCTACTATGCAGATTGCTGACTTGTTTACAAAATCACATTCTATTAAACATTTTCATTTTTTATCTGGCAAACTCTTTATGGTTCTCAATAATGCATCGTAAGTTTGAGGAGAGATGTTAGATAATATTGAATTTAATATTAGTTATGGGTAGTTTAGTATTTTGCTTATATATATAAATAGGTATTTCCCTTTATTACATTGTACTATTCTTTGGTATTACGTTAATGAAACCCTAGTCCCTCTTTTCCTCTTCTCCATTTTTGAATGTTCTGTGTTAACAGAGCTTTCCTCGTCCCTTGAGACTTTAAATGTCCAGTCTTCCACTGCTCTTCAGACTCTGCTAGAGCTTCCCCCATCCCTGAAAACTCTTAAAGCCACAAAATGCAAATCACTTCAAAGGCTACCCGCACTTCCCTCATCAGTTGAAACTCTAAATGCTCAATCATGCTCTTCACTTCTGACTTTACCAAAGCTTCCCTTGTCTCTTAAAACTCTAGATTTCACATATTGCAAATCACTTCAGAGTCTACCAGATCTTCTCCCATCCCTTGAAACTCTACATGTCAAGTTTTGCACTTCACTTCACATTATACTAAAGCTTCCTCCATCCATTGAAATTCTAAATGTCCAATATTGCTCTTCACTTTAGACTCTACCAAAGCTTCCTTCATCCCTTGTAACTCTAATGGCAGATTCCTGCTCATCACTTTTGACTCTACCTGAGCTTCCCTCGTGCGTTGAAACTCTAAAAGTTGAGTTTTGCACTTCACTTCAAAGTCTACCAAAGCTTCCTCAATCCCTTAAAACTTTAAATGTCCAATTTTGTACTTCGCTTCAAAGTCTACCAGAGCTTCCCTCGTCCATTGAAACTCTAAATGCTCAATTTTGCTCTTCACTTCAGACTCTGCCAAAGCTTCTCTCATGCCTTAAAACTCTAGATTTCACATGTTGTGAATTACTTAAGAGTTTACCAGCAGAGCTTCCATCATCCCTTGAAACTCTAAATGTCCAGTCCTGCACTTCACTTCAAACTCTACCACAGCTTCCTCTATCCCTTAAAACTCTAAATGGAAAATATTGTCGATCACTTCAAACTCTACCTGAGCTTCCCCCCATCTCTTAAAACTTTATACCTCTAGTTCTGCACTTCACTTCAAACTTTACCAAAACTTCCTTCGTCCCTTAAAACTCTAGAAGCCAAAAAAATGTAAATCACTTGAAATTCTACTTGGGCTTCTAAAGACCTTAAAACTCTAGATGTCCAATGGTGCTCTACACTGCAAACTATACCACAACTTCCCCCATCCCTTGAAACTCTAAATGTCTCGTTGAATGCCCAATTATGCTCTTCACTTCAAACTATACCAAACCTTTTCTCCAGCCTTCAAACTCTAAATGCCCAATGTTGCACTTCAATTGAGACTCTATCAAAGATTCCCCTATTACTTGAAAATCTAAGGGCCACATCCTTTGAATCGTTGAAGACTGTATTGTTCCCTTCCCTTCAACAGTTGTTGAACAATTAAGCAAAAACAATACAAAGGTTTTGTTTTGGAATATCATGAACTTGGACCAAGATTCTCTAGTGGCTATTGGGTTGAATGTCCAAATCAACCTGATGAAATTTGCAAGTCAACACCTATCTACATCAAGTCATGATCATGTTCAAAATAACAACCATTACTATTGTAATCATCATTCGGATCAAGTCGTTTATGTGTATCCAGGAAGCATTGTTCCAGAGTGGTTGGAGTATAAGTCAACAGAGGATTATATGTTTATTGATCTCTCTTTTGCTCCACCTTTCCCAAAGTTGGGCTTTGTTTTCTGCTTCATCCTTGGTCAGTACCAAGACAAAGAAATGATTGAAGGACTTGAAGTTACAATCACTTTAATGGATTATGGGGGTAAAGATGAAGAGCAGAGTGTCACAAAGTACATAGATTATTTAGGTTGGTCAACTGAATCAGATCAAGTGTGTGTGATTTACGACCAAAAAAGTTTTGGCTTCCTATATGGAACAGACAAAAATCTAGAAAGGCTTTTAATCAGGGTTTCAGTGGTGACACGACTTGGGCTTAGTAATTATCTTAAACTGCAGTCGATTTTAAAAGGATTTGGTGTCAGTCCAATAAGCACCTCGGCATAAAACAATTTCGTTCAACAAATGGAATTGTGTGATCAATGTTTCAAATTTCATTAAACTAATGAATCAAATTAAGCTGTGCTTTGTCATCCCAGGTATTTCCTCCCTGAAGTTTACAAACCAAATATTAATTTGATTTATAATAGAGAAATTTGATGTGTCTTCATGTCATAAATTCTTAATTTTTGTATACAAAAGTAAATATATTTCTATAAGATGTTGATTTATTTGTTCATCTTATGATTTTGTTACATTTAAGGTTGGCTGTAAAAGTAAATCATATGATATGGTCCAGTATAAAGATTTGGAGGAAGACTTATTTGATGCATTCTAACGCATCCATTTAATTTACAATTCCCAATTTTTTAGCAGGTGAAAATGTCCATTTCTGGGAAATCAATGGCATGATACATACAAAGCTCTAGCACATTAAAGTTGTGCACCATCTCCTGTTGTCAGAGTCCAAAATCCTTCAAGAGTATATTTTGAATATGATGAATGATGATTACTTGCTGCAAAGACCGTTGCAAATTCATTCAGGCACAGTTAGTGCAGCCACAAAGTCATTTTTTTCACCTTGTGTCTTTTGAAAGTGTGTCTGAAACTTGTTTATGTCTCTGTATAACATCTTAGGAATAGCATGGACATGCAATTCAGTTCCTTGACCACTTATCTGTTTCAACTAAATATTTTCATATTAATGCATGTTATGTATTTCCCTCCTTTAATTTAGACGAGTCTTAAATTGAGGATGGTGTTATTGTAAGATCAGAAAACCCAAGTTTGTGGAAGACTAGGAAATGTTAATATTGAAATATCAAGAAAATTGAAACATATGTCACAATTTCATGCACATTTACATTTATGAGATTATAATTCATCCAAATTGAATAACCAAGGTTAGGAAAGAAGATATTGATTAACCCCACCAACATAAAAAACAAATTTGTGACCATTTGGGAATTCGAAGATTCTACATGTGAGAAACACGAGGAAAAATCTGAGCCAGAAACTGTACCAGCCATAATGCACTCATGCTCTTTCTAGAGTTTGTTGCTGAAGAAACATTTAGTTTTCGATAGGTTCCTTGTTTTATTGTGAATTTAGTATTATGGTTCCAGTTTCAGCTGTTTAATAACATATATGCATACACCTCGCTGCCATTGACATTGTTAGATTAGGGACCAGGTAACAGATCAACAAGGAAAGGTGTAACATAACTATAAAGGTTGCAATTTTTTTTTGCGGCTCTTTATTTCTATATTAATCTTAATTTGCACAAACTATTTTCTATTGGTTGTTTCAATTTCAGGATCAGTATTGAATGTAGTGGTTGAATAAAATATATAGGTTTTAAAATCTAAAATATCTATATATCAGCATTCTGGTATGATACAGTGACTGTTGAATTGTGATGTGAGTGAGTAACTGTGTAGCTATGTAGTTACTAGTTAGGTAATTTTCAGATGATGCATTGATAAAAGTATGAGATAATGACAATGAGTGAGATCAGAGAGAGAGAGAATAACTCAAAGCACATATGCAAAGTGAACTAGCAGAAGATAAAGGTCGAATTCCTATTTTATCTATGTAAAAGTTCTCTCTTACAGCTATTCCTGTTGACTAGTGATAAATTATAACATGTAAATATTCTCCCAGTGTAAGCACAATCTCTTGCCATAGAGAAAGCAACTTCATGTGGGAAAAAAAATTATACTTACATTGTGAGTAATAGAGATATGGACATTGGTAACATTTATGACAACACAACTTAATTTAGCCTAAAATTGAAAATCTCAACAAGATTGACCAGAATAGAAACTAGAAATTAATGTACATTCATAGTTTACATATTTGGTAGATCAAAATATCAAGACAACAACATATGATGTAATGGACCACCAGGGTATAGTGTGTTGGTTAAATTTCGAAAGATAAAATTGGAAAAAGGATTTGAACTTTAATATTCAATTATGGTGGTGAAGGGCATGCTAGTCCTAGAGGAAGATTTTAAAATGGAAAACTCTAAGAACAGTATTTTCTTCTATATTTTCTGCTATATACTATAAGAAATTAAGCATCCCATGGTTCTTTCTTTTCCTTTTTTGCCGACTCACACATGCTTTTTTGCTTTTCTAAATTCTTCACTCGTTTTCCTTTCCTCATCTTTCTCAAAAGGCCAAACAATTGGATCATGAAAGTACCAAAATGTCCTTTTCTCAGCTTCAAATTGCAATAGTGTTGAAACCAGAGCCAAGTAGTGCGATACAAAGAGTATGACCCCAAGAGTTGTGGGACCCCTAGCAATTATAGGGTCACAAAGTGTCAAAGGTTGTGACTTATGAGTTAGTTTCAGTTTCACACCTACAAGAGTGTGTGCTGGTGGGGTGTCTCTATTTTTCTCTTTACTTTTAGTTTGTTGAGTTCATCTAACTAGCATGCCTCATTCAGTCATTCACAATTCATTTGGCTCCAAAGACAATGTGACATAATTTTGATTTTCTTGATGTTTATTAACTTCTATATGCTGTTAAGTTGTTTCAATCCAGTCATTTTTATACTTTACTGGTAACTTTTTCGAAACTGAAATTTATAAAAAGTGTGAAGTATTAGCACCTTTATTTGTTGCTAAGTTGTTTCAGTCTAACCACTTTTTTTATATTTTAGCAAACTCTTAAAAAATAAATTTATAAGTGTGAAATATTAGGATTTTTATTATAATTTATGTTTATCGTCATAAATGTTGTGGTTAACTTCACAGGGAAAAAAAAAAAACACTTGTTTGAATAATAAATTTGACCATTCTTGACTTTTTGACAAAAGTGAAAGATTTAACTTTTTGACAAAAAATTATTTAAATAACAAAATCATGAAATACCATGTAAAATATAGGAGACACCATTCTAAGTGACATTTTCTGTCCTGCTTTTTGTCTCATAGGCTTCATTCATTATAATTTTCTGAAAAAAAAACTTTAAAACCTAGCTATTTTTCTTTAAACCTAACAGCCCCTAACAATACTTTCTTAATTGAACCATGTTGACCACAAGCACTAGCCAAGTACCCAACCTTCATAACCTTGTTGGTAACAACATTATTGATCATATCATATGATATAGTTATTAGTTGGGTCCCATTAATGACACATTTTGACCAGTACCTTTCCCCCAAAACTTTCCCAAGAAAAAAACAAAACTTGTGATTTAGTTAGTAGCTTCAACCAAAAAATTTGTCCTTCCTTCACCTGTGGCAGTCTTGCAAATAAGTGCAACATGGAGGGCAATGTCCCTCACATGTCACACTCTCATCTTCTTCCTTTATTAGCTCTCCAACCCCAACCTGATACTAAAGCTTTAAATTTTGTCTCTCTTTTTTTTCCTTTCTTTCTCTCCTTTTTTCTCCTTTTAATATACCTTGTTTCCTTCTCCTTGTGTTTTGACCGTTGCTTTTATTTCTCTGTTCACACTTCTCTCTCTTTCTCTCTCTCTCTGATTCCTTCTCCACCACTCTTTGTAATCAAAACACTGTCGTTTTCCTTCACCTCATTCTCAGGTGTGCTTCTCCCTTCTAAGCTCTAACCTTCACTTTTTTTTTCTTCTTAACCAAACCCCATTGTTAACATGTGTTTGTCATTTTTTTCTTATTCTCCTCTTGTAACCAATATATACACTTTGTTTTAGTGTTAAAGGCGTGAAATTGAAAAAAGGGTGTCATGGAAAATTTTGTCTTTCTGAAAATGGGTACTCTGTTATTATGTTTATCAGCTCTTTTATGCTTTTATTGTTAATGTATTTTGAGCTTTGTTTTTTTCTCTTATTTTGTATATATACAGTTTTTTTTTCTTTTAATTTGTTGCTATGTGAATTTTTCTAAATTTATATTTATCTGTATTACATGTGTTCTTCTGTTAATTCAGCTAACTTGCAACTGCTTTAGTGTCTGCCTTTTGTTTTTACTTCTTTTTTTTTTTCATTTTTGAAGATGGTTTACTTGGAGGCTTAAGCTGATTTTTTTGTTCATTTTTATTTCTACAGTTGTAAAAAAAAATCCCAGATGCAAAGTTGTGTTTTTTCTTTTTGCATTCTGGTAGAGCATTGTTTGGTTCTCTGCAAATCATAAGAGTGAAGGGTTTTCTGTTAGTGTTAAGCATGCTTGTGTTTCCATCACCCTTGGAAATGAAGAAAAGCATCCAACTTCATTAACAATAACATTGTTAGGCTTATTTGCTTCAGATACAATACTATTTGTTATATATTTGTTTTTTGGTTTTACTCATGTTTGATTGAGTTTTAGTATGTTATTGAAGTTCTCTATTTTGGGTGACAGATTTATGATTTCTTTATGAATCTGGTGAGACACAGAGAAAGCTTCTCCTTTAGTTTCCTTTTCAATGCAAGCTTGAGATATTCATTCATAGGGGGCTAAGAAGAGATGGGATGTTCACATTCAAGGTTGGATGATGAAGAGGCAGTTCGGCTTTGTAAAGACAGAAAGAAGTTCATCAAGCAAGCTGTTGAACAAAGAACTCGATTTGCCACTGGACACATAGCATACATAGAATCTCTGAAAAGGGTTTCAGCAGCACTTCGCGATTACATTGAAGGTGATGAGCCTCGTGAGTTCTCATTAGACACAGTCATCACCCCGCCTTTCACACCTGTGAAGAAGAAAACTGGTCCAGGATTCATTCCCTTATCAGCAAAACCCTTTGCTACAACAGGAGCAATTGAGTTTGGGATTGGACCAAACTCTACTTTGAAAGTGAATTACCTTAGGCCTGGTGGTAACCCAGCAATTTCAGTTGAGGAAAGGCCACAATCCCCAGAAAGGGTTCGGGTTGAGACGTATTATTCTCCAATGCAGCACTATGGCATTGATGGATTTTTCAACATGCAATCCTCACCTGCAAATCCCTCGATTTTTGCTTACTCTCCCAATAATAGGCCTAATATCCCTCCCCCTTCACCTCAAGCTTCCCAATGGGATTTCTTTTGGAACCCCTTTTCATCATTGGACAGTTATGGTTATCCTTCAAGAAGTAGCCTTGACCAAACTGCAATGGATGATGAATACAGAGGACTTAGACAGGTTAGAGAAGAAGAGGGAATACCAGATCTGGAAGAAGATGAAAATGAACATGAAGATTGTATTGGAAAGAGAAATGTAGCAGAAGAAAGAACTAGACACAATGTAAATTCTTCCAAAGAAGATGTTATTGTTGAAGATGTAGATGATGATGATGATGATGATGATGAGGAAGAGGAGGAGGAGGAGGAGGAGGAAGAAGATGAGGATGAGGAAGAGGAGGTAGAAACAGACATTGAAGATGAAACTGCAACTGAGCATGATGCCAAAGATTCACAAGCTCATGGTAGTGCAAGTTTTAAAGTATCAAAAGCTCAAGCTGCTGGTCATATTAAATCCAGACATAGGGAAATGACAATTGGTAAGCAAGAAGCTATGGAAGAAACACCAGGTTTTACTGTTTATGTAAACCGAAGGCCAACAAGCATGGCAGAAGTGATCAATGATCTTGAAACTCAATTCACAATCGTCTGCAATGCAGCCAATGATGTTGGGGCATTACTAGAGGCCAAGAAATCTCAGTATTTATTGACATCTAGTGAACTTTCAGGTTTGATAGAAACTTAACAATTTATATTTTCATTTTGATTTAAGTGTACTTTCATGTTCATGCTTTCCATATTAGTCAAAATTATGAGTTGGAGAGTCCTTGTGAATGGAAAAGAATCAATGAGCAGCCTCAAGATTGATAATAAACTCCATTGTTAAAATTCTTATTTTTGGAGGAGATCTCACTATGAAAATGTGCTTGTATTATATATCCACAAATCATCTTTCATGTTTCCAAATCCTCATTTGATTCTAGTGAATTTTTTTTCTTTCAGTGATGTCTATCTGTAAATTTCCAGAAATATTAATCTGATTTATATCTCATTTGCAGCATCTAAGTATTTGAGCCCGGTAGCTCTGCTCCGATCAGCTTCTTCACACTCTTCTTCATCAAGATTTTTGGTGAATTGTTCAAGCACTGGCAAGGAAGGTTGTGAGGGCACTAAGGATATCTCAAATGAACATTGTATGTTATCTGGTAGTCACCACACCACATTGGACAGATTAGATACATGGGAGAAGAAGCTCTATGAGGAAGTCAGGGTATGTTACTAAACTTATCTTATATCTGTGAGGAAGTCAAATTTCTAAAAAGAGATTTCAATGTAGTTCTCTCTGGTGGCATCCTTAGAAACAGATAATTGCTACTTAAAAAATAAGCTAATAAAACTGGTGCATATGCTCCATCTTGTAATCAGTTCAGAACTTAATCCTTTGCCCATTTTTCTCAATTATCAAACACTCTGGAAAAGAGAAAAGCTAGTAACACGCTATCTAACACACTGTTTCGAACACATTCTTTACCATGAGTTTAAATTTATTGGAAATTACTGCCTCTAACTGATGAGCATAAACCTTTCTGTTAGATGTTTAACAGGATTGGGAAAAAATGCAGCAGAGGCCAACTTAACCATTTAAATTATATTCTTTTATTTTTCTTTTGGTACTTAAAAAAATATATATTTTATTATTGTTACAGGTCATTATGCTTCAGTTTTATTTTAATGTTGGGAAACTTATTAGTTACTGTGGCCACTTTCTTCTTCAACAGTGTGGAGAACGTGTTCGAATTGCATACGAGAAGAAATGCAAGCAACTCAGGAACCTTGATGTAAAAGGAGAGGACCCCTCTTGTGTAGATAAAACAAGAGCAGCCATCAGAGAACTAGATACCCAGATAACGGTTTCAATACACTCAGTTGAAGCTATTTCGAGGAGAATCGAAACTCTAAGGGATGAAGAGTTGCATCCACAACTTCTTGAATTAGTGCAAGGGTGTGTATTAAAGTTAAATACCCCCATACATCTTTGTTTCTAGATGAACTAATCCCCTTTCTGCCAAAATTTAAGTATTTTCAGGCTTCAAAAATACTGCTAATATTTTCATTTGACCCTTTAAGAAAAGTAGGACCACTAGACTTTGTTTGCTACTAGTACTAATAGAAAAATTTCTGATAAAGTCATTATGAATGACTTATAAAGTTGAATTGCTGAAATGTTTCATTACCTACAGCTGTACCGAGTCTTAGAATTTTCCTATGTCACTCAATGCCATCAAATACCTAAAGTGAAGCCATCAAATACTTTGTCTAGGTTTCTAGGACCTCCATAATATTTGATATCTATTCTTGGATTTTACTTTCGACATGATCATCTACCTTATGAAATGCAGATAGATATATCATATATCACACTAGCACTGCATGTAGTTACTTACATTATGCTTGCTGATTCTTCAATTATATAAATGACACAGGCTGGAAAGGATGTGGACAGTGATGGCAGAATGCCATCAGATACAGAAGAGAACCTTAGATGAGGCTAAGATTCTTCTAGCTGGCACTCCTTCTAAATCACATGCCAGAAAACAATCTTCCATGTCAATGACTGATCCAACCAGGCTGGCGCGCTCGGCCTCCAATCTTGAATTCGAGTTAAGGAACTGGAGAAACGCCTTCGAATCATGGATCACTTCTCAAAGATCCTACATTCATGCATTGACTGGATGGCTTCTTCGGTGCATGAGATCTGAGCCTGACATATCAAAGTTACCATGCTCTCCCCATAGGTCCAGTGGCACTCACCCTTTGTTTGGACTCTGTGTTCAGTGGTCAAGGCACCTAGATGCTATACAAGAAAAGGCGGTGCTTGATGGTTTAGACTTCTTTGCAGCCGGAATGGGGTCCCTCTATGCACATCAGTTAAGAGAAGATTCTAGGAGAAACTCATATGGATCAAAACAAAGCAATGGGAATATGGAAATGGTGGAAGTTGGTGATGTGGAAGAGGTAATGGCTCCAGAGAAACTGGCTGAAGTTGCTATTAAGGTGCTTTGTGCTGGAATGTCTGTTGCTATTAGCTCACTGGCAGTGTTTGCTTTGGATTCTGCTGAGGGCTACAATGAAGTTGTTAACCAATGGGACAATGGGAACAATGGGAAGTATCAAAATACTACTACTTCTAGTTAGACTAGAACATAGATGTGTCTCACATTTCGTGCTAATTAGTTTAGTTTAGGCTTGTTTAGCAATGGGTGTCTGGGAATGTAATTATGTATTTAACTAACCAATACAAAAGGTAGAATAGCAAGGGCAATTGCACCCCATGTTAAAGTGGTTTTTTTTTTCTTTTTCTGTCTAAATCCCTCAGTTTCTGCATTCTACTGCAGCCACGTTAAATCCCTCACTTCCCTCAAATAACTTCAACTAGCATTTTTTTAAAGGCAGTAACTCCCTAGTGCTTATCCCAATTTTGTAAGGTGTCTCCCTCTTATATCTTGATGACAACATACGATTTGCTGTGGACTTCAATTGAATTTTCTTTTTAAGTGCTTGGTTAAAGTGTTTCAATGGGCGATGGTAAAATTGATTCTGGATTCTATAAAAATTATTTGGATTAAAATAGACTTGAAGGCTATGTGATTAATTCAAGATATGCACCGGTTTAATTTGACATATATCATGATTGTGATCTACTAAAATTTAAATATATGCACATCTTCCCTGTTCAACTTTTAGAGCTTTTCTCCTAAAATGAGACTTGGTTCATGCAACAAATAAAAAAAATGTGATCTTTCTTGGTACTTGTAAATGCAATAAATCCATTTCAAATGAATTTTATTTCTTACTTATCCTTCGTATGCTTGTCTGTCTCTCACAAAAGGAACGACATCTTTGGCATCTCCATCTCAGTCTGCACATTATAATAGTAAAAACAATCCCTCACAAAATTTACGTGTACAAGACTTAACACACCCATAGATCCCTCTCAAATTGTGGTTCATTTCCCACAACTCAAAAACATGCACCATATTCCAATGAAAAATACCACTCAAACAATGATCAATCTACTGAAATCAACTCATGTATAGAAAAATGGATCCTATAATTGGAAAATTTGATGTGAATGGTAATTTTCCATGCTTCTAAATTTGAATCATACACAAGAAAAGTAGGCACATCTTCAAGATGCAGCCAGTCTAGGCTTTGTCTTTGAGATGAAGATAATCAAATGAATACATTTTCATTCATTGTAATCATAGCCTAAATCGTCATCATCTAACTCCACCTCAGCATTATTTCTAAATCCAGACATGACACTGAGGAAAAGAACAACAGTAACTAGCTGTGCTACCATAAAATATTTAGCCCTTCTTCTAAAGGTTTTCTCCTCCTTTGTTTGTGGCTGTCTTTTGGATTTAGTCTTGGGCTTTGAACCTAGAAAAAAATGACAAATCAAACTACATTAAGAATGACAGAATAGAAGATCTTATAATAGCAACCATAACAAAGCAAGAATACCATAATTATCATGAAATTCAACATCAAGAAAAGTTGAAAGAATAATAAACTCGCTCCTGTAACACTCAGCAACTAGAAACCTACACATTTCAGAATATTCCAGTCCATACCAGGAATATTTCAAAGTGGTTATAGAAACAGTACTATCCTATTGCTAGAATATCAAGCCAGCTTATTTCAAAACACTGGTTTCTAATAAAATCATTACTACAAGCAATTCAGAGAGTGGGAGAGAGAGAGAGATGAGTTCTGTGGAAGTTATTTAAAGTAAAAGGAAAAGAAATATGCACTGGCTACACTTGTCAAGGAAATCCATAAAATAAATGCTAAAAATATCTTACTTGATGTTGAATGACCTCTAGATGCTGATGATGACGGGTCTGCATGAAAATCTGGATCATTGGAAGGATTAGTACCAGCTTCTATAAGTTCTGTCTTAAATTGTTGCACATATCTCACTAGATTGGCATGTTCCAAAAAATTGGTCCGCAAAATTGATGATTCCTGGTAGTACATGCAGGAAAAGAAGTTAAAATTTTTGCCTAAAAAATCTAGTTCCCAGTGCTTCATTAAGTAAGAGCATGTGGAATACAAGTTCAGCAAGAAGCAAGTTAGCAATGTTTCATAGGTGTAAATTTGGAGACCATGTCATCAGTTGCGAGGTTGAAGTATCTCATTATCTTGTATCTATCTTACAAAGTGATTGGAAGAATCGAGGAGGACGTAACAGACAGGATGCATGCTGAGTAACTAAATGAAGAAATGCTTTCAGGCACAATTTGTGGTAACAAGGTTCCTATCAAACTAGATGTCAGACCAGAAATGATCTAAGGTGGTGAATGTTAAGGGCCAATAAGGTATCAGCGAGAGACCAATTACATTCAGTTCAAGCAATCAAATTTACAGCACCACAAAAAAAAATTGCTTTTCATTTAACCCACTGGCCACTGTCACTTTACAACTCTGGCTGGTCGTTCATCTTTCAGCACACACTCAAATCAGCTGTAAATTTGTTAAACCATGAATTACTTTACTAGTTCTATTATGAGACTTGTGCTCAACAGTTCTGGAATCTTAACTATGGTACTTACAGATTCACTGATTATAAATCTTCCCTATGTTAAAGCAAATCATCAGTCAAATCAATGCTAGCACTTGTGAGTTCCTTTGGACTCATACCAGTATACAACAAGTCCACAACACAGATTCCTTGCCCAATTCTTATTGACTGACGATTTCTCACCCAAGTAGACATTCCATTAGTCGCTACTCGCTAGAGTATTCATGCTATCTTAAGCACGTTATACATCAGAATAATGGCATAATTGATAATATAACTCACAGGTAAAGCTTGAAGAACAACTAATGCATGTGCAAGAAAAATAGCATCCAAGCTTGATGGCCTGCATATACACAATAAAGCATGTGAATACATTACCAGGAGTTCAAAGTCAAAACTTGATCTCAACATGAAAAGAACCCAAAGTGGAAGCACATGTATAACTTGACATATACAATGGCCAGTGGAGTCACCTGTTTTCAAAAAGGTAGTTTTGTTCCCCTAACCAAGTCGACAGAGCCTCATATGCAGAGTTTGCTCTCCCATAAATCTGTTGATCAAAAACAGTTACATATGATTACCAAAATCACATATAATGTATGTATATTGGGGGCGTATCTAGTGAGAGCGTGGGAGGAATTAGAGGAATTAATCTTAGCTATACCACCTACATGGATGGTCAAGATTGTTTTAATTAGCATCCATTTGAATTATAGGGTTAGGATTTGCTCATCTTACTTCCCGTGCTCTCACTTGATAGGCTCCCTATATATACACACACATTAAACAAAAGGAAATCAATGGATGAAAGCTAAGAAACTAATAAAAAGTCCTATGGAGTATGCAAGGTTAAGAAAATGGAACAGAACGGAGATCTTTTCATAGTCTCAAGTGTCGTCAGAGCAACTATCAAGAGAAACTAACTAACCTCTTCTTCCTTTACTTCAGCATTGTCTTTACTTATCCCATGTTTCTGTTTTACCCATAGAGCTTTCTTCCAAAATAGGACCTTTCCAATAGGCCAGGGAAGATCAGAATAATAGATGTTATAAGCAGAGGAACTGTCACACCCCACCCACAGTTCATACTCAAGTGCATCAGCAAGCCAAGTGGTGAGCATCACTTTGGTTGGTATCCAATCAGGAAGAGAAGAAACCCCACTGTCTAAATCATCACCCACAACCCTTTTCAAGCATTCAATGATCCCCTCCTTCTCATTATTGTATGCCACAGAATCACCAGCCTCAAAGTAAGGAATCTGATCTAAACAGCCAAAAACAAAAATCATTAAAAACATAAAACCAAACACCCATATGCAAAAAGGAAGAAACTTCATCAGATGGGGTGTGAATCCAAGTAAGATTACCAACCCAGAAGCCTCAAACACAATCAAATGATCAAAAGGCCAAAACTTTGAAAACAAATAAATAAAGGGGCTACTATACTTATGGTAAATAAATAAATAAATAAAAACCAAATTTTATTCTCTAGCATAAAAGAGATGAAGAATGAAATTTTACCAGAATCAGGGTAATTAGGGTGGTGGTCAAAGTTGAAGGGAACTTGAGAGAGCTTGAGAAAAATGTAAGCAGATAAGCATTGGGAGCAACCAGTTGGGAGACCAAAACATGGTTTTCTAACGATAAGGATGTTGTTCCTTTGTGAGCTCTCACTCGGTTCACTTGCCATGCACAATAAGAAGAAGAAAACTGTGATGATGGCTCAACTCAAAACTGAACACTGAACAAGGGGAAGGTGTGTGTTGTCGCTACAACAACAAAAAACAAACGTTGGAAGTTGGAACCGAACCAGGGTTTAGGAGACGGAGTGTGGCATGAGAACGAACGAGGTTTCCTTGTGTTGAGTTTAGTGAATGGATCCATACAACGGGTCGGGTCTATGAATCTATCCAGAATCTTACTATCCAATTTTAAAAAATAATAATAATATTGATGAATTTATCATAGAAATTGTAGCCAAATATATTTATTTAATAATATTTTAATTATCATAGTCACTGCACCAGAAAACTCGTGCTTTAAGGCTCTGATATATTTTTTAGTCAAATATATTTAATAATTTGAATTGATATATAGAAGTTTGTTATGCTTAATATATAAATTTAAATTATTTTTAAAATAAAAAATAATAATAGGAATTTATATTTTTTTATCTAACTGTAAGTTAAATATAAAATTCTTTAGTTATTTGTTATAATCTTTATTAACATTAATTTTTATTTTAAAATATAAGGAATTTTAATATGTCAATTCTAACATCATTGATATATGAAATTTTATTGTATTTAATAATAATGAATTTACATTTGCTTTTGGAAACTTGTTTTTTTTTTTTACAAAATGTTGGTATGTTAAAATGTTGTATTTCCATATTAGTCACTCAAAAACATTAAAGCATTCCTTGTACGCAACACTCTTTGAGAATAATAACAATCAATGATTAATAAATATCTTTACAAAACATATGGAAAAAAATTTCCTAGTCATCAATAAATATTTGAATAAAACCTTCCTAATTTGAATTATTTATTGCTTTCCTTAAACCAATAATTGGCAGCACTATTAGTGTTATTGTTATTGAGTCGGGTTTCCATGTTTGTCCTATTCTGCCTCACACGACAGAGACCGAAGAGATGAAATAGCAAAAGGAGCTGCGTGGAATTAGCGCTTTTCTTTTTTATCCATTTGCAGAGGAAAAATTAAAAACGCACTCAGCTTTTGTTTCTTCTCTCTCATATTTTTTTCTATTTAAATTTAAAAAGTTAAAAAAATAAAATAAAAATCCTCTGTTTCTCTTCCTCACTGCACTCTTACGTTACACCCCAAAACTCAAACCCATCATCATCTCTTTCTCTCTCTCTCTACGTTCGATGAATTAGGGTTTTGAAACAGTGAATCTTCACAACCTAAGGTTCTCTCTCTCGTGTTTCGTCAACTACTTTCTCTCTTTTGATTCCAACGTTTTTCTCTTTCTCTCTCTCGAATTGTGTGTGTTGCATGGAATTCACCTTGTTTTCGTTTTTTCGTGTGATACGGCGATGATGAATTGATGATCGTGGCTGCGGTTGGTTGCGGAACTGCGTGCGAGTTCGCGCTTGTTTGGTCAACGAGATGAATTTCTTATTATGTCTTTGTTTTGACCAGTAAAACGAGCTTTTTTTTATTTTTTATTCTTTTATAATGAAAGTTTGTTTTTTTCCTTTTCTTTTTTGATTGCATAGATTGTACTTGATGATTTTTTTAATGGGTGTTTATTTGTTTGTGTAATTTATGGTTTCATTAAATGGTGGTTGTTGTTGTTGTTGTGCATGTTGAAGTTCCTATTTAGTGTGATGTCATGCATTTAAGCGATGTGACATGTTTGTTATTTGGTCTGTGTTGATTGGTATGTTGCCTAGGAAAAATTGAGTTTTTACGCATTGCTCCTGCAAATTCATGTTTAGTGTTTGATTAAATGGCTTTACTCGTTACTCGCTGTATTAATTGATTGGAGTTATTGTTTGTTTTACTAAACTGGTTTACTTTTGTAGTGATTGGAGTATTTTTTGTTAGGATTTTATACTGACTTGACAAATTTGGATGGTATGCAGGAGACGATGTGTTTTTTGTAATTTTCATTACCAAAGAAGGGGACAGCTAATTTTTCAAGAGTATGGCAACTGAGAGTCCAATTAGAATCTCAGAAGCTGGGGGTAAATGGCCTTCACATAAGGAAGCTGCAGCTTTTGGTTCACCGTCTCGTAACATGGCAACAGAGGATTTGGGTATACTTCTGAAGGGCCATAGGTTCCATGGTAGTGGAAAGGATGTGGCACCAAATCGCAGCGGCAGTGCACCGCCCAGCATGGAAGGCTCATTTCTGGCCATAGAAAACCTCTTACCCCAGCAGAACACCGCCCAGAGTGCAAGTTTTGCAACTCTTAGCAGAGCCATGCAAAACTGTGAGTCTGAAGAGCAATTGCGAGCTGATCCAGCCTATTTGGCATATTACAGTTCCAATGTCAACCTAAACCCTAGACTTCCTCCCCCGCTTACGTCCTGGGAAAATCGCCATCTAGGACGTCATATTGGCAATTTTAGAAATAATAATTGGAGAATGTCTACCGCAGATAATAGCGGTAAAAGTACTTCACATTTGCCTCAAAGAACCCTGTCCACACACAAGGAGGAATCTGAAGATGATTCACCCCAACAGCCATATGATGACAAATTAGTCAACGCAAGTGGAATGTGGCATAAACCTGATGCAGCTTCATTGGCATCTCAGCACAAAAATATGGTTGATTTAATTCAGGTGATTATACTGATATTAACTTCACAGTTTTGTATTCAGTTTTCTGTGTATAAAATACATATTTAAGCCCCTTATATTTTCTTTCATATGAAGTAGTATGTTTATCATATTTTTTCTCCATTTATTTTCTCTAGTTTATTTTTCCCTTTTGCTTACAGCAGTGGGTAGGAATCCCACAATTATGGTATTTTATTTTTCTCTTTTTTTATTAGCTGTTAAGTATTTGACTCTTTGATACATCCTTAATAAATTTGTGATTGTGAATCATATGATTTTTTGTTCAATACTCAAACTTTCAGGAAGATTTTCCTCGCACCATGTCACCTGTATATAATAAGTCTCTTTCTGTAAGTCATGGACTAGTGGATAAACCAATTGACTTAGAAGCCGGTTCTAGTTCTTCTCATGATCTCCCTCTTACTACCGTAGAGGCTGCTAAATCTACTATAGGTGCAGGTCATATAAGGGTGTCATCAAGTGTTGATACCCATGCCCCAGTTGGAAGCTCATCATCTCTTGAATCCACTGGCAGCATTGGTGTTAGTGACTTTGATGTTGCAACTGTTGAATCTCAACTAAAGGCTCTTAGTGTACCTAATCTACCAAATTCAGAAAGTCTGAGTTACGAAGAAAAATGGAAGGCTGGCTACCAGAATAATTTGATGCAACGCCAGGGATTCCAGCAAATGTATGATGTTCCTAGTGCCAATTCTCAAAATGTAAATTCCATGTATGTTGGTAGGGAACAAATTCCATTTAATTCCAGCAAGTTCTCCAATGTCCAGCCACTACTGCAGTCATCTGGGTTTACACCTCCCCTATATGCCACAGCAGCTGCTTATATGTCCTCAGCCAATCCATTTTACACTAATATGCATGCCTCAAGTATATATACTCCACAATATGTTGGTGGATACACTGTAAATCCCGCAGCTTTTCCTCCATATGTTACTGCATTCCCTCCTCATGGTGCTGTCCCTCTTGTTGCTGATGGAGCTACTAGTTCCAGTTATACTCCACTAACACCAGGGGTTTCAACTGGAGGAAATATTTCGCATGGAGCTGAAATGGTACAGGCAAACAAGTACCTTGGGCAATTTGGATTTCCCCTGCAGTCTTCTTTTGGTGATCCAATGTACATGCAATATCATCAGCAACCTTTTGTGGAGGGGTATGGTATTTCGGGTCATTTTGATCCATTGCCACCTAGAGCAAGTGGTGTTAGCCAAATTAGTCCTTATGATTCACAAAAAAGGCCCAATACCAGTGCTTATTTGGATGATAAAAAATTATCTGATCAGAGAACTGCTGCTAATATGAACTCCAGAAGAGGTGGATTATTGATTCCTAATTATTTAGAACACATTCCAAACATGGGTTTTGTAATGCAGTATCAGAGCTCACCACTTCCTAGTCCAGTTTTATCAGGAGGATACCCAGAAGGAAGTCCTGGCCTTCCAGGAGTTAGGAATGAAATAAAACATAACCCAGCTTCTGGAAGAAATGGAGGCATAATATCTGGATGGCAAGGTCAGAGATCTTTTGACAGTGCTCATGACCCCAAAATTGTTAATTTTCTTGAAGACTTAAAATCTGGCAAAGGTCGAAGATTTGAGCTATCTGATATTATTGGACATATTGTTGAATTTAGGCAAGTAACCATTTCAGTTGTCTTTCCAGCTATCTAATTGATGATTTTTATGGCTTTGATAATTAAGTTCACTCTGATTTTTAACTCCAGCTCTGATCAGCATGGAAGTCGATTCATACAGCAGAAATTGGAAAGTTGTAGTGTTGAAGAGAAGGCATTGGTGTTTAAAGAGGTTCTTCCACATGCTTCTAAATTAATGACTGATGTATTTGGTAACTATGTAATACAGAAGGTGTGTTATTTAAATGATGTATATTGTATTGTCATGAACCTTAAGACTTCTTATGGCTGTTTGGAATGTATTCTGGCTAATTTTGTCCCATTGCATGTGCTTAGTTTTTTGAGTATGGAAGTCCTGAGCAGAGGAAGGAACTAGCAGATCAACTTGTTGGCCAAATACTGCCTTTAAGTCTGCAGATGTATGGCTGTCGTGTAATCCAAAAGGTATATAACATAGCTTTGAACATTAGTATACATTATTTCATTGGCATGCTTGACAGGCCACAACGAATGAAATCTGTGTTGGATGTTTTGATTATGGTTTTTTTCTCTATGACTTTGTTTCTGAAATCTATATTTGGGATTAACAACTATGGTCTATGGTCATCATTCACATAGAACATTTTGGTAGAACATTTTGGCATCATTTGATATTGGTATCCAAATCCAGTTAGGAAAAGGCTTGGTTGCTGTTGACATGTCATATAGTCAGCATATTATGCTACTCAATTATATCATATCAATTATGGGAAGCTTTGTTATTGAACTTTGTGGTCAAGTTTGCTTACCTGGTTATTTCGATACTCAGTTTTATTTACTTTTCAGCTGCATGAGAAATTTGAAGCATATATGTTTCCTTCAAGCTTTGAACATGTTTTTAAACTATTACTGCATATTAGAAAGTATGTTATTTATTTATTTTATGTCCATGCAGGCACTTGAGGTTATTGAGCTTGAACAGAAAGCTCGGCTTGTTCATGAGCTAGATGGACATGTTATGAGATGTGTTCGTGATCAAAATGGTAATCATGTAATTCAAAAGTGCATTGAATCTATTCCAACCAAAAAGATTAGCTTTATACTATCTGCATTTCGTGGTCAAGTTGCTACTCTATCAATGCATCCCTATGGATGCCGAGTCATACAGGTAAAATTATTGTATTCCCTTTCTTCCTAAAAGAAATTCTTTTTGTTTGGTCATGCATTTAATCCTATGATAATATTTCTTATAGAGAGTTCTAGAACATTGCACAGACGAGAGCCAATGTCAGTTTATTGTGGATGAAATCTTGGAGTCAGTTTGTGCTCTTGCTCAAGACCAGTATGGTAATTATGTTACACAGGTACTTAGTGACTATTCTCTCCTGTACTACCATAATTTGATATTTAGCTTCTGATGTTTATGGTTCATAGTAAAAAGAAACTGACAAGTTGAAGGTGGTTACATGCACATGGTGTGCTTTCATCATGCACGATATAAATTATAAATTACAGAATCTGCACACTGGCTATATTGCAGAATTAGTCAGGCTTGTGGCTACAAGCCACCTCACACCATGAATAAATCTTTAATAGTCTTGCCGTTGCTGTAAAATGGCATGATTTGTGCCGGTCTCAGCAAGTGCTACATTGATATTTCACTTTCTATTTATTACTTCCTTTTTATTCTACTTTCTGTTTACTTTTGTTAAAGAATTTCCCATTACAAAAAGGGCTAATTGCATTGACCTCCTTCAAGATTTGCATAAATTATGCTTAAACTATTTTTTATTAGAAAATTATACCTACCTTCATACTTTATATGTTATTCTTACATGCTTACAAGTGTAATTAACAGTAACCTCAAAGGAGGTCAACGTAATATCCCTTGTAATGAATTGCTTATGAATTCCTGAATTGATGTTGATTAATTCTGGGGTTCAAATGGTTAATGTTAGCTACTTTGAAATCAATATTTGTGTTTATGTTTTGCTGCCCATTCATATGTCAATTTTGTTTAATTTCTTAAGCTATAGTGCTTTCCTTATGTCATCCCAGCATGTCTTGGAGAGAGGAAAGCCTCAGGAAAGGAGCCAAATTATCAACAAATTGTCAGGACATATTGTTCAATTAAGCCAGCATAAGTTTGCTTCAAATGTTGTAGAAAAATGTTTGGAGTATGGTGATGCCACTGAACGGGAGTTGTTAGTTGCAGAGATATTTGGGCATGATGAACAATGTGATAATTTATTGGTAAGTTTAAACTTAGGAAGGCAAATTACCCTAATTATTCTTCAGAATTTCCAGTTGTTCCATACTAGAAAAATGCTTTACTCATTTAACTATAAATTTAGTTTTGGGAAGGCTGTCCACTACTTCTCCAGTCTTATGGAGGGGGAAATCACATTTTCTAATATGCTGTTGTTCACATTGGATTACATTTCTATAACTCTTATGGGAAAAAAATCTGTCTATCTAGCTATTTGAAATGTTTCACATTCGTGTTTTGCTTATTTATTTTATTTTATTGGCAGAAGGGATTGCCAGAATCAACAAATGAAAGAAACAAGGCAATTGAAGTTGAATAAGTTTTGATTACTTTTCTGATATACTTCTTGATTACTTTATGGATAGCATTTAGTTGATGCATAGTCAAATTAGTTTTGATAACCAAACAAACACCTTAATCTAAACACCAGCCTTATTGGGTACCTAGATAGCTGTTTTTCAAAGTGTTGAAAATCAGAATTGATATTCTGATTCTAGTCATAATTATAGGCAACAATATCTCATTTAGAAGAAACAATATATTCTGTAATAAATGCAAATAAGCCTATATAAACTATACTCCGTGGTGTATTCAGACACACGGTTTATTGCCTAATTCTTTATAATGTTTTTTTATTTGGGTATTTAACATGGTATCTAGAGCCAAGTTAGGCAGTCCTTAAAACCGTTTTTTTTTTTTTCGGAGGACCCACTGTCCCCGACTAAATATTTTTCGCAAACACCCTATCTTTTTGGTTTGCAACCCTTTTTGCTGTCTATCCCCCGACGACTGCCACCACTAGAAGAATCGCGCCAGCCACCTCTGTCCAACACCGTTGACGGTGTCTCCATCGGAGTCTAGACGCGCCCACACGCACGTCATCTTTACGCGCCAAACACTTTTTTCAAGTGTGCGTGACGGCGCGTGAAGGCGCGTGGGGCTTCTTTCCCGGCGGCAAATTGAACACCGGGCGTCATCCCTCCCAAGCGACCCTACCCCTCTTGTGCCACCTTCATCTGACGAGATTTTTTTTTTTTCTTTCCCTCTAGGGTTTTATTGTGGTACTGTGGTACTGTTTTTGCCACTTTTCTTTTGCATCATGTCTGCTACAACACCTACGATGTATGAGGACTTTCTCCAGTGGTATGCAAGTCGTCAAAACTCTAGTGTCATTGCTTCGGTAGCACAATCTGGTAATTCTTTTGTCTGTCTCTCACAGTCTCCTTTTATGGGCCAATGGGTGCTTGACTCTAGTGCATCTGATCACATATCTGGTAATCGCTCTCTTTTCTCTTCTCTTTCTACCTCCGGTTTTCTACCACTATTACCTCTGCCAATGGTTCCCAAACACAATCACAGGGAATTGGCACCACCCATCCCTTACCCAATTTAACTGTTAAGTCTGTTTTATTTGTACCCAATTGCCCTTTTAACCTTTTGTCTGTTCACCGCTTGACCCAATCCCATGATTGTTTGATCACATTCACTAAAGATAATGTTGTCTTACAAGACTGGAGTACGGGACAGACGATTGGCACTGGATGTGAGTCTCATGGTCTTTATTACCTATCTGCCCCATCACAAGCATATTCTGCCACTACATCTCCCCTTACCATTCATGCTCAGTTGGGTCATCCTGGCCTTCCGATTCTTCAAAAGTTGATTCCTAATTTGTCCAAACTGTCTACTTTAGATTGAGTCATGTCAGTTAGGAAAACACACACGTCAGTTTTTTCCTGATCGTATGAATAAACGGGCTGCATCCCTTTTTGCTTTAATCCATTCAGATGTCTGGGGTCCATCTCGAGTCATAACCTCTTTCGGTTTTAAATATTTTGTTACATTCATTGATGATTTTAGTCGTTGCACATGGTTGTTTTTAATGAAAAATCGGTCTGAAGTATTTTCCCTATTCAAAAAATTTTATAATGAAATTCAAACTCAGTTTGGTGTTCCTATCTGAACTCTTCGTAGTAACAATGCTCGTGAATACTTGTCCAACCAGTTTCAACAGTTTATGGCATCTAAACGTATCCTTCACCAAACGTCTTGTGCTCATACGCCCCAACAAAATGGGATTGCCGAACGCAAAAATCGACATCTTGTTGAAACTACTCGAACACTTCTCATTCACAGCAATGTCCCTTCTCACTTTTGGGGTGATGTTGTTCTCACAGCTTGTTATCTTATCAATCGTATGCCATCATCTGTCCTTAACAGTCAAACTCCATACTCTGTTTTGTTTCCCCATACACCTCTTCATCCTGTGGCTCCCCGTGTCTTTGGTTCCACATGTTTTGTTCATAACCTTTCACCTTGACTTGACAAATTATCAGCTCGGTCCATCAAGTGTGTTTTCCTTGGCTACCATAGGTCCCAGAAAGGGTATAAATGTTTTTCTCCTATCCTTAAACGTTATTTCATCTCTGCTAATGTGTCTTTCTTTGAGTTTGTGCCCTACTTTGCATCTACTTCTGCTTCCGCTTCCTTTGACTCCGTGCATTCTCTTTCCCCAGAGAGTCCTTCTCTTGCTCCTCTTCCCGTTGCTTTAGAGGAAGACCCACCTGAGCATCCCCTCCAACAAAAACCTTTTCAGACATATCATAGACGACCACGACCTCCCGTGGCACATGTGCCTACCCCTGCAGTTGAGGTTGAGACCATGATCGACCCATCCCCAGCTCCAATATCTTTCCCGGATTCCGATCCTTCGTCTGACCTGACCTACCCATTGCTTTAAGGAAAGGTACACGTACAACTCGTAACCTGGGATCTGGTTCCTCTCCCTCCTGGGAAGTCCCCCGTCGAGTGTCGATGGTTGTACTCCCTTAAAGTTGGACCTAATGGCAAGATTGATAGGTTCAAAGCCCATTTAGTGGCAAAGGGCTACACTCAAGTGTTCGGACAGGACTATACTGACACGTTTTCCCCTATGGCAAAGATGACATCTGTCCGACTATTACTTTCTATTGCAGCCATTTGCCATTGGTCCCTTTTCCAACTTGATATAAAAAATGCCTTTCTACATGGAGATCTTGAGGAAGAAGTCTACATGGAGCAACCACCCTGTTTTGTTGCTCAAGGGGAATCATCTACCATGGTTTGTCGACTTCGGAGATCCCTATATGGACTTAAACAATCTCTGAGAGCATGGTTTGGCAGATTTTGTACTGTTGTACAACAGTTTGGCTTGATCCGCAGTGAAGCTGATCATTCGGTCTTTTATCGCCATTCACCACAAGGATGTATCTACCTCATTGTGTATGTGAATGACATTGTTATCACTGGAGGAGATGAGCATGGCATAGCCCAACTAAAGCAATATCTCTCTCGCCAGTTCCAAACTAAAGACCTTGGGAAACTTCGATATTTCTTAGGTATTGAAGTAGCCCAATCCAAAGATGGTGTGGTGATCTCTCAAAGGAAGTATGCTCTTGACATCCTTGAGGAAATTGGTTGAATGAATGCTAAGCCAATGGACACTCTTATGGACCCAAGTGTCAAATTGCTACCTAACCAAGGGGTTCCTTTTGCAGACCCAGGGAGATATCGAAAGTTAGTTGGGAAATTAAACTACCTTACTGTCACTCGTCCTAACGTTGCTTTCGCAGTTAGTGTGATGAGTCAGTTCTTAAATTCTCCCTGTCAAGATCATTAGGAGGCGGTTATGCGGATTTTCAAATACATCAAAGGTGCTCCTAGAAAAGGACTTGTCTATAATGACAAAGGACATGTCCAAATTGTTGGATATTCAAATGCAGATTGGGCTAGTTCTCCTAGTGACAAACGATCTACTTCAGGATATTGTATAATGATTGGTGGAAACCTTATATCCTGGAAGAGCAAAAAGCAAAGTGTGGTGGCAAGGTCTAGTGCTGAAGCAGAATATAGAGCTATGGCTGTAGTAACTTGTGAACTTATCTAGTTAAAGCAACTTATTAAAGAGCTCAAGTTTGAAGAGGATGCCAAAATAACTCTGATTTGTGATAATCAGGCAGCTCTACATATTGCATCTAACCCAGTGTTTCATGAAAGGACCAAACACATTGAAGTGGGCTGTCATTTTGTTAGAGAGAAGATTGAATCAAGAGATATCATCACTAAATTTGTTAACTCCAGTGATCAGCTAGCAAATGTGTTCACCAAAGCTTTGAGGGGTCCCCGGGTTAATTATATATGTAACAAGCTTGGTGCATATGATTTATATGCTCCAGCTTGAGGGGGAATGTTGAAAATCAGAATTGATATTCTGATTCTAGTCATAATTATAGTTTATAGGCAATAATATCTCATATAGAGGAAACAATATATTCTGTAATAAATGCAAATAAACCTATATAAACTATGCTCCGTGGTGTATTCAGACACATGGTTTATTGTCTAATTCTTTATAATGTTATTTGATCTGGGTATTTAACACAAAGTTTCCAAACACCTCTTCTTACTTGATATTAAGGTCTTCTAGGTTCTAAATCATCACAAAGGTTGAAATTTCTTGAGCATTAAATGTAGCGTGAACAATGCTAAGTTGCTAACTAATTGGATCATTTTTATAATTGATGTGATGCATACACTTTAGGGTTTGTACACTCTCTTACTATATTGTATTTTGATTGATTTTCATTGTAGACAATGATGAAAGATCAATTTGCGAATTATGTGGTCCAGAAGGTCATTGATATCTGTTCTGAAAATCAGCGAGCAATGTTGCTTTCTCACGTAAGAATTCATGCTCATGCTTTGAAGAAATACACATATGGAAAACACATTGTGGCTCGGTTGGAACATCAATTTGGAGGTGTGTACTCTAATATTATCACTATGGTTGACAATATAGAAATCATAGTTCTCTTTGGTAGAACATGTTTGAATTCTCATAGGTAGGGTATTCCATATTCATGCTAAAATATTCTTGTTTTTATTTGTTAAATTAAATCATGGACCATGGTCTCGTCTTCTGATGGTATGCTAACTTTGCCTATACCATGGTAATCAATGGTATGGACAAAAGAGTTATCTACTCTTTTTTTTAGTGGCAAATATTAATGGTTAGTTTATTAGTTTTTTGTTAGCAGGAGGATACGAATCAACAACCCATCCCTCTCTCCCTTCTCTAAAACAGTAAAACTTAGTGAAAGTATCCTTCAGTTGACTATCCAACTTGTAAAAGAAGGACATTGACATAGTTGGTGAAAAAAGGGCTCAACCTTCGAAGTATCCTTATAACCATCCGAGTAGCCATTAAGCACTCATTAAATAAGTGCTTATGTACAAGTTAATTCTATAGGTTAAACTGTTCTTATATAAGTTGTAAACTATGTTCATAAGCTATCCTAAGAGCTTATTTGCAATAAGTAGAAAACAACTTATGGACAGATCACAAACTATTTTCACAACCTCTGCCAATCACTTTAACAAGTGCTTATGTTGTAAGACAGACCCAAATAAATTGTAGATAAGCTCTTCCAACCGCACCCATACTAGGACTTGTAGGCAGTATGGATGGGTGGTGAAAACAAGTAAAGAGGCACTTTTGCTGGATTTGAACCCTAAATTGAGTAATATACTTGCAAAGTGCCTTATGTTGCCTGTAGCCTAGAGACTTACCATCCACAACCTCTTTATTTTCCTGCATCTCACTCTCCACCTACTTAACCAAGCACAATTTAGATATCCGTATGGAACAATTAAGTTTCCTGTCTTCCATATTACCTTGACAGTTCAGCAAACAAACCACTGCTTGATGTATCCAAATGCATCAACCCTGTCTATAAAATAAACTAAAATATTGAAAGAAGCAGGAGAATCAAACTCGTACCTGGATAGTGATGGCTATCCTATACTTGTTTTTTTGCCTTGTATGGCTTCCTATCCTATAATTTATTTTTTTTCTAGCAGAGAATCAAGCACCGGGCTCATGATGAGAATATAGGAACGAAGCCATGGGTCATGAGCAATGCTGCTGCGGCATGCAAACACTGCAGCATCAATGTATGTTCTGTTGATCACAGGAAATAACCGAAACATTGATAGCTTCCAGTTGTTTTTACTCCTGACTTCATACCTGCGCCATGATAGCTTCCACATTGATGGCTTCAGGAGACATTAGTATATAAAACTATACTAAACTCAATGTAATTATGTGATTCAAACAATTGGTTCGAGATGTTATTTGAATATAATTATTTGGAAGGAAACCCTTCCCTTCCTGATGTGTATAATTTACTGGGTCTTCCATGCTTAGTGTGGTTGGTTTTCTTGGAGACACAGGTATGCTAGAATTCTTAAGCTCAACTTGTCCTTCTTGGCACCTTAGCTCCTGGTCCTTGTGATGCATATGTTTTAATTGAGAATGGTTGGTTTTAGCATATTGGTTATGTTATTCATTTAAAATCAATCATTAAACTTACAAGAACCTATTGTATAAGTGGATAACTCAAGCAATACGTATTTATTAGTCAATGATTGATTCAAATTATATACAATTTTTTTTTCTAACATTTTCTTAGAGTAAAATCCGTGTGAAGTTTTATTAAATCATTGGATTTCCTTATTTAGTAGGACTAACATAAAATATAGTCGGTAGGATGGTGGTTTGGAAAAAAAATTGTTAAAAGTTGTCTTTAAATTGTTAGATGACCATGTATTTACAATAATGTATGTTGGATAAAGAGTAATCAACTACGTAAATGATTTAATCGATTATTGAACTCAATTGTTTCTACAACAGTCACTTTCGACAATAATCAATTGGGAAGTATCTTAATCGATATTTGTCTTCTACTTGGTTTTTCATAAATATACACAATCTCGACAATAATCGCTTACATACTTAGTATAGTATATTACTTGAGAAATGTTTTATAAAAATAGAGGTTCATTCTTAATCGACTACAAGGTAAGGATAATTTCAATATTAAGAACACATTAATAGATCACTGATTAAAATAAGAGAAAAATATTATTGGTGTAAAATTATTTTACATCGTTAATCTTTTATTTATGATAATAAGACTTTATGATAAAATAATTAATTTTTATAAAATTATTTTACACTAATGGTGTATATCATTTTATTCTTAAAGTATTAAATTATAATCAATTGGTTTTCCAAAAATAAAAGGACAAACTCTCTGATCCCTTCGTGTCTATAAAAAGACATTTTTATATCTTTCTAAAGTGAAGAGAAGAAGCCTAAAAGTAAGAAAACTTTCTTCCATTGAAAGAAAACTCATTCATGATAAAGAAAAGCCACGAGGTATGCTTATTATCGATTTCAAATGATGAAAGTAAGTTTCATGATTAGTATTAGTCACATCAGATGATATCTTTCTTTAACCAATTTGTTTGTGTATTGAGACAGGACTTCTCAATTTGTAAGTAGATAGTGGTCCTAATTGTTAGTTAAAGACTTGCTATAGATTTTTAGATCTTTGCGTGATCATGTATTGACTTGTTTAATGAGAACTCTTAGAATAACTTATGACTGAATGTAAATGCAATGGTGGTAATCAAGCTGGTATAAAAGTAGTTGTCCTCTCTTTTATCTTAACTCAATCTAATTATATTTCTTTTGAAAATCTTGAATTGAACTCTTGTTGCATTCATGGCATATAGAAAAAGGTCCTTCCAGAGAACGTTTCATTGAAAAGGATAAAACATTTTAATGCCCACATTCTAGTGTCCAAAAACTGCTTCAAACATGATTACCTTCAAAAGAGAATATTTAAGAGGTAAGAAATTCATTATACAAAGTAAAGAACTCCCATCACATTTTCAATATAGCTAACCAAAACAATAATACTATTATCAGAGATTCCGAGTTGAGACTAGCAGTTATAAATTATATCCCTCGTGCTAAGTTGCTATCATTAAAATACAACCCCTTTAACATTTACAGTTCTATCATTAAATTAAACTAACTCCCTCAAGCATCCTCGGCAAAACTATTTTTCAGTCATCTTCTCATCTTCTAGTAGTCTATGGTCACATATACTTATCCATGATGCCGCTGCCACCACCACGCACCCAAGCTACTTCGCATGGTTTCCATGGCAAAATTCTAATGGCAGAAAACAAAAACACCGTTATCCGCAGCCAGCATCCTTTTGGCTGGAGTAGTTCCAACGATTCTTTCCAGCTGAAATGTAATCCAGAACAGAAGGAATATAACACAATTAAGCTACTGGATAAGCAAAGTCAGTTGAGCTGTGCTGGTGAAAAAGCCCATATATTATCTAGCAGTAAGAAAGAAATTAGGAAGAGAATATACCAAGCCATTAAATCCCAATCTTTACCAATCATTTTTTTCATGCAAACATATATAAACCCACACAAACCACACTCCAACAAGTAACACAATATAAAGGGACATCAAAGAGAATAAAGTATTACCCGAAGCTTGTCATAGCAGGAAAAAAGGACAGTGCATGCCGTATTGTCAGACCCATCAAGCATATTCACAATCTGCAACAGGAAAAGGATAGCAATGAAGGAAAAAGACTTAAGAATCTACATTATATTTTCAGTGTCACTCGTAATAAGGCCATAAGAATAACATCTGATACATATTTAAAAGAAATCATAAAAACAAAAAATTTGATGAAGTGCATATGTTATAGAAACAGTTGAGAAAAAATAATGAACTAATGAGGCGTTTTTTGGTTGTGCTATTTGATTGTCCTGGAGCATAATTCCAAAACTTTTAGCAATAAAAGTATCCCTCTACACTTTTTTATGGGACAGGTTTGTTTCCTTAGCTTCCTTATGTGGTTTTGCAGCAAAAAAAAATTATTGGATTTTTTTAGTTTTCCAAGGTTGACCATGCAATAGGACTAGATTGTTCTTCAGAACTGGTTATTTTCTTAATTCTTTCATTTAACATCTTTGTAGCCATGGGAGGATTCCTATTTCATTAGTTTTATACTCCTTTCTTAGTGTATTCTTTATGAGTGAGGAAAAAATATCTGACTTTACAAGCCTGCTTACCTCAGGGTAAAATTCCTTCCTCTCTGGGAGTGAATAAATAATTAAATTCTGAACCCCACGAATCTGCCATCAAGAAATAAGCGAAATATGTTGATATTTAGTATGAATAAAAATATGAAAGCAGAGAAAATAACACCGCATATCAGTCATAACTTCAGTGATCAAACATAAACTATGCTTACACAATTTTCTGTTTGGTCAATCAGGAACACTTCGGTCTAGATTATACATAGTCCTAACTGATTTAAATTGTTTATTTTGAGTAATATGATTCCCATTCTAAAAAATCAATTTCAACAGTTCGTTAAAAAATATAAAATGGTTGAGAGATAAGTTGCTTTCATCCTTAAAAGTGCATTCCTACAAAAGAATTGGTCCCTATGGCTAAAACTATTAACTTGCTAACAACTTTATCCTATCAAGTTGACAATTTGTATACAATTTCACCTCTCAAGACTAATTTTGTATAGACAAAACTATCAGGGATAACAACAAACACAAATTGTCACTTTCAGAACTAAATTATATATTTAACTATTCAGCATTTTAAGTTACTGCATGTCATTAACTTGACAAATGACCAGAAGCAAAAAACTACAGGGAAGAATGAAAGAGAGGGAAAATAAATTACTTCAATCTATACAACCTTAAATCTGTGGTAAAAGTGAGATCTCTCAGTGTAAAGCATAATTTTTCTTTTTCCTTCAAAGAACCAAAGACGCGCACGAGAAATATCGCTTTGGGTTGTATACCTAAATTAACAAAAAAGACCACTCATAAATCAAAATGCAACATAAGTATTTAGAAAATCACATTCAACTATAAAATAAAGAACAATAATGGCATAATAATGGAAATGGATCCTTACTCCCCAAGCAGACAAAAGGAGGCATTTTGTGACTTCAAAAAATTTCGAATTCGAATAAATTCAAAGTAAGAATTGGTAAATAACATGGTCCCTCCCTACATCAAAGAAAACCAGAAATTTAGTGTATGAATTTTGTTGAAAATCAGAAATAATATTCTGATTCTATTCATAATTGCAGTTTATAGGAAACAAAATATCCTCTATTTATATACCATTAATGTAATTAACCTATATAAACATGCACCCCACTGTGTATTCTAACACACGGTTTACACTCAATTATCCCTCTATTTCTCCTATTTTAACAAATTTAAATTATCACATGCATAAAGCTAAAAAAATATGGAAGTTTTTTAAAAAGTAACCTGATCTAAATCTTTTATTCTGGGAAAAACCTGCAAGACAAGAATGATTGCCATTATTTAAATGACCCAATTGTAAAAAATTTGTAATAACGAGCACATAATTAATACTGTTTGGACTTTGGACAGTCCTAAGGCACTTATTTAAAGAAAATGAACAGGAAAATTTTGTTCACAATTTCTAACTAGATGAAGTCAGCAAAAGGATAGTAATTGCCACAGATGAATCATTATTAAACACAAATAATCAGGACATTGACAAGCAGGGCAAAAAGTAATGGTGGAAGAAAGATGTCTTTGGGTTGAAATGAATTAGAATGTGAGTGATTAAATGAGAGTCATTGGTCATCAGGGAGTCAGGACTCAGAGTATGTATTCATAACATAACACTTATGCAGCTCCAAAAACGAACCTTACAATTTTAGTAACCATGAATATCCAGATTAAATTTTGCCATCCAAAGCAGGCTTACTTGAGCAATGAATTTCACTCTTAAAGGTTATAATGTTCACTTAAAATCTGGCTTGAGCCTAATTAAATTAGTCAAGAAAGAACACCAATGACATCAAATTCTCAGATAGAATGGACAGAAATTCTTCAAAACCACTTCAACATAACATAATATTTTCAAAATCACAAGTCTAAAATACATACCTTTTCAACAAAATAATCAAATCGAGCATCATCAGCTTCTACTATAGTGTCTACATTAAATCGTTCATAAATCTACAGGGTTCAAGAATTAGATAAAGTATTAGCTCAATATTAGAGTAAGGCACAAACCTACAGTGATAAATCTGAATAAAAATAAAAATTGATAACACAAAATACAAAAATGAATTGCCTGACCTCAGTAATGAAGAAAAAATAATAATGATGGAACACTAGTATATCCAACAAACAAATCATAACAAGGCCCAGTAGTTAGTGAGGTATATGACCAGCACCCTACTTTTCACATTGTTGGACGTCCATGAAAATATACTAATTTGTGAATCATTAATATTACAGTCATTCCTAATGATTTACAGACAAAATAAAGCCATCCTGAAAAATATTATTTCTTTTGCACTTACTACCAGAAAATATAGCATGATAACAACAATAAAATATAAAGTTATATAATATTATTGCTGACTCATTTTTCTCATGTACTGTCCAGTAATAAACTAATAATACAACAATCAATATTTTTTCCGTGTACTGCCTACTAGTAATAAGATCCAAGAAAATTGAAGTGTAATATAACATTATCAATTAAACTATCAGAATGCATATAGACACAATCGGTATCCTTCCCATCTAAAACATTAGGCATTAACTGCATCACAATAGTATAGGACCAAAATGCAGATTATTTATTAAGCAGACAGCAATATTGTAAAAGATTACTTGTCGTATTTCAGGTACCACTTTGTGTAAGACACCTTTACATTCACTGATCAATTTCACCTGCAGATATCAAATAAAAATATTGATCACTAAAATATTTAAAAAAGAGGAGTTACATCTGGAGCAAAGCACTAAAATATTGCTATTCATGTACATAATCCCTATCCCATAAAATATTGGTATGCAGCTTCCTATTACTAAATCTATAAAATATTGGATTTTTTATACAAAAAAAGGCAAAAAAGATGAAATTCAATCATGTGAGACAGCCATCCTCTGCCATATCTGCCGCCATAGTGTACCAGATGTTTCAGCTGCCAAAAGAAAAATGCTGAAAAGGGAATGCCATTGATAGCAAGTTGCAGTTCTACTAAAATCCACAATGCGATAGTGCTATGGCACTGCCATAACCGATGGTAACAGTGCACAAATATTGAATCTATGAAAAATGCAACCAGATATGTTACATACCTTCCCTTTATAATTAAAGCACTGATGATTGAATGAAGCATTTATATCTGCAACATGAAAATGCAGAGGTTATAAGAGACCTGGCTGTGTTTCACTAGTGCACCATAAAAAGGGATTCGATAGCAAACTCTAGTTATATCTTATAACTCAGCACCCATATAAGGTGAAATGGAGCATAGGTTTACCAACCATCTTTCAGAAAAGGCCAACTCAAAAACCAAAATTTCACCAATGTTATAGAAAACAGATAACCATAATGATTGCAATGTAAAATGTAAATATTGTTGAAAATCTGATTATGATATCCTCATTTAATGTAATAAGGCAACAAAATAAGAGATTTAGAGGAAACAATATCTCTAATTATGTGTAATCAATGCTCATATGCTATATAAACTGTCATCCATGTGGTCTTAAGTCACACGGTTTATTGTCTACTTTCCTATAATGTTGTTTGTTATAGTTATTTAACATGGTATCTAGAGCCTAGTTGAACAGTACCTAAAACCGTTTTTGTCGAAGGAACCATTGTCCCCCGACACAATTTTTTTTTTCCCTCAAGATCTCTATGTAGAAAAGCATTTTTGATATCAAGCTGGAAAAGGGGCCAGTGACGAATGGCTGCAACAGAAAGTAATAACCGAACAGATGTAATCACATGCCACATGCGAATCGGTTTGGTCAGAAGCCCGAGCCCTCTACACTAATAATGTTCAACGCCTCTATGGAGTTTGCCAAGAGTTGATGACCCTCGTTGCTCCATGACGATTTGATGGCCCAATGTCTGCCTACCTTGGAAGAGTTCATGCTGCACTCCATGACTTCAATGAACTCTTTCCTCATGCCGCCACGCAAACTGAAGAAGCTAGAAAGGAACTTGCAAACCGCAGTACCTTCTTTATGTCCTTTGTCCATTATGGCTTGCCTCCAAAGTATTCTACCACTCGTGACCAGATTTTGGGGTCCCCTATAGTACCCACTATGACTAGTGCTTCTTCTGCCCTTCTTCGAGTCCCGCCTAAACAAACCAATGTCTCATCTTCTGCTTCAATTGGTGATTCTTCTGTCTTTGCCTCTTGCGGTAGTGGGGATCGAGACGTCCTCGGCATGGAAATTCCAAATCGAAGAGTAAGTATACATGCACTCATTGTCACAAGAATGGCCACATTATTGATCATTGCTGGCAAATAACTGGTAGGCCCCCTCATCCTGCTAACGTGGCCAATTCCTCACCAACCATCACTTCTTCAACTACTGATCAGCCACGACCCACCCCTGCGATGTATAAGGATTTTCTCCAATGGTTTAAAAGTCGTCAGAACTCAGATGCCACTACTTCGATAGCATAATCTAGTAATTCTTTTGCTCGTCTCTCACAGTCTCCTTCTATGCCTTCGATCACATATCTGGTAATCGCTCTTTTTTCTCTTTTCTTTCTACCTCTGGTCTTCTACCTACTATTACCTTTGCCAATGGTTCCCAAACATAGTCACAAGGAATTGGCACCACCCATCCCCTACCCACTTTAACTGTCGAGTCTATTTTATTTATACCCGATTGTCCCTTTAACCTTCTGTGTGTTCACCATTTGACTCAATCCCATGATTGTTTGATCACATTCACTAAGGATACTATTGTCTTGCAGGACCGAAATACGAGACAGACGATTGGCACAAGATGTAAGTCTCATGGTCTTTATTACCTCTTTGCCCCATCACCAGCATGTTCTGTCGCATCCTCTCCCCTTACCATCCATGCTCAATAGGGTCATCCTAGCCTTCCGATCCTTCAGAAGTTGGTTCCTAATTTGTCCAAATTGTCTGTTTTAAATTGAGTCGTGTCAATTAGGAAAACACACGCATCAGGTTTTTCTTGACCATATGAATAAACGGGCTGCGTCCCACTTTGCTTTAATCCATTCAGATGTTTAAGGTTCTGGTTTTAAATATTTTGTTACATTCATTGATGATTTTAGTCATTGCACATGGTTGTTCTTAATGAAAAACATATCTGAATTATTTTTCCTATTTGAAATATTCTATACTGAAATTCAAACTCAGTTTGGTGTTTCTATCCAAACTCTTCGTAGTGACAATGCCCGTGAGTACTTATCCAACCCGTTTCAACAGTTTATGGCATCGAAAGGTATCCTTCACCAAACTTCTTGTGCTCATACGCCTCAGCGAAATGGGGTTGCTGAACGTAAAAATTGGCACCTTATCAAAACCATTCGAACCCTTCTCCTTCATGGCAATGTCCCTTCTCATTCATGGCTTTCTTTAAGTTTGTGCCTTGCTTCCGCTTCCTTTGACTCTCAGCATTCTCTCCCACCGGAGAGTCCTTCTCTTGCTCCTCTTCCCATTGTTTTAAAGGAACAGTCACCTATGCATCCTTTCCAACCACAACCTTTTCAGACATATTACAAACAACCACAGCCCCCGTAGCTCCTGTGCCTACCTCTACAGTTGAGGATGAGACCATAATCGACCCACCCCTAGCTCCAATATCTTTCCCAGGTCCTCATTTAATGTAATAAGGCAACAAAATAAGTGATTTAGAGGAAACAATATCTCCTCTAATTATGTGTAATCAATGCTCATATGCTATATAAATTGCCATCCGTGTGGTCTTCAGTCACATGGTTTATTGCCTACTTTTCTATAATGTTGTCTGTTCTAGTTATTTAACAAATATAAATAGATCAAATCACACTAAACATATAAAAGGAAAATTCAAAAACCAAAATTCACCAATGCCCCATTTACTAGACAGAATAAAAGGAAAAACCATGCAAGTGCATATGCTCAACAAGTAACATCTAGCTTTCTCTAAAAGAGGTAAAGGCAAAATAATAATCTACCTGGATTTGAATAAAAACCCAGTATTATTGTTTGCCTGTAAAATCTTGCCTGCTCATCAAGATACCTAACAAAAGATACGAACATACAAATCTCAAAATTCTGGTGCAGGGTTATTCCTAAAGAAAATTGTACAATGTTAACACCAATTTAGGGCCAAAAAACACAAGAAAAACAACTTCAACATAGAAAAGTTACTACAGAATGTACCATGGTCTAATGCGCTTTACGTCTGTTCCAATCTGCTTAGATGGTAGGCGGTTCAAGTGTTCAATAACTGTATGCACATGAGACCAATTCTGGCAGGTTTTCAATAATAATGAGAAACAACATTCATATTGTAGTCAAAATAATGGGGAAATCAATTTGTTATAGTAATTTAAAGAAAGATCACTACAGACCTGCATTGATATTACATCTGCATGATCAATTATCAGAACCTGTTTAGAACAAATAATACATACTTAGTCAACTTCATATTCAATGACCTATATGCAGGGTAACTACATATTGAGATAGATTTCCTATTTGTTAAATATGATCTAACATTAACAAGTAGGAAAACTAACCTCTATGGAAGAAAGAAAATCTACATCTTTTTCCTTATTACTCCCAGCCTCTTCAATTTTCTAGAATATTGAACAAACTTATGTTAGAATATATAAGTAATACATTTATAAAAAAGATTTAGCAGAATTTCATAAGACTGAGAGGATTCTTAAAAAATAAAAACTATTTAAATTCATATTTATATGAAGGAACAAAATATACAGAAAAATTATAAAAACAAAGAATAAACACCTATATTTTATGCTTTACTAGAAAAGGCACACACTATGTATAAAGAAGGTAAAATTAAAAAAACTGAGTCTCTATACTTGACAACATTTTCATTTTGATCCTTAGGTTAAAAAACACTCTACAGTTTGGTTCTTACTTCTTAGATGAAAGATGTTTACAAACCGTTACCTATCGCTTGCCTAAGTTACAACAGATTCAGATTTTCATTTCCTTGAGTTAGCTAATGTTTTGTCCTACATGGCATCATGCCATCTCAACAAAGACAGTAGAGAACTCAGCAAAATCTGACTCTGTCCATGCTTCATATCTTTGGCAAACAACCAAGACTCATTCATAACTTTAGAACATGAATATTTTATGCTCATGGTATGTAACATACTCCTCTCCTTGTTTTTAATTTTTACATTTTCTCTACTTTGGGATTTTTATTCACCCTTGTTTCCTTGAAGAGGATGTCTTACCCTATGCCTTGGTACTTGTATTTTGTTTTAATATAATTTATTCACTAAAAAAACATAAATAAACAAAATAACTGTCCAACCAAAATATAAGGGAAACTTCTATGGATCAATCACAAAAATGTAAATTTAATCTAAAGGGAGCAAAATGAAATCTCTAGAGTCAAATATGAATAAAAGAAACAAAAATAAATGGGGGGAAAAAAGACTGCTTACATTAACTAAGGAAAGTGCTGAAGCAATAATAATGTCTGAGGTATGGAAATCACTAAACAATTTGATTGTCTTCCTGCACAGAACAAAGCATAAAACTTATATTAGAACTGAAAAATCATCTCATATTGCAAGTTACAACTAATATAGTTTGATAAAAGCTGCTTCCCATGGATTGTCAAGATAGTATAGTAATATGGCATGTAAATATGTAACTAAGCAAGTGTACTCAAAGGAAATAATGTAACTCCTTTTACATCTGAAATAATTTTTTAAAAATGTTTACAACTTCCATAAAATCGTCTTTTTTTGTAAAGAAAATATACCAACATAAAAAGATCATTTATAAATGCAATATAAGTGCTCACCAAATCTGGAATAAAAAGGGATTGGGCAAATTGATTTTGGCAAAAAGAAAGGACAGGATACAAAATGGTTGTATATAAAGAGATATTAGTAAAGCATCAATTGGGGAAAAGATAACAGAGAATCATTTAAGGTGATTGGGACACATACAAAGCTCATCAGAAGCACCAGTGAGAAAAGTAAACTGCATGGTTTTTAGTCCTATGCAAAGGGGGAAAAGGAGACCAAGACATTGGAAGAAGTTGTCAAGAGATCTCATGGTAAATAATATCTCTACAGATTTGGTCTTTAACCGAGCAAAATGTCATAAAGCGATCCATGTAGTCAACCTCACCTAGTGGGATAAGGCTTTTTGTTGTAATTTGGAACCCAACAATACCCAAATCAATCTCCGGCATCAGCCAAACACCAATTAAAAAAAAACAAAAATAACATCAAAGAACAAACTGCTACACTATAAGAGTATGATACCTAGTAAATTTGATGCCAATCATAAAGTCATCCTCATTATTACCACCAAAAAGCATTTGAAAGTCTGTCCCTTTGGAAGACTTTTGAGGTTTTGCATTTTCAGACTCTTCACCATTTTCTATATCACCTTTATGTTCCTCACTTCCAAATTTAGTGGAAAAGCGATTCATATGTTCAACATTGGCCTGTCAAAACAAACACAAATATAATAAAGGACCAATAGTGCTCAAGAAAAATACAATACAATAAGATGGATAATATTAATTAGTAACACTAGCAACAATGAATCAACAGCCAGAAACTTGAATTGAAAGTTACGCATAGCAGCAATCATTTCAGCCTACAAAGTTCAAATGAAGGTTCAACAACTCCATGTTTACATCTATTGCTGGTCTAAGAAAACTACCCATGGAATTTGATATGCATTAAAATTAATAATATGAATTGGAGTTATATACACCATACAAACATTTGTTCACCTTCTCACATTCTGGACCAACCCAATGCACCCATAGCTAGCCTTGTTCAAAATTACAACAACAACAATAATAATACCACAGAAACAAAAGATAACTTAGTAACCTAAATTTTCCAAGAATTAATAGGATTTCTGAAGAAGCCACTCATAACACAAGTACACCCAATGTGTACAGAGAGGAAACATAGGAAACATAATATTCAAATTTCCAAAGGTAAATTAGAAAGAGAGAGCATCAACGTACCTTGTAAGCTGAAGGTGTAAGCTGTATAAGCCTCTTCACAACACGATGCACAATACTTGCCATTGGCAATAAAATTAAAACCTAGGGCATGAAACAGAAAAAAGGTGCATAAAAGATGCTTAGCATTTCTTAATAGAAGCTTACTTTCTAACTTAATTCATTTCAAAGAAATACCAAGTCTATCAATACCTAGAGCGTGAAATATAAAAAAGACACATAAAATATGCTTAGCATTTCTTAAATAGAGGCTTTCATCTAACTTAAAGTTCATTTCAAAGAAATATTAAGTTTATCAATTAAACATACAACAAAGAACAGGAAGAAGGGGGAGTATTATCAAAGCCACTACAAAATATGTATTTCATGGAATACCAAATCTATTAATCTATTAATTATATTAAAAAAAAATAATGTATGCTTGTTTTCAACAAATCAAATATTTCATATGACAAAGTAAGGACTACATGAAAAAATAAATTGCAGAACACTGATAAAAGATTTGAAGGGGCAAATGCAATAATAATAATAATAATAATAATAAATCCACAATAAGGAAAGAATTAAGACTACTTTACCTTAGGACGAGTAAAACCTTGATCTGGAAATCTAACACTATCAGCTTTCTCTTTAAGCTTGGTCTGTTTGGCATCATTTTTTTTCACATAGTCTCTAGTTCTGAAGACATGATTGAGCTGTGTGTAATGATCACTATGTCAAGGACGTTCACAAACTCCATATTTTTTTTATAGAATGAAAGGGAAATATACTTACAGAATGCATTATGTATGCATCCATGATGCTTGCGTCTTCAAGGCCTTTGTGATAGAAAGGCCTCTTGTTACAGTAAAGTATATCCCGGTAGCTGCTGCCTGGAACCAAGTTACATGAAGTCAATGCCCATAAAATGATTAAAAAAATCAAAAGTGGAAAAGTCATTTGCTGCTTCTTAATTTGGCATTTTGTGATTTCCCTATAAAACCAATGCCAGACCAGAAATTTTTATAGTACATCGAAGAAATAGTAAAATTTTCAGAATATTAGATGAAACAGAATCTTAAACTCACCCATAGTAAAGCAAACAGGATAAAAATCAAAAATGGGAGGATTTACGCTTTTAATGATTATTATGATTGTAAAGCACGAAGCTCATATTGTAATTGATCATTATAATTGGAAATCAACTTACAAAGGGAGAAAAACAACTTTTGTCCAGGCGAACTAATATATTTGCCTCCAGATGTCCTGTAGACATCCATCCAATGCTCGGACAACTTTGACTTGAGACCATGAGAAGAATTGATATCCAAATCCTAAACAAGCAAGAGAGAAAAAATTGAAGGATAAACATATCTTTTATTAGCAAATGTAAGATTATGAATCTGTGTGCATGTGTGCATTTTAATTACATAATATAAAATTACAACAAAGCCAAGATATCATATGGCTGGTGTCAATGGCAAAGGAAAAATGCCAATTCCATTTGAAAGTTGAAACAAAGTTAACAAACCATTGTATTTTTCTTAACTGCAAGGGCAACTAATCAATATCTCCAAGCAGACAGTAAACAACATAACATTGACTCAAAATCAATTTACAATTATCAACTTGGATATATATAAGATGAAATACCTCCAAAATGTTCTCTCCAGTTCCTATCCACTTGCAATTTGACATGCCAATAGCTGGAGTCTCCCAGCTAAATTTCCTGTTCTTTTGGCCATCAATTTCTTCTTTGGATACATTATGTTCCAAATGTAAATAGAAAGAGCTGCATGGAAAAAACAATGTCGAATTAAAGGATCACTAAGCAAGTAAAAAGAAGAGAAAATACATATGATTGATGTATAAGGATAATGTAACAAGTAATACAAAAACAACACTTGCAGTGGCAAGTAGTTAGTCAATAACGGCACAATTAATAAAATAATAACATGAAAACCAGATTCATTGCAAAACAAATCACAAAACATGCAAGAGAGGTTAAAGTTGTAAATGGCACAATTAATATAACATGGAAAACAGTTATAAGAAAATTTAAAAAAAATATATATATACATAAGAGATTGAAAAGAGTTCAGACGTATCTAATAGCCACTTAGAACTTCTTTATATATACCTCTATGTTTCCGAGGATACCTTATCCTTCCCCCTAGTTTTAGTTTTTTTCTCCTCTCTTCTCTCTAATGAAATTTCTTCTTCTATCCCAAAGAAAAAAAATAAAAGAAAATTAATGTTAACAAACCTCAAATGCAATGAATCTTCAAAAGTTGGTTGGCCATTAATTCCAATATCCTCTTCATCTGAATGAAACCCAACAGCTTCTTCAGTTTCTGAACCTTCTGTTAATCCAGAATCATTGTCATCAGGATCTTGTGACAAACTTTCCACAACTTTGCTTCTAGGAGACTCATTGTCAAACCCTAAGAAAACAAAGATATTTGACAATTATATAATCATCTCATGCTAATGAAAAGGGGGAGATTGCAGAAAAAAAAATCAGTCAGAGAGTGGCAGAGCATGCAATCAAAAACAAATAATTAAATTAAATTTATATAACAATAGCCTGACAAAAGGATTTTATTTAAGCTTCTATAAAGTCTATAAAATAAAATATAATTTAAGTATAGCATCTAATTACAGAATAAAAAGTCATACCTAATAAGAAAACTCTATGAACCTGATCATAAACACATAATTAAGCCTTACAAAACAGAAACAAATAATGAAAACCAGAGCAAAGCTTTGCCACACATATCAAAGTTCTTGTCTTCCACATAAATATGTAATCTTAAAATATGTTTAATCTAACCTTCCCATTCATCATGGTCATCTTCCAGCATGCTATGAGATTCAGGGACATCTGCAACTTTCCTTTTTTCCTCCTTGTTATCTCTTTTCTTTTTTTTCTTACCTTTACCTTCTTCCCTTTTCCTGAAAGAGGAGCAGAGAGCAAAGCAAAATTTTAATTTTTATCAACTCCAGAGAAAACAAAAGAAAGTTCTATACAAGCCTGATAAAACATTTAATTATGCACAAGATTTAAACAAAGGAGTACATTATCAAGGACCATTGTAAGTCTGTAACTCAAAGTTGACAAACACACTTAAACAGAAATAATAGCATAATTGAGGGTCTGTTTGGGTAAGCTTTGCTAGCAACATTTCTAGGAGAAGAAAATATGAAGAAAAAATTACATGAGTTTCTCCATAAGCTAAAATTAGTTTCTCCAATAGTTATATTGTTGAAACTCTCTCATATAACTTTTCTAAAAGATGTGAGACTTCTACAAATTAACTATTAGAAAAGCAAATTTCAGCTTATGGAGAAGCTTATTCATTTTCTCTTCAGATATTTTCTTCTCCTAGAAGCGCTTCTAGCGAAGTTTACCCAACCAGACCCTTAATTTCTTTTATTAAGAAAAAAAATCCCTATGAACTATGAGTATTTGGATTTGATTTTGATTGTTAGGTACTTGGAAGAGTAATGATAGAAAACAAGAGGTTTATTTCATCATTAATATACAATAAAGAGAGCTTTCACAAGGTGACTCTATTCATAATCAATCTAATAAGTGCAGTATCGTAAGAGATTATTATTTCTAGGAATAATTGCCTGTTCTTAAGACATAAAACATTCTCTCAAATTATTTCTTCAAAATAAGCTAACCAAGCACGCACTAAGCTCAAAATCACAAAGAGGACAGATAACTGAAAGCAGGCTCCAATTAGAAAAAAAAGAAAAAAAAAAAAACAATTTGTATTACCTTTTCAACTTAGAAGCAGACGGTGGCATCTTCATAGCGTTAGGCTTTGTTTGGATGACTTCCCTGCATAGTCAGTGAGCAAAAACAAAATAGTGACCAAAAGTATGGTACCGATGATAAAGTGAGAGAAAAAAAAATCCCTTTCGCACTGAAATTTCAAAACCATGGCTTTGAACGAGAAATTATATTCAGAGAAATCGAACAAGACGGAAGATGAATATGAAAGTGAATTGAAGCTTATGAGTAATGCGTTTTAGTTAGAATACATATATGTGTGTGGAAAGAACAACTCACAGGTGACGGAGTTGGCTGCTACTCCGGTGAACGGCGAGGGAATGAGTGAGGTTAGGGCTCCGGCGGCGAGGGAACTTTGAATATCAGCTACCACCGCTCACTCTGTGAGGTTATGTTTTGGAGACGCAGGATAGCGTGCGTGAGGCTAGCAACGGTCGCACCGTGCAAGAGTTTCCGTGAACCGATAGATGTATTCTATCAAAATTTAAACGGTGTTTTTTTCAATATCATTATCATATTACTTAAAAGTCAGGTTATATATTTATATTATATATTTTTTATAATAAATGTCAAATCAGTGTATTATATTATATATTATATCTATTGCACAAAAAAAAATTATATATATATATATATATAAAATAAATTGAGATAGAAAATCTAATGGAAAGAAGGATGAATAAAATCTCATAATGAATAATGAATGATCCAACATTAGAATATTTGGACTAAAATATTTTTTTTATTAAATAAGGATATTTTAATAATTTAATATTTAATTAAATATAAATTATTTCTCTTTCCTATCATAATTAATTATTATTTTTAAAGATAAATATTGTCATAAATATATAAATATAGAGAAAAAAAATATATTTTCTTAATTAAATATTAAATTACCATTTAAATAAAAAATAAGAGATATTTTAGTCAAAATATTTTGGAATTGATTACTAACATCCTCCAACTAAAATGGATATGAGCAACTCCCTTTAAATATTATTTATAAATATTTTTTTATAATTTAATTAAGTTATTATTGATTTTTTAGTTAATGTTATTTTATACTTATACAAATATCTTTTGACTATATTTTTCTAATAAATTTGAAATATTTTATAATTTTTTTGTGAAATTAATATTTAAAATTCATTTTAATATAATTTTATTTTATTGTATATTAAATCATTAAAATACAAATTTTATATTATCAAGCAAATTAATCAATTTATATGAAATTATTTAAATTTAACCAATATTTTTAAGTCAAGTATTAGTCAACTCTAAGAAACAACATTATTAGTGCTACACGGATACTTTTCTAGTTATTATTATTATAAAAAAATAAAATAAAATTAAGTAACCGTTTAATTTAAAAATTGGGTGAATAAAAATTTTTAATACATCATCAGTTGATGAATTGTTTACGAATTTTTAATTAAGTATCTAAATTATTAAAAAAAATTATGATTGAGTTTTTTATATTTTAGTGGAATGTCCGGTCCACCCTCTATCAAGTCATTATTAAACCACCCGCAAATGTGAGTTATCGAGATAAGGGAGATTATTGATGGAGATCCTACATTTACTAGAAATATTATCAATTAAGGCAACCCACATAATTGCGTGTAGAGTTTAATTAATCCTAAATAGATAAAACACTATGTATTTGTGTTCATAAATGATAAAAAAAAAATGAAATTGTAAACCCAATAGACTTTTTTATATTAATATTAGTATTTATTATTTAAGTATAGAATTAATATTTATTTGTTTATTTATTTAATGTCACTTTTAATCCATTAAGTTTTTTTTTTTATATTTTAGTATATAATGTTTTAAAAATTTTAATTTGATACTTTATCATATATTTTAAACACGTTTTAATATATTTTCATAAAATTAACTAAATTAAATATAATCTGACCATGATAATTATCAACACGGTTTGTAGCAAGTTTGTGTTAAATTAGTTTTTCAATCATTTTAAAAGTAACCATTAGTTTTTTAAGTTTGTGCTTTATGCTTTGCCACTTGGAGTGCAATGCAAAGAGATGATTAGAGCACAAACAAATGGGAAGAAGTTGACAACAATGGCATTCAAAATGCTGGCTCGAGCATTCGCCTTTTTGCATGCAACTGATAGTTGGACTTTTAAAGGATATTGAACCTACTACAAGTTAGTTAGCATTATGAGAAAGGGTTTACGAGATACTTTTGTTAGTTAGCATTTTGAGAGCTTCGCATAAGTGGAATTTAGGATTTTTTGAGGTTTAAAATAATATCTTCACAATGTAAAATTATAGAATGTACTAGTTACCTTATTAGGCGCAATAATTTGATGCACAATAAATATGATGATAAGACCTCCTATTTATAAAAATATTAATGCTATCACATACTTCAGTTCATGAACAAATTCAAATTTATTAATAAAAAATAATATATTATCTTAATAATATATTTCAAATTTTAAATTTAATTTGTCCCGTCCATTAATATATTCAAATTTATTAATTGAAATAATATATATTCTTTTAATAAAATATTTCAAATTTGAATTAAATATATTTGGACATGTTCAAATTAATTCAAACTTATTAATAGGAACAATATATTCTCTTAATAAGATATTCTTTCTCCTCATTTTTTTTATCTATTGTTCATAAAATATTATTTTCCATAAATATCACAATAATAAAGAGATGTCTATCTTTAGTATACATATTAATTATATTATTAGTTCTAGTATAAAATATAATAATATTTCACACAGAGAATTTATTTACCAATCAAATTAGTAATTATTCTTTAGTAAAGATTAATGACCATGTAGGTTCAATATTAAACTTATAGTCAATTAATCAAATTAATTTTACAGACGTCTAACAACATTTCTCAACTTTCAGATTAATTTGTTGTTACATTTAAGAACCATTAGAAGATTAAAATATAATATTTTCTTCTATCATTTACAACTCTAGATTAACTTTAGAATATGGTATTACCATCAAATTCAAACAAGTTAATCAATAAATTTATTGAGTGAATGACTCTAAGAAATTCATTTCTTCATTCATTCAATTTTGCCCTAGCCAAGATCTTAATTTATAAAGCTCAAACTTATCACCTATAATTGATGGATTCCTTCTTGAATAATCATTAATTCTACAAACATTTAATTATATCCAATATCCATTCAACTAATACTCCAAAGCATTAGGTGTCCAGACTTAAAATATAACAAATGACTTATTAATTATTATGATAATCTAAGATCAAACAAAATGTTATATTTTTTCTTAAGAATTTTTATATTAACAAATTAAGGTAATATTGATTATTAAAAAAAATTTAATATTAAATCAGTTCAATAATTGCATCCCTAAGTACACCATCTATATGTGTAAATTAATGAATGAGATTTATTAATATTCCTCCAATGAATACTATCACACGTATATTGATCTATTCGGATTATTAATATCTATTAAGAATAATTCCATGATAAAAATACTTTAAATTAAAATTATAAGAGATCTGTTTCTCATTTATCATAATCTTTATTATGATAACAATCTTCAATTTTAACTTGGATTTCATCAAATTAACTCTTTTTATATATAAAAAAAAAACAATACAAAATGATAAATAAATTAAATAATATTTTATTATTTGGAAATAGAAACTATTTCCATGATGAATTAGAACTTGGATATACATAATTATTCTCAACACTTCTCATGCTACCTTGGAGAAAATGTAAAGCAGCTATGAGCTCTTGAACTATAACGTGTTGATCTCTTTTCATTTTTCTATCCCCACTTTTGTTAGGATGAGCAAAACATTGATGGATATACAAAGAAATCTTTCATCTTTGAACTATAACGTGTTACAGCAGCATGAACAAAACGTTGATGATGGATGACTGATTTTATTTCATTTTATCCATGGTAAAAATATATGTTTGGCTAAAAATTAGTTTAACACTATTGTGTTACAAATTATAAATAACTGCAATCAGATTAACACTGTCACGTTGATAATTACAATAGTCATGTTATACCTAATTTTGTTAACTTTCAAATGTTTTCAGCAAAAATATATTAAAATATATCTAAAACATATATAACGTATTAAATTGAAATTTTTAAAACACTATATACCAAAATAAAAAAAAAAGAAGGTAAAACTTAATGAATTAAAAGTTATATTAAACCTATAATTTATGTTAAAAAGTTTAACAGAACTTTAACCAAAGTTAATCTAGCTAGATAAGAAATGTCAAAATAATGAGACGTGCATTTGTAATTTAGATAAACTTCAGAGAATATTAGTATAATTTGCTAAATTGTTAATTATCTACGTCTATAGACATAATTACAGTGCACATATAAATTAAATATTTTTCTAAAAATGATCTTAGAAAGAAAATTTTATTTTAAATCATAAATGAGAGAGGTAAATACTAACTTAATATATATAATGTAATAATTTTAACGTAATATAATAAATCTATAATAATACAATCATTTTAAGGTAATACATAGTATTTTTTTATTTATTGAAATTCATACTGAGAATGAATTGCATGACATGGATTATTAAACTATTTTTTTTTATGTATGGAAAAATAAAGAACAATTATAAAAGACGAACAACAACTCCTCTTATATAAGCAAAGATAATGAATGCTTTAAGGGAGAATGAATCCATTTTAGCCAATAAATTTCCACATTAGTTGCCTTTCCCATAAATATGATTGAAGATGAAAAGTCATTGTCTATCATTGAAAGAACGAATGTGGTTTATGACTTTCGCATAGAGGTTTAAAGCTACTAGAGAGTCCGATTCGTATTCCACAATCTCGTGACCTTGATTTTAGGCAAGAAGTAAACCTTTATATATAGTCTTCAGTTCAGCATCGATATTAATTGTAATGCTGCATAAACCTATAAACCATACTAACCATTGATCAAGAGAGTTCCTGATTAAGCCATTAAAGGCCAATGGACTCGGATTACCAATAGAGCTGTCATCCACGTTGAGCTTTATTGCATGATGTGATGGAAGGTGCCACGAAATGAGTTTGGGTTGCCGTATGCCACAGGAAGTATTTTTCGAAGAGAGCACGATCATGTAAAGCATGTGAGCTTGGTTAACAATGAACCATGAATGTTGGTTCTTATCCTTGAAGACAACTTCATTACGAGCTTTCCATAGATACCATGCAGTATAAGCAAAGAAAAGTCTTGTAGGCAGAAGGAATTGTGAGTGAAGCCATGTATGGAAGTCCCAATGGTTAAAGTGAATGTCCCAATCAAGGTTAAGAATTCTCCACACTTGTTTAGACTGAGAACAGTCCCAAAGTGTATGAAGGATGGTCTCCTCCGAAGCGCCACACCTATAACAAGAATTATCAAACGATATATGTCGCAAAAAGCGGAACTGGTTAGTAATCAGATTACCATGGTAGGTAATAAAAAAAAAGTGTTCTGAAATTTTCTAGAAGTTTGCTTTTCCAAACCTAGGTCCACCTCAATAAATTGGTGTTTTAAATGTTAGGTTCTTTAGAGATCCAACTGTAAGTTAAGCAAGTGGAGAAACCACCATCATTTGAAGCTCCCGAAATGAATGTATCCGAAGTCCCTTCATAAAATACAACATTAAACATTAAATTCTTGACAACAACAGAAATAGAGTTGAAAGCAAAATCACTCCCTATTAATTAGAACATCCTTAATAAGAATACTAGAATCAGAAATATGAATGTAATCAATCATGTTGTGAAAAGGTCCCTCATCTGAAAAGCTATGATGAAAAAGGGACACATCACCTTGCCCAATGCACATTTGGTAGCCTCCAGCGTTGCAGTATGTGTTTTAAGAGTCTAAGGGTGAAAATATAAAAAGTGTAAACATCCATTTCAAATTAATTGGTATTTTAGCATTTATACAAATCATAAAAAGAAAATATTGATCATTGTTTTCAAATTTAAATGAAATATTAAAAAAATTATTTTAGTTTTGCCCTAAATATGTACTACTAATATTTGGAGTATTTAATAAATAAAATTGAGAAAGAGAGTAAAAATAGTAGTGTTAATAAAAACGACTCATTTTTTAAGTCATTTATTGTTTTTTTTTATTGAAAAATAGGAACAATCTTTTTTTTATGAGTAAAATAGGAACAATCTAAAAAGAAAAACAATGCATAGTTAAATTAAATAAATTAAATAGCATAATTTTAATTATTATTTTTTAAAATTAACAATTGATATTTGAATTAATATAGATTGACAACCAATTTAACATTTTTCAAAATTTAAAATTTAAAATCTCATCTGTTATATTTAGCCAAATTAAGTGGGCATTGCCAGCACTTCACTCTTAAGAAAATTATAACTTGCAAATCAAAACTGCAATAGAACATGATGACATAATATAAAAGTTGCACGTTATCATGAACCAATATCTTGGTCAATCTTGCTTAAAAAAAAATGAGTATTTGATTTAGTTTATGTAATAAAATAAAATCCTCCCAAGTCCTAACACATCATTGTCAGAAAAGAGAAGAAGAAACCAAACCAAACTTTTGAATGGCTGCGATGACTGCGCTTGGCGGTGGGCCGGTGCCTGTGTCATCTTACAATACTTTACAGATAACCAATGAAATAATGTATCTCTTTTCTAAATTAATTTATAATTATAGTATTATTAATTAATGAAATCAAATTATTTGATCTTATTTTATTTTATAGTATAAACTATAACTATAAAGAGAATGATCAATTTGCTTCTTCCAAGGTTATATAAGTCATTGGATTATTTTAAAATTCTGGCTACTAATTAGCAATTAGCAACTTAAAGATTTTTTTAATATTTATTATAGCCTTTTAAAATCTTATCCTTAAACATGCGATTGTTTCTTATTCACAGTATATTATTTCTTATGCATCTTTTTCTTTTTTACCTTTTAACTCAACTAAAGTTTAGAAAAGAATGGATTGAAAGAGAAAAAAAATCTTAAAAGAGTAAAAATTAAGTTTTTTTTTTTTAATTAAAGAGAGAGTAAAAAGGATAATTTTGTGTTTGCCATTAAGAATTATATATTCTCTTGAATCTGAGATTTTTTCCTGTAAAAATAAGTTTTTTGTGTGTACTAAAAGTATCGTTTAATCAATAACAAAAGATTAATTCTTTTTTACTTTTTGGGATTCAAAAGTCATCACTTCTCTCTCAACATACTCAACATGTCTCTTTTACGTACACACAATAAAATACACATAAAACTACGTTACACGAGGGGAAAAATAAATTACAAAAAGAATATTATAATGACCAATAATTTAAATTAGATGAAAATAATATTCATAATAGTTAAATTAATAATAACACGTTTAAATGATTTTGCAATAGTCATAAACTATTAATTTGCTTAGAAAAAGAAATAAGGGTATTCAATAATAATAATAAAAAATCAAGCAAGTAAGATCGAGTGAGAATATAAAGTCCAGAACATAACAATGACACACTCCTCGTGTTTTGGCAAAATGTCGGGGTCGAGTTGTTCTTTTCTCATGTGATGTGTGAGTTATATGGTTGCACACTTATGGAAGTATTAAATTCAGTGTTGCAAACTTCAATTTAGGCATTGTACGTTTCTAACATGTTACAATCTGGGCCTGTGTTAAATGCAAGTTTCGGAACCAAATGATCATGTTTCACCTTTTTTTTTTTATATAAACTAAGCTTAAGGGTTGGAAGCTATCCCATTAAGCCACTTGTCTCTCACAATTACTCATAATAATAATCCAAAATTAAGCTAAGTATTATGCATAATAGTAGTATAAAAAGAGAAAAGAGTGATGCCCTATTAAATAAGTGGTATAAAATAATTTTACATTTTTAGTTAATTATAAAAATCATTCATTTATAATAAGTTAATTAATTTTTATAAAATTATTTAAAAATTATTAAAAAAATAAATTATAATTGACTGAAGTACAAAAATATTTTATATTTACGAATATTAAACTCTCATGAAAGTTATATAAAAGAATTACAAAAATTATTGAAACAACACTAATTGAATACGTGTAAAAATTTTATAAAAAAAAGATTTTTTTTCTCATTTTATCGCTATTAATTGAATACGTGTATAAAAAGAAAAATTGAACTAATCTTCACTCATGACATCTCATTAGGTTGGAAATGGAAGGATTGACTAGCGTTGGGAATGGAGGGATTGACCAGCGGTTATGCACTCTCTAATCACACATTTTACAAATAATTTGTTTAATAAAATTTTTGTGTTTGATTTTTATTATGTAAAACAACTTTTCAAGTTAACCATAATTATAATATCACAAGTAAAATTAGTCTTTAATCTAATAAATTAAATCAATGATACTCATTTGTAGGAAAAAAAATATTTGTGAGTTGGGTACAAAACCATGTTTTCATCCTTAAATAACAAGACCATTAGACAAAAGAAAATTAACTAAGAGGTTACATACCCATTTGAAGAAAAAGGCGAAAGCAAAGGCAATAGTAATTCGCAGATCAAAATTATTCTAATTTGTTTTTTTTTTTCATAGATAGAAAATGAGGTGAATTGGGTGGGCATAGATATGATACTTTTTCGCGAATACATCGATAATAATTTAAGTCTCCTTAATCAAATTCTTAGATTCAAGTATTCTGAGAGAAAAAAAAAAAGGTTACATATATAATTTTTTTAAAAATAAATAAATTAATCATCCATAAGATTGTAAGATTGGTTGATGCTTTTTCCATTTGCTATATAGTATAAAAGTTACTAGCAAGCAAGGAGGCCCACCCACACAAAGCTTTATGGCAATTTACATGGAATAATAGCATTAGCCGGTGACCGACCTTTTCCCAGTTTCGCCCCTTTTGGCTATCCAATCCAATCCTTTTCCCTTTCTGTCATCTCACTTACAATTAATCTTGCATTTCATTGTCTCAAACCCCATTTTGCCAAAAATCTGAAATCAATTTTTGGAAATACAAATATTGAAAATTAGTTGATGAATAAATTAAGTTTGTTTGCATGCATAATTCTTTTTTCATGGTACTGAGAATATGGGATGTGGGATTTAATCCATTGAATCACAAACTAATTTATTTATAATACGTGATTGTCACAAATTCAATAAAATTTTAGACATAATAATTATCGAACCTCCCATGAACAATTCACATTACATATTTAAACACAATAGAAACTTATACGAGTGCATCAATCAATTGCTTCTTGTGCAGGTATATTCCCCACTGTTCACCTACCACAAAAAACAAACGAGGAGAAAAGAATGGATTTTTTCTTCGTGTTCTTTAGGTTATTAGTAAAAGGGCAATTTGTCACGGTTTCACTTCCACCTTTTTCATGCTTTTTTTTTTAACTGTTTGATTTAACGTTCTATTAATTCAAAAAATAAAAAATACATGCAAAATTAAGGATAAATCAAAATATCAAGATTCCAAAAAAAAAAAAATTCAAAATTGCCTAATTTTCTTAATATAGATAATAATAGATCAAATTATAATTTAGCCTAATTTTCTTTTCTCAACTAACTAAATAGAGATGAATTTATTTATTTTCTCTTTCTCTCTCTTTTTTCTAATGCAATCAGAACATAACTAATGCTATTATTGACTCTATCTAAATCTCCTTAAACTCCAATGTCTAAACCTAATTATTTGCATTTAATTAATATCTTAGTACTTGATACTACAAACAAAAAAAATCTAAAAAAACAATTACTGTACTACTTATTTTTAAAAGTAAGTTGTATGGATAAAAAAAAGTAAGTTGAATCTTCACCAGCAGTAACATCTTTTTACCGCGAGTTCGAGAGCGAAAAATGCGACAAAGTAGCACCTGAACCAGACTGTGGGAAACAGCAACAAAGACAACAATCACAATGATCACTTTTTTTCTTTTTTCTTTTTATGGTTTTGGTTTTGGTTTTTCACCATTATCATCACTGCCCCCACATAGCAAATTATTCACCATACTTGTGTGACGAGTCAGAAACATGAACCGAAGAAACAATTAAAAAAAAGAAAAAAGAAACATAGATAATAATAGATTAATTATTTTATTTATTTAATTTGACTGGCTTAAAATAAAAAAAAATATTAAAAACACAGTTTTACAGTTCATGTGTATGGTGTAGTGTGGGGTTGGGGTTTTGTTCCCGTTAGTGATAAGCACGCCTGGCATTTCATCATTCCCTCGCTTTCTCTCTCTCTCTCTCACGCACATCACTTCTTCTCTTTTTTTATTTTTTTTTCCTTCTTCAACAGTTCAACTTCATATTTCTTTTCCCCCTAAATATTCTTTCTCTCTCTAAAATTCTTCTTCTTCTTCTTTCTTCAGTCCCCACTTTCCTCTCTCCACTTTCCGCCACCTTCCTTTTCCTTCCTCTGCCCCTAAAACCCTTCAATTTTGTGCCTCTGATTGGATCTGCAGCTTCCTATTCATTCAGATTCATTCGCTTTTTTTGATTTATTTATTTATTTGAATTTCGCGATTCCGAATTTCTCAGCTCGAGCTCGTGCTTAATTTATTTTGCTGGTTCTCGATTATTCTGTTTTGTTTTTTTTGTTCCGATAAAGACAAAATCGATTGCTGCTGTTGCTTCTTCTTCTTCGTTCTCCAGGTATGAAACTCCTTGATTCCATTTTCGCTGTTTTATTTCTTCAGTGACGATTGTTTTTGTTTTTTTACTCGGCTCGAATTTCGATCTAGTTTCCGATTGGTCTGAAATGCGATTGAACGTGATTGACCTGAACTGAATCGAACATTGCGTTTTTTTGTTTTTCGGATGCAAAAATTTGTATGTGTGTGTTTATTTATTATTTATTTTGCAAATCCAATATGTTGAGGTTCGAGGTTTTTGGGGAATGGATTGGAACGACATCTTAGGGAAGTGTTTGAGAGTTTTTAGCGTCGCCGTGTTTTCGGGATCAGTTCAAGTTCAAGTGATTCTGCGGCGTATTATTGTGTGTATTATTATTGTATTATTGCATACGTGTCAGCTACCTTGGTATACGGTTAGTTTCTTTGTGGTGGTTTATTGTTATTGTTATTGCTAGTGTTATACGGTGGCGTTTTGGCGAATTGGTACCTGTCTGTCATGCGGTTGCGATGGGGCGTGCCATCTACGTGGGGGATTCTGCGTTTTTTGGTCTTTTCATTTTTTTTGTACAAAAAGAATCTTAATTGGATGCGTTTGTTTTTTAAGCTGCTTTGGCGTTGGATCAGTTATCCTATGTGGTTATGTGTAGGGAGAGAGGTCAAATGAATTAATCTTGACCATTCATTCTTACTTGGATGATCGAGATTGATTTTTGTTAAATTTAATAATCCATGTAAGAATGAATGGGGGATATTAGGTGGCGTTTGCTTGTAATTCTGTTTTAATATTTTAATGTTTCCTGTGCAAATATTATAAAACAAAAAACAAAAATAATATTACAGTTCTGTAAAAATAAAATAAAATAATGTAACGGTTTTGTAATTAAAAAGTGAAAATAGAAAATGAAAACACAAAACGGAATTGCTAGTAAAAGCTCTCTTTAGCCCCTTTCTCCTCTTTCTCTCTTGTGTTTTTTTTCTTTCTAATTTGATATTATTAGGCAATTATTTTAGAATAGTAGAATTGACAGGGACACTGTGTTCCCTTCCAATGACAACACTTCTCGCATTAGTGGAATTTTGCACAGTGCAGTGCAAAGTCTATGTTGGATGTAAGTTTGAGGATGTGTGTGTTTTCTTCATGTACGTATCACAGCTTAAACTTGCGTCAATTGATGGCTACCAAAATATTTAGCTCTATTGGGTAGGTATGCAGAACAGACATGATGACAAAAGATGCAATTTTCTGTTATTATGCTTTTGTCTACTTACTCTTAAGAAACTTCTATGAAAAGGCATTTGTGCTTATTGAAAGTACAATTTGTTTACTTGTTTGTGAACAACCACAAGTATGTAGTTTCTGACAATGGCATGCTTAAAAATGCATTCCTATTCTTCTTTGCTGCTTGTGAATTGTGATTCATCTGTCATAACTTAATATAGGTAAATAAGCTCTTTGTTTTCTTGGAATTCCTAATGGTAGATGAAGATTGAAGAAAGATATATAAAAGCTGCAATTTGCCTAGCTTGCTGTTTTTCCTTCTTTTTTTTTTTTCCTTCTTCTTTTTATTGCCTTTCCCTTGCAAACTAATAATGCTAACTTTATGTATAGTCTATTCCAACTCCTGAGAAATTTCTCTACTGTCTTAATAAAGTAATTATGGTGCTAGAATTTCTTTGTTGAAATGGTTTGCAAAATTAACACTTTGATCTTGCTTTTCTTTTCACTCATTATATCATTTATGGTTTCTTTTCAGGGTATATTTTGCAATATTTACACTAGGTAATATAAGAATATTATGGCCGTTTCTATGAGAGACTTGGACGCAGCTTTCCAGGGAGCTGGACAAAAGGCGTATCCTGCTTCTTGTTAACATTTTGTGCTTTTCACTGTTTATCAGATTTTCATATTTAGAAGACTTGTTCAAGGTTTCTACTTCATTTGTTTGTCATATGCTTAATTTAATTTGATACTTTGATGTTTGATCTGTTCCCAGTACTTGTGCACTATTTTCCTTAAACCATATTTAGTGGACTTGAAATATGGCGTATTGAGAATTTTAATCCAGTTCCTGTCCCAAAGTCCTCTTTTGGGAAATTTTTCACTGGAGACTCTTATGTGATCTTAAAGGTAAGCCATATTTTGAAGTGATTATTCATTCATAAAATGCTAGTCTCATGTTGCTATATTCTGTTTCAGGAAGTTTCTAGTCCTGTTTATTATTGTATTGCATGGACATTGTAATTTAAAAGCAATTGTTGTTCCCTGACAAAAGTCACAATAAATGTAATGGCATGTGGATCAATTTCTGTCTTCGTTTTTCTTTGGAAAACATTCACTATGCAGCTTCTATACATCTTTCAGTTTTGATGTACTGTGTATTCTCAAAATAATAACGTTGATGTCTGTATTTACATATATTATTTTCTCTTAATCATATGTGAGCATGAGTTCAATTAAAAGACATTGTTGGCCTCTTTCCCATGAGCTCTGTTTTCCCTTGCTGAGAAAAAAATGTATGAGGTCATTGATTCAAATTTCAACATATTCCTCAATAGAACTTGTTTTGGCTATATTTACGTTAAGTTGCTTTTGCATACTGCATTGTCATTGTATGTGAAACAAAGTTTTTCACCAGTATGAATATTATCTTATTTCTGATCCTTTGTAGACAACTGCATCAAAAAGTGGTGCTCTGCGCCATGACATCCATTACTGGCTTGGTAAAGACACCAGTCAGGTAAGCTTATTCTTCTTATATATTCTTTAGATGTTTTCTTAAAATTGTTTCCCCACTTTTCTGGTTAAACATTAGTTGTAATTTTTGCAAACTTGCTGCCTAACTGTAACTTCAAAACAGGATGAAGCTGGTGCTGCAGCCATCAAGACAGTTGAGCTGGATGCAGCTCTTGGAGGACGTGCTGTTCAGTATCGTGAAGTACAAGGCCATGAAACTGAAAAGTTTCTGTCTTATTTCAAACCATGTATTATCCCTCAAGAAGGTGGAGTTGCTTCTGGTTTCAAACATCCTGAGGCTGAAAAATATAAGACAAGGTTGTTTGTATGCAGAGGGAAACATGTTGTACATGTCAAAGAGGCAAGTTTGAGATTATTCCTTTGCCATTGAGGTTTGAGTCTTGTAGGTCATTATTGTACACGCAGAGTCAGATGCATGCACATGTAGAAACATTGTTTTATGATTGTTGAGTAACCATTTGAGTTGGTTATAGGTTCCATTTGCTAGAGCTTCACTCAACCATGATGATATTTTTGTTCTGGATACCGAATCGAAAATTTTCCAATTTAATGGTTCCAATTCATCTATTCAAGAAAGGGCTAAAGCTTTGGAAGTTGTACAGTATATTAAGGATACTTACCATGAAGGAAAATGTGAGATAGCTGCTGTTGGTACGTGAACAAATATATTTTGGTGTTTTAAATTTTGAAGGTGATTTATTTACTGATTATTATGAATTGAATCTCTATACCTGAACTTCTTCCATGCAGAGGATGGAAAGTTGATGGCTGATGCTGAAACTGGGGAATTCTGGGGTTTCTTTGGGGGATTTGCTCCTCTTCCACGAAAAACAGCCAGTGATGACGATAAGCCTACTGATTCTCGCCCTCTGAAGCTGCTATGGTAATATTTTATTTCAGTTTTATCTCTAGTATTTTTGTTTCTGTTTGCACTACCAGTGTATTCCATTATTTTTTTAGCTAAATGTCATTTGCATGAAGTTCATTGATGTTTATATGTTTTGTAATCTTCCTTTTCCCCCCATTGTTTTTAGGGTAAATTGCTGGTTACATAACACCCTTTAAGTTTTAGCCATATGTTGATTAGAGATTAGAGTTTGAAAAGGTGTAAATGAAACACTCCCTCCCTCTCCTCCAAATGAAACCCCCCATGTTTGATACTTTACTGTAAAACCCCGATGTGAAGTGAACAGTTAAAAAAGTTAACTAAAATGGCATGTGACTTGCAGAGGATACCCATTAAAACATGCTTTAACCAGTAATATAATGATTAAACGAAAATATAAAACAGTTAAAGGAAAAACCCGGTTAGTTCTAGTTTTATGGTATTGTTTGAGGTTAAAACATGCTTTAATGGTGTAACATGTAACTTTCATGACATTTCCTGTTTTCCTATAGTTTTTTAATGCTTAGCTCGATGAAAGGGGTTGTGTGCACATAAATTTTTTGAGGTCATATGTATTTTTCCTGCCTTCTAAGGTTCAGTCTACACTTAGCCCAAAGTTGAAGGGTGAAACTAGAATTTACCCTTGTTTGTAATTCATTTGTGATTTTTGAAGACATGGAAATCCACAACTCTTTTAGTGTGAAGTTGTATTAGTTGATAATACTGAGAATTGTAGAAGTAATATTAATTATTTTGAGTTTTAAGTTTTAACAATACATTGATGAAATTCATCTGTTCTATTTAAATATAGTTCTAATGAAGTTATCAATTTTGCAGTGTTGAAAAGGGACATGCAGAACCTGTTGAGACTGATTCTTTGAAGAGGGAGTCACTAGACACAAATAAATGCTATATTCTTGATTGTGGGTTTGAAGTATTTGTTTGGATGGGAAGAAATACCTCTCTTGATGAAAGAAAAAGTGCAAGTGGAGTTGCAGATGTAACTCACATTTTTTTATTAGTAGCATTTATCATTTTGCTATAAGTTTTAGTTTTGATTATTGTTGAATTGCTGTTGACCCACAAACAGGAGTTAGTCAGTGGCACTGATCAACTGAAACCCCAAATAATTCGTGTGATAGAAGGATTTGAAACAGTGATGTTCAGGTCCAAATTTGATTCTTGGCCTCAGACAACTGATGTAACAGTATCTGAAGATGGTCGTGGCAAGGTAGCAGGTTAGTGTTAAATAGTTTTACAGCTATTATTAACTTATTGTGACCTTAAGTGATTTCTATAACAAATTTTTTTGTTATCAGCATCATTGATAATGTTGTAATTATATCATTCCAATTTTGTGCTTTGTAGCACTTCTAAAACGTCAAGGAGTAAATGTAAAGGGCTTGTTGAAAGCTGATCCTGTGAGGGAAGAACCCCAACCCCACATCGATTGCACGGGACATTTGCAGGTACTCTGCTAATTACAAATTGTCTCTCAAAACTGATATTCCTTGATTTAATTTTTCTTAGTTTTACTTTTATCTGTTTCTTATCGGTTTTATATCTTCTGTAATTGATTTCTTTTAATGAAGGAATTTTTTAGAACTATCAAGAGACTGGAGAGGTTGTGATTTGGTGTGATACAATTCTATCATTGCTTTTTTTCTTCTGTTGTTGACAATAGTTTTACTCTAACTGCATAGGTTTGGCGTGTGAACGGTCAGGAGAAGATTCTTCTTCAAGCTTCTGATCAGTCAAAATTTTATAGTGGAGATTGCTACATCTTTCAGTATACATATCCTGGAGAGGATAAAGAAGATTGTCTTATAGGAACGTGGATTGGAAAGAATAGTGTTGAGGTAAAATATTTAGTATTTGTTTCTACTTCTACTTATATGTGTTTTTAATTTAAAATTAAACAAGTAATCTGGTGGCAAAGTGTTCACATATAGGCTGTAGCTGAAGAATATACTAGCAGTTAAATTAATCTGCAAGCCCCTTTATGTGTAGGGTATTCTTAAATAGGTCCCTATAGTTTATAAACTATAATTGGGTCCCTATATTATTTATTCTTTCAACTGGATCTGTGTAGGGACCTAACAACAGATTGGATTCAGTGATCCTATTGAAAAAGTTTTTGAAATTATACAGGGGTCATTTATTATTTAAAATGTAGGGACTTTTAGAAATGTAAACAGCTTAAGCTTTTATGAGAGTTGATCCTTGACAGGGACATACTAAAAAATTATAAAACAGCATTGGAACCTGCAGATTAATTTAACCTATATTATCCAATTGTAGCCTTATATATTATTATACTATTTACAACACTCATAAGTCATAACTGTTTTAAGACTAGAAAATGTTAATAAGGGCATAACAGAATTTATCTCAGTCTTGCTCTAAATTTGCATTTGGAGTATTGTCAATCTATTGCCTACACTGTTTACAAGCTCTTTTAGTTAAAAACAGGAAGAACGAGCTTCAGCTAATTCATTGGCTAGCAAAATGGTCGAGTCAATGAAGTTTCTTGCTTCCCAGGTAATTTATCTGGAAATTGTCTTTTTCACTTCGCTGAGAATTGAGATATTATTTGTGCTCATTTCTCTCCTTACTGATATTTTGCATGTCTAATTGACTGTAGGCTCGTCTATATGAAGGCAATGAACCAATTCAGTTTTATTCTATCCTCCAAAGCGTCGTTGTTTTTAAGGTTTGTGGGATCCTAATATAATAGGAACTAAAAATAATACTGTTGTTAATATGAGTGTTAAGTACTGGAGATTTAACTCTCCATTCCTTTAATCGTTAGGGTGGGCTTAGTGAAGGATACAAGACTTACATTGCGGAAAAGGAAATTCCTGATGAGACATACAATGAGAATGGTGTTGCATTATTCCGCATCCAGGGCTCTGGACCAGACAATATGCAAGCCATACAAGTTGAACCAGTATGCCCTGATTTCTCTTTGTAGTGTCATATGCCTACCTGCTCATTTTGTATTGAGCACACTTTTGAGTGTACAAATTTGATTATTTTATTGATTTTTTCTTTTTCATATTCTTATGTCAACCAGGTTGCATCTTCCTTGAATTCTTCTTATTGTTACATACTTCATAATGGGCCTGCTGTCTTTACCTGGTCTGGAAACTCTACAAGTGCAGAAAACCAGGAACTTGTTGAGAGGATGCTGGATTTGATAAAGGTCTGATATGTACTTAAGAAATTATTAGTGAGAAAATTGTGATGCATCTAAACCAACCCCAGGAAGTTATCATGTTATTTGGTCAAATCATGCAGTTGTCATTTTATATGCTTTATATCATTAAATATTGCCTTCCCATAAAAAAAATCATTAAATATTCCCATTTTGGCTATAGCTGAGTGGCAGTAGGATTGCTTCTGTTGTCAGAGAGAGGTTTTAGGTTTGATATCCACTAGTGGCATTTACCTTATCCCTATTTCTCAGCCAGGATATTATACTGAGATTAAAAAAATTATTATATTAGTCAGTACATTTATGCAAAATTCAAGTTTCTAAACTTTCAGATTTTTAAAGAGATTATTATTAAATGAGCAAATTACTCTCCCCTACCTTGATAAATGCTAAATTACATTACGCTTTTCTCTATAAAATTATAATTTCCTCTCCTAAGGTATTAATATGCATCACACTTCAATCTATTTTGATGTAAATGAGTTTCTAAAGTACAGTTTTTATCTCTTTGTGATTCTCAACATCATTGGCATAATGGGATTCGAAGCTGATAGTAGAAATGTTTAAAATTTCATTTCATATTCTTGAGATCCTAAACCAATTATAGGATGTTCAAAATTAGATCCCGTTAACATTAAAAGTTGCATTGAGGAAATATCTCCCTAGGAGGCTTTTTCATAGTTTCTCACCATCACTATAGGATTGGCTTACCTTCAAATGGACTACAATTAGCACATTTCATCAATTAAGGAAGGAGAGTATAATTTTTAAATTTAGAGAGGACAGTGTAATTTTAGCATCTTTGAAGGGAGGAGTGTAATTTACCTTTACCCTTAAGTATATATGTTATCTCTGTTTATCTGCTTCTCATATGCTGCCAATGTTCTGCAGCCAAATTTACAATCCAAGCCACAGAGGGAAGGTTCTGAATCTGAACAGTTTTGGGATTTGTTAGGAGGAAAATCGGAATATCCCAGTCAAAAGATTCTTAGAGAGCCTGAAAGTGATCCTCACCTATTTTCTTGTCACTTCTTGAAAGGTAAGGGATAATATTTTGCTTGCTAAAATGTTTTATCTGTCCCCCCTCTGTCTTTTGAAGGCAAACAGCTGACTTGCTTATGATGGTTTTCTTCCACTGCCTGATTGAGCAATGTGCAGGAAATTTAAAGGTGAGTATACCCACTGATCTAAAGCTCTAGTCTCTGCATACATGAATTTGGAATTTAAGGTGTATTAAAGTAGTTCTTCACTCTTTGCCTCCAAAATTATATTATTTATAGCCTATCAAGTCGCTTATCATATAAATAAATGCTTACTGAGGCAAGGCAATCCATCAAGCCCAAGTGACACATGATTAATAAGATTGAAATAGATGCTAGTTTGATCAACCTGACACGGTTGGAAAATGTAAGTGACAAATCCCAGTTCTCAACAATGATGGCGATGGTCAATGAAAAATTACAAAACAAGGATGAAATACAGTTTTGAAAGAGACATAATCAAACATCAGTTGTACTGTAGACAAAATCGGAGGGAGAAAAGTGATATTCACTGATATTAATAATGTATCAGTATGAAAAACTGTGAAAAACTGGGAGCACTGCTTCTCTTACTATGGTAAAAATAGAAGAAGAAAATGTAGAGACAAGTCAAGTATGAGAAAATTGGTGAAGCCGTGTACTATCTCTTTCCCAAGGCCTAAGCTTGTAAGCCACCCTAACTCCCTTAGCTATCTTCCTGGTCACCTCTCATCCTCAACCTTTTCTTCCTTCATATTCAAGCTTGCCCCATTTCCTGCCTTGACTGGCATACCCTTTTCCTGGTCTGATATACTTACATAGGAAGCTCATCAACGTGAGTTTCATCGAAAGATATATCATCAGGTGCTGATCAAGCTCTTTATAATGGCATTCATAATGTTGTGCTGATATAGTCAGATTACTCAATTGATGTTCTGTTCTGTCCTATACTTATTGAAAAGTTTATTGACACTGCAGCAAATATAATTCAAAGTCAAAATGACATTACTGGTTGTATGAAGAGCACTTGAACAGAAAAATAGAACCAATTCTAGTAACCTATCAATGTCATTATTAAGTGTTAGGGAATGCTTGAGAAGTGGTTAGTTATGGTTGTCACATTTCTTTTACAGACTGACTTCAGGTGAAAAAATGCTAACGGAGTCTGGTCAATGTACTATGGATCCCTTTTTTGATACCTTAGCTTATACTAGAAGCACATTTATGAAATTTTAGGGTTAATTTACTCCAGTGTGCTATGCTGCTTATGAAGTTAAATTACTTGGATTCACATATGCTGCAATGCATTAATCTGAAGCAATATTTTCAGGTGACAGAGGTATACAACTTCTCCCAGGATGATTTGATGACAGAAGACATTTTCATCTTGGATTGTCACTCAGAAATATTTGTCTGGGTTGGCCAGCAGGTTGACTCCAAGAGTAAAATGCAGGCTCTAACAATTGGTGAGGTATGACTGATTTTGCTGGAAGCCATGAACATGCCAGTATAATTTAGTGGCTACTGTTTTATTTTATTATTTACTTAAGTCCTATAACATCCCCGTATCATTAGAAAATCGTAAGATTCTTGTTTAAGGATTTTCGTGTCTTTAACATCATATGGATATCATATTCGAGTTTCTAAAAAGTCACATGTGGATTTATTGACTTCTTCTTTTGAATTGAACAGAAATTTCTTGAGCATGATTTTCTTCTAGAAAAATTATCTCGTGTAGCTCCAGTATATGTTGTCATGGAAGGGAGTGAGCCACCTTTCTTTACACGCTTCTTTAAATGGGATTCTGCAAAATCTGCAGTAAGTTCTCAATGTCATGACATCGTGAATTGGCTTCTGGTCATTTTAAAATCCTGACTATTGGCAATTCCTTTTTTTACTTTGCCAGATGCTGGGAAACTCATTTCAAAGGAAGCTGACAATTGTGAAAAGTGGGGGTGCTCCAGTTTTGGATGTAAGCCATTTGTTCCCAACCCAGCTTACAATCACTAGTAAAATGTTTCTTTTCTTGCCTATAAATATTTATTGAAACTCAAAAGTCAAGTTTTCAATATTCTTTTCTTGTTAGAAATATAGTGAATGAAATGCTGCTTCAACTAAAGATTTTTTCTTACCCCCCCTTTCTAATGTAAATTATTGTAGGTACAATAATGTATACAATTTTAAAATAAGGATCCATAATGAGCTGGTTTGTTTAAACTTATTTGGTGAAATAATCACTTGTTTTAATAAAATAAGCAATTATCTGTGTTTTTAATATGTTTATCTAAACTGTTTCTATTTAAAAAAAGCTGTTTTCTGCTTATTTAAAGAAGCAAATCCTATTTACTTATGAAATAATCAATTATCCGATAATCACTTATTTTATAAACACTTATTATAATTTTAAATAAACTCACCCAATAACTGCAACTAATTTAGGCTGAGGAAAAATGTTGTAACATAATTTAGTGATTGACTTTTGCATATTTAGTGCCTATTATATAAATATAAATAAATTAAATACGGTAGACTGGCATAAATGTTCTAATAGTTCCACTGGAAAAAAAAGAAAATAAATTATATTTTGAAAGATAGTTTTTTTCCTGCAGTTAATTATTGCCTAATCTTATATTATAGCATTTAGAAACTTGTATACATGCCTTCCTAATGCTACATAGTAAATGTAGGTTATTTGGAAAGTAAAATTTGATGGGTTGATTGTTTGGAAAATAAAAAACACAGGTTTATTGAATGTATATATATCATGTATGCATATAAAGCCAATTATATATGTATGCATATATATACTCTTTAGGGGTGAAAGGTGGTTTGATTGGGTGGACAAACGTCTGACATCAAATATCAGACCCAGGTTTAGAAATGAAAGACTTCAACCAGTCCCAGTTGAGCTATACATGATTGAGAGAATAAAACATGATATATAATTTGAGGACATGTAGTATAGAAGATTCTGACCGTTGATAGAGAATGGATACAAGCCTGAGTGGGTTTTAGATCTAATTATTATTTTTTACATGATATAGATATAGATGTAACCATTACTTGTTCGGACTTTAACTGAGGTGCTTCTCAGATCATTCTGATGTATTTCATCTTCTAATCTGCTGTTTTTGCTACTTTGGATGAAAAATACATACACAGAATCTATTTTGTTTCTATTTGCATTTTTTTTCTGTTTGGTTGTTGAATACCTGGTATATTATCAGAAACCCAAACGGAGAACACCAGTATCTTATGGGGGAAGGTCAAGTAGCGTGCCAGATAAATCCTCCCAGCGTTCCTCCCGCAGCATGTCTGTCAGTCCCGATCGTGTTCGTGTGAGGGGCAGGTCTCCAGCCTTTAATGCCCTAGCAGCTAATTTTGAGAGCCCCAATTCTCGAAACCTTTCAACCCCGCCTCCAGTAATTAGAAAGCTGTATCCAAAATCTGTGACACCTGATTCTGCAATACTGGCACCAAAATCTTCAGCCATAGCTGCACTCACTTCTTCTTTTGAACAGCCACCTTCAGCACGAGAATCTATGATACCTCGGTCAATTAAAGGTAAACAATGGATGATATAATTGAACATCCTCATCCCTTTTCTCTTTTGACTAATGCTTTAAGTATTATAATTTACTTAAAAATATGCCTTTTGTTTTCTGGGTTGTTACATTGTGAAGTGAGTCCAGTAATGCCCAAATCAAACCCTGAGAAAAATGACAAGGAGAATTCTGTGAGCACCAGAGTGGAATCTCTTACCATACAGGAAGATGTGAAAGAGGATGAAGTTGAAGATGAGGAAGGTCTTGAGATTTACCCATATGAACGTATTAAAATATCATCCACTGATCCTGTACCAAGTATTGATGTGACCAAGCGAGAGGTATAAATATAATGGATAATCTTGCTATAACATCTCTTCTCTACTTGTTTTTTGTCTTTTTTGTTGTTTTCTCACACTCTTTGGTAATTGCAACTCATAACTAGGCTTTATTTCATTTTAGTTATGATTTGTTTGTTTGCATTTTGATTTATACAGACTTATCTATCATCTGCGGAATTCAAAGAGAAATTTGCGATGTCCAAGGATGCCTTCTACAAGTTGCCAAAATGGAAACAAAACAAACTCAAAATGGCTGTTCAGTTATTCTGATTCTTGAAAGTTTACTTAGCCTTCTTCTACCAGCCCCCTGCAGTTAGTGTTGCAGGTAGAAGAAATTTTGATCATAAAGTTTTAGTTATTCTTTCATTGACATTTTTATGTCTACTTCTTCTTGTAGTGTCTTTAGAGCTCAAGGGAGCTTCTCTGTTTTGCAGTGAGGAACTAAACATGTGGAAGTAAAAGGGACAGCATCAGTGTTTTTTTTAGCATAGCTGCTGCATCTGCTCCCAAGAAACTTTTCATGAAGAGAAACTAGAGATTTTCCACCTCTTACCATCTCTTTGCAATGGTTTGAAATTTGAATGTTTAGGGTTATTTTATTTATTTATTTGATGAGTTAGCTGCGTGGCATTAATTTTATTTATAGGGCAGAGTTTGTTTGTGAGCTTGCTTTTTTCCATTTTTATTTATTTATATTTTTTGGGGTCTCATGTTAGTCTTCATTTTTTTTTTCTTAATTTAAAATTGTTTTGGTAAAGCAATTTATTTGGGTTGCAAATGCGGTCTACTTAGGTTGTATTGATTGATATTAAGGATGAAGTGTGTACAGTGAGTGTAACAACCAGTCAACTCGTAATTTGTTTTGGAAATAAAGTGTGATTCTTTGTTGTCAATTTTATTATCGATATGTATCAAGTTAGTTAAAAATTAAAATCTGATTAAAAAAAATCTAGTTAGTTTAACAAGTAGTAGCAATGAGTCTTGAATGTATAATCTCATGTAAATAATCTAAATACCTTAACAGTTTGTGAAAAACTATGATTTCCTGCAAATAATCTAACCAAGAAGTATTTTCCATCTTCCATTTTGCTATTTACACCCTTCCCCAATTTTGTTTTTTATACACGAGTTTGATTTTATTTAAAAAAAAAAAAATAGATTCCTGAAATAAGAAAATGAGAATGACTTTCAGAATTAAACTGTAGCAGTCATTTCCATTTTCTAAAGACTGACATATTCAATGTCCCAGAACAGCATGTGTTAATAGTAATGCACATAGAGACTAAAATTAGTATTTTTAATTTTTTTTTTTATATATACAAAGACTATTTTGTAAAGTGATATTACCTATAGAAACTAATTTGTAAGACTAGTTTGTATTAACGATACAAACAATATCATTACTAACTATATTAATGATAGACAATAAACACCAAAACTTAACCTTCATGTAAACGTAAGGATTAAAACTTACGTTTTGGTTGTATACAAACTTTTGTCATATTAGCAACACATGTAAATCATGTTAGCGTTATATATTCTATTGCATTAGTGCCGTTAATGAATAATGATAGATACCAAAACTTAACTTTTATGTAAACGTAAGGGTTAAAACTTACATTCTTTTTTTTTCTGACGACTTACGTTTTGTTTTATAGAAACTAAAACTTAAAATTAAGTGTAGGAATTAAATGAATAATTAAATATTTCTAAATATGAATAAATAAATAGTACATTTACGAAACAAAAATAACATGACAGTTTTTGCTGGTTCGCGTAAAAGAATGGATTCTAAATTCAAAATTAATTTTAGATAAATTTTTCTTATAATTTATTTTTATAATAATAAAAACATTTAAAGATAAATCATGTCATTTTAAAATTAATTTATAATAAAATTTAAAAAAATGACATTTAGTTTTAATTTCTATGGAGGTTTTAACATATATGTTTAATTAAATTTTTTTTTTTTTTAAAAGTTTAATATTATTTTTAAAAGTTTTATTTTGATACGTTATCATATATTTTAGAGTGTCATTTTGAACTATGACGATGGGTTGCCATCCTTACAAAATAAGAAACTCATTTATAAGGTTCAATGACATTGTTAGATTAAGACAAAAAAGAAAGGAAAATCAAGAGTTTCGGAGAGGGAAACCTAGTCCTTATCGTCATTTAAGCAGAATCATGCTAGTGTTGTCTTCTCTGGTTGACACCGTAGCCATCATCAATAGAGATATAGTGTCTCACCTTTTTCCTCATTTTTTTATGCTATGTTTGTTCGGACGGTCGTAGATGTGGTAACTATCAATACGATCGTGTTGATCCTGATTTAAGTCATTTTAATTGTAACACATATAAACTTATATTAGTTTTTTTAGGTTTTGTTGCTGATTGATTTCTATTTTGAATGTTTGCCTTTGCTACTATGGTTGTGGTCCTCGTTACCATGACATGCTTTCTATACCAGCAACATAGTCATGTTGGATCAACACGACCATACTGATTTTGTTAATATTTTTAATGTTTTTCCCCTGTTACCAAAGCTATGATCCTTGTTACCATGGCTATGTTAAAAAAGAAGAAGAGATTCAAAAAAAAAAAAAAGCAAGATGAAGAAGAACCCCATTATATTTAAATTAAAAAAATTCAAATTCAAATTTAAATTACTTGTCCCGCCATCAAGCGGGTTGCCCCACCAAATTTTAACTTTTTTTTAAAAAAAAAAATTGAAAATTTATTTATATATAATTTTTTTTATTCTCAATTATTATATTCTAAATTATTATAACAACAGACAAATTAGATAGTAAATACATGGTATTTTTTTTGTTAAAGAATTATGTGGCTTTTCGATATTTGTTTCATTTTAATTAATTAATTTTTTCTTTTTACAATAGAGAATATTAATCCGTTTATTTTTATAGACGATTTTTTACTATGTTATTATTTAATTTATCATTCATGCGTGATGATTCGTTTATTATCGGTCGACACTTTTACTTAAATAAATTTTGTTTATAAAATCTTAATTAAATAATTAGAATCGTATATACGAAAAAAATAAGTAAACTCATAATCTCATAAACTTATGTTTTAAACTACAATACCAAATTATAAATTAGTTTTAGAATAGTGATATTTTTATACCCCACCAACACTTCTTCTTTCTTTTTATCTCTCTTCATATCACCTATCATACATATATTTCTTTTTCCTTTTTTCTTTCTCTCATAGTGTTAAGTAGCATTTGGATGTAAAGATATTTTTATTTTTAGTTTTAAATCACAAATACTAAAAAAAAAAAAAAGTAGGCAGGTTGACGGGTTGTGGACACTCCCCTGCCTTGTCTTTTTTTTGGTGGGTCTACGGGTTGATCCACGTGTCACAACCTGTTTTATCACCTTTATTTAAAGGAAAATCTCTTGTAACTTGAAATTATGAAATATATTAAAATATTAAATTAAAATTTTTAAAATATTATGTAATAAAATTTGAAATTTAATGAATTAAAAATAATATTTTAAAAAAAAAACTTAATACACGTAGATAGAGAGAGAGAGGAACTCTCGGGGGAGTGTACGAGAAAAGAAAACAAATAACGTAACTTCCCCTAAAGTAGTGGTTCTTATTTATTTCTGTATGCGGTGAGAAAAAATGAAACATTAGTCACGCTTATTATTTATTTATTTTTATTCGGCAAAAAAAAATCTATGGACAATAAAAAAATGCAACATCTTAAAGGGTAACATGGGAAACAAGTAGTTAGTCTATTTCTCCCATATATTAGGGGATTAAAGTTTTTTGTGTGGGACCCGCGAACCTTCAACGTCTATCAGCTCTTTTACCGTGGTTTCAAACACAATTCCATTTATATTCTGATGGCATTTCACTACTCACAAACTTTAGGTATTATCATCATTACCGTTATTATTATGAGCACCGAGACGCAGAAAACTGCATCTTCTCCTTCTCCTTCTCCTTCTCCTCTACCTTCCGTCGAGCTCCTCAAGGGCGTCAATGGCCTCGAGAAGGTTCTCCTCCGCGAATCGCGTGGTTCCTCCGCCGAGGTAATAATCGCTTATCATTCCTCTCTTCGTTTTATTGCTTGATCTACTTGTGTTTTGTTGCTATTCGCCTCTCGATTCTCGTTTTATAGTTATATGTACTGTACGGAGTGCTGATCTCGCAAGAGTTTATTCAGATCTGGAGTTTTAGGCTCCGTGGACTGTGGTTGGTTGCGGTTATTTAGCTTAGGATGCTCGATCTAGCTTTGTCCACTGTTTTTTAACTGAATAAATTAGAGATGAAAAACAGAAATCAATTGTGTTCGTTGCTGGCTCTGTCTTATTCTGATTTTTGCGTTGTGGTCTTGTTCAGGTGTATCTGTACGGTGGCCACGTGACGTCTTGGAAGAACGACCACGGCGAGGAATTGCTTTTTCTCAGTAATAAGGTGTGTGTGTGAATTGTGAAACGTGTTCGTTTTTCATCTCTTGCTGTTGCTTCGTTAATTTCGTTTGTTGCTTCATTGTGTTTTAATTTCAATGTTCAGTATATTTTTTTTTTTAATTTCGTGTTGTTGTGATAGAATGAAGAAGATAAAATACTAATTCTGTACTATAGATCTCGATTGGTTTGCAAAGCATGGTTTTAAATTGCAGTTGCAGACCACAATTGCGGCTGCAAAAAGGTTTTTCGATTCACCACAATTGCACCGCATCAGACGCATTTTCCTGCAATGTCAAGGATGGTGGAGAAACCATAACTGTGATCTCAACCGCAATTTAGAACCATGTTGCAAAGTCGCATTTTCCTTTGAATGTACTTGTATTGCACATTGAGTAATCTGAAGAAATAGCTTGACTTATAATAACTGTAGAATCTTTCTGTGGTTCAAGATCTTGAGTTGTTTTTATGTATCATTAATACCAAATTCATATCTTATTGTGAAGGAGGATTTAATGTCTCTAAATTTGCTTGGATATGTGTTGATTTCTGTCCTGATTATAATTTAATATATAAAATGTTTGAAGTTTGCCTTATATCATCTTTGCTTCAATAGCAGTAAATCAGATTAGTCAGAATTATTTTTATGTCTGTGACTTTGGTTGTGATCCATGTTGATTACTATTAAATTGTTCCCTGTGCAGGCTATATTTAAGCCTCCAGCGGCAATTCGTGGAGGGATTCCACTATGCTTTCCACAAGTATGTACTTCTTACGTAATTTTTTTCCATGATTGTTTTTATCATCATAATGCAATTTTAGAAGAGGTAAAAACTAAAAAGTGAAGAAGGAAGAAGAGGGATGAGAGGTGAAGTGTTACTGGTTCGTAGTTCCCTTAAAACTTAAGCACTGATGTTCTTAAATTAATACCATTATAAAGATGACCACTTGTGACATTTCAATAACCTCATGATGCCATTAACCACGTGTAAAACATTTAACCATTAGTGCCACACCTAGAGATTGATAATTGTATACACACATTTATTTCTTTTTAACCATTTGTGAGACCAAATTAATCATCATTAGGCATTTCAATAACCTCATGGCACAATTAACCACTTGTAAGGCATATTTAATCATAAGTGATAACTGTATGCAATCACATTCCTTTACTCTTAACTCTTAAGTACTTGTGAGGCAAAAAATTAACCATGTTTACAAACGTGGTTAACCAATGTGTGACGGGTAGGTGCTGGGTGGAAATTTGCAGCAATACATTAATCACTACTCATTATTTATGTCACTTCTGTAAATAAAATGCCAAAATAGTATTTTCTTAAAAAAACATTTTTCCTTGTAGATTTTACTGCTGTCTTGATCAGTCTCAATTTGCAAATCCTAAATAACTAAGAAATCAATTAAAAATTAAAATCCTGTAATTGAAAATTCTACAATCTATTTTTGAATATCATCAAATTTGTAAATGGCCTTTCAAAAGCACTGCTATTATCATCTCATTCCAGACGTGATCACGAAAATTTGCTCTCTGTTTTCAGTTTGCAGGCCTTGGCCCCCTTGACTCTCATGGATTTGCTAGAAATAGATTCTGGACTGTTGAAGCTGACCCTCCTCCTTTTCCAACAAATACTTTGAGCAAAGCCTTTGTTGATTTGATTCTTAAGCCCTCTGAAGAAGACATGAAGATTTGGCCTCACAGGTATTTATAGAAATTGCTCAATATGTTGTCTAGGTTTTATTTTACTACCTTGTTTAACTTAAAGCTCTTTATTTCATACTTAATTGTTTATATTATGTTCCCTTCTGCTATTATATTCTTTTCTGTTTGCTTGTAGTTTTGAATTTCGTCTTAGGATAGCTTTGGGACCAGGAGGAGATCTGATGCTGACATCTCGGATCAGGAACACAAACAGTGAGGGAAAGCCATTTTCGTTCACCTTTGCATATCATACATATTTCTCTGTATCAGACATAAGGTTAGTGCTTGAAATATGTGTCTTTGTTGCATTTTTGTAATGACTAATGATTTTCTGTTTTTATTATAAATTAACACTGTTGTCACATTTAACAACTTGCTATCTGTGTGCTTGAAATCTTTATTTGTCTACTTCAGTGATGACATTCATTAATTTTGCAATGGATACATTATCTTATTTAATTGTGAATTTTTTAACCATGCTTGTAGTTATCCATATATTTATTATCTTCAATTACTGGATTCCAAAGTTCTTCATTATAACAAGTGCATTTATGATACAAAAGTGATCTCAAAGCACTGTTGTGGGAGCTTTTAACATGGTGGCATGGGTGGGAGGGAGTGTATAACTTTGATTGCTTGCTTAAAATGGGTAGAGAAAGGCATAATAAAAGTAGAGGAGAAACCATTAAAATAGATGTTACTGTAAATTGTTTTACTGGAATTTTAGATTCCACATGTAATGAACTCCACATAGACGTACAAAAATATGAATCTTTTCCTTGCCATGTTGGCATTTTGATTTAGATTTGCGTTGGAATGTGAAAGTAGGCTTGAAACTTTAATCCTTTACAATCAACTGTTGATTTATATGGCTTTTGGTATGATGGTGCAGAGTATGGATGTATACATTTTCAGTGTGACAATGTAGAATAATAAGCTAATGTTATTCCGAGTTAAATTTGCCGTATGCAAATGCTATCATGTTATCCAGTTAACTTTTTGGTGTTTATGTACATGACCAAAATGTGATTTGTTGGTGAAATATTTCTGTTTGATACTTTGATTAAGTTTGGTTGAATTATAAATTTCTGTTGTTTTAATCCATGTATGTTTCATTTTTCTTTAATTTGGAATACTAATTCAACTGCCTTTTTTCTATTTTTTTTTGTCTTAATTTCTGTACATTGATTTAATTATTTTTATTATATTAACATATTATTATGATTATGATACATGGATTAACATCTTGTTTATTTGCATGAATCAGTGAAGTTCGGGTAGAGGGATTGGAGACCATGGATTATCTTGATAACTTGCGGAACAGGGAGCGCTTTACTGAACAGGGGGATGCTTTAACATTTGAAGCAGAGGTAAGGTTGATTTTTCCCTTCTATTTTGTTTTAGGAAGCAGGATGCTGATATTAAATGTAGGATGTTGATTTATTTCACTAAATTGAATTATCTGAAATAAATTAAATATATATTTTTTACTTTTAATCTATAAGCCTAACCCAACCTATTTATTTCTGTAAGAAATATATCTTCAAATTAGAAAAAGGAACAAAAGAAAGAAAAACACATACCTGATCTATGTTTACTGTTGTGCCTGATTTCTAGTATTAGTTCAGTCATTCTAGCCACATCATGTAACCAATTCTGATAGACTGATGTTTCATAGATGCTGTTGACTATAAACTGATGCTTCTGCTTTTATTGATGTGATAGTTTGACAAGATATATCTTAGCACTCCCACAAAGATTGCAATTATTGATCATGAAAAAAAAAGAACATTTGTTGTGCGTAAAGATGGCCTTCCTGATGCTGGTGAGTATTATTAAGTTCACCTTATATAGAAGTTGTGTGTTACTCATAATTGTACTGATTGGGACTTCCATTATTTGTAATTTTATGATTTAAGAATATAAATTGTACTTCATATATGGTTGCTGACCTTTTTCTCTGCCTGGAATTGGTGCAAATTGTAATTAATTTGCTGCAGCTTGGTTGATGCTGCCTGTTTTGGCAGCAAGCAAGCTTGATTTTGCAAAATTCTGATGTAGAGTTTTTGTATCTTATTGGCTATGCACTGCAGCTTAGTTACTTTCGAACTTGGCTGTTTGTGTTACAGTTTTAAATTTGATTGTATTTTGATTGCTAGTTTTTCTAGTTGCGTTATCTTGATGGGTAAGGTTCGGTCCCCCCATATTTTCTTTATATTTTATTTTTTCTATTAATTGAATTACAGCTGCCCTTATCATGTGATAGGTGCCTAGGGGGATGTCACTTTGGGATCCCCTTGGCTCCCTTGAGGTTTGGGTGGTCTGAGCCTTTAGCAAAAAAAAAACAAGAATGGAATGAGGCAGAGTGAGAAGTCAGATTTCCTAGCATTGTGTAAAATATGTATCTTTTCTAATTTCTCTGTCTAATTGTAAGATTGTAAGGTATACCGAGTAACAATATAGTGATAGTGACTTTGTGAGAGACTGAGGTATTGCATTTTCCTAATTTAGCTTGAATACATTTAGATGCATCGATTGGGACATTTGAGTTTGGGTTGTAATCTAGTCATGCAAGAGTTTTTAAGCCAGTACTAATGAACTCAGGAAGAATCGGAAGCACAAAATATTATATGTGCCCTTTATTTTTATTGAGTTGTGACACCTCTAATCTGTGCAGTGGTGTGGAATCCTTGGGATAAGAAAGCAAAGGCCATGGCTGATTTTGGAGATGATGAGTACAAGCATATGCTTTGTGTAGAGGCTGCTGCTATTGAAAAGCCTATCACTTTGAAACCTGGAGAAGAATGGAAAGGAAGGTTAGAGCTTTCAGCTGTGCCCTCTAGTTATTGCAGTGGACAACTTGATCCCCGGAAAGTTCTGTGTTGAGTGATCATATTGTTGTGCTGTGTCCTGTACAGGTAATAACTGCAAATTTTTATATTTCAATTCAAATATCCTTTAATATTACCATATGAAATGACCTTAGCCTAGACTTACATTTTTGGATACTAAAGAGTTGCGTAGATATTGGATAGATATTGATTCAAAATCCAGAGATTAATAGAAGGAAAGAAAATTTGTGTATCCTCAAGCAAGAATAATATACAATGCTAAATCATCCAACTGTCTTAATACTTGGCCCTCTATTTATGCCCTACCTCTGCTACTATAGTTAGAGGACCAACTCTAACAACTTCAACTAAGGGGTCTTACTAACAGGCTGTTCCACTCAGATCTTTGCACTCATCTTTATTTCATCAAACATATACTTTCAAAATCAGGCTTGTTGTTCACAATTTTTTTTTTCTTCTTTTTTTTTTTTAATTGTTACACGTGCCTTCATTTTGCACCATGTAACTGTAGAGCAGAATTAAGAAATAGAATTCTATAATGATTGTGTGTCTATATTTCAAGGTGTGAATTGGGTATTATTCTCTCCAACTTACATATTATTGCTTAAGATGATATGCATATCCTGACCCTGAGATTTGCTTATCTTGTGCTTTGATATTTAAGATTGATAGGTTAGCAATTAAAACTTAGTTCTAGTCTTAATTAGATTGCTCGGTTGTCTTTTATATGTGTGTTGATCCATTTGAATGTCTCATTAATTCTTTAGGAAAGATTTATCTGCAGGTAGCCTATTGCAACATTTATGGATGGATGTTGAAAGGAAAGTGTCTCGGTAATTTTGCCCCTTCATGTTTCATTTAAGTCTGTGTTGGACGGATGAACTCATGTTGGATAGAATTTTATCAAACTTTTGTTTTTTCCCCCTGTAATGAATGACTAGTGTGGTCATAACAAACTGAACACAGCATATTTAAAGCTGAAGAAGAGACCGCACAGTTGTTGCCATGGAAGATCAAAATTACAGCCTACAATTCAACAGATTTTCACGTTGGGTTGAATGGCCCAGACCCAGAGGGATTCCTTTTGAATTCAGTCTTTTTGGGTTCGTATATCCCTACAAATTGTTTATTTCTAAATGTTGTAGGCCAATGAACGCATCATTGAAGAGTATTTTATAATGCTAAAGGAATGTACTACAGAAGAACAATTGACAGGTCGTATTACATATTTCTGGGTTATTTGTTACATGGTCTTGTGTTTTGCTTAAATGATTACTTTTTCTACCTTTACTAAGTAAATTATGCATATTTTTATTTTTAAAAGGGTTCCCAAATTGACCCTTTTTTTTTTTCTTTTTTTTTTTTTTTTATAAATTAAGGTTTTATTTATTTAATACACATGAAGAGGAGAATAAACATAAGTTCGTAAAATTTGACGAGGGGATTCAATTTTTGGAGTCAATCATTTTCATGTTTCCTCGAGTTCCATATGAGAATGGAATGGACCCTATTATGTTCTTGACAAGATATACCACAAATCACGTGTACATCTCTAGTGATTCATATAAGTTGATTTATGTTTACACAAAAGTTTTGACTTATTTAATGTCTATGTCTCTTGTAAAAGACAAATAGAAACGTGATTTGATCGTGACCTTATTGAGTTAAAAACTACGATGATATCACTGCAACAACAATTAGATCTACACTACTATTGCCGTATTGGTTGATTATGTTGTCAATTAGTCAACTGGTTATTTTTGTCTGTACATGATTTATTGGCTATTCATTAAATTAGGATAGTGATAAGTGATTATTATTGTTTGGCCTGCGGATAAGTAGTCTATTTGGTAAAAATAATTTATATGATAACTAAGCACCTTTGAGAGAGGAAAATAGAAGGGCCTTGTAATTTTTCTTTGGTTTTAGTTTCCTAAAATTTGAAATAACTAATTTTGGTTCCTAAAGTTTATTTTAAGGTAGATAAATAACATTAATTTTAAAGGTTTAGATAAATAGCATTGTACACAAATACCAACAAGTATTGCATTAAGGGTTACTTAGATGTGATGTGAGTCTGAGTCATGTTGTCCAAAGTACGTAGTTCTACATGATCAAAAGTTTAAAACGCAATTGTTGTTCGCTTAGACTTGAATCAAAGATGCTGGACTAGAGTGTGGATGCCCATAAATTATTCTGAAATGCCCATATATCTAGAATATGCTTGCGTAGAGGCTCATTAACTTCATACTATTACGGTATTACCTCATTAATTATATCATTATTGCAAAAATAACTTCCTTTAGTACTATTCTTTGGTCAAGGGAATGAGCTGAAATTATTTATTAATTTAGAAATTTATCTAGTTGTGTAGACTTGGTAGTTAGTACTCTTGAGAAATCAAGATCTACAAGTCATCCCAAAAGTTAATTAAGAATTGATAACTCTGGATGAATAAGTCTCATTTGCTACACATTCAACTCGTGATGATGTTTGAGAAAGAGATATTCGTTTGATGTCAAATTAATTGCTTCTACCTTGAAAAATGTATGTATTGATAATAATATGATACATACATAAGAAAGGAGATAAGAAAACTATAGAAATTTTTTGGATAATGATATTTTTATTTATTTATTTGATTGACTAATCTTTGTTGATGAACCTATCTAACCATCATTAATGAAATTTTCTATTCTCAATCATATTTTTCTATTCGTAAGTTCGAATGTGAAACTTTACTTAAAAGGAATTGGGTCTATTACCATGATAAACTATAGAACTTACATATGCATTAGTATGTTCTAAGCCATTGCATCCTTCTTGCAAAAGTCTTCTATCAAGTTCAGTCTAAGCCACGGTATTATGGCAATCAATTTTTTTGTTTCTTTCCGGTTAACACTGAAAAGTAACACTAAAATAACACAGCAAGATCGCCCTCAATCTGGATATAACAATTAAATAAGTGAATAACACTCAATACAGCTTGAACCTAATTTCTTGAATCTCGCATGCAAATATGGAGGCTTTTGAGTGTTTGGTTTGACCTTCAATTTGATCCTCTTCAAAATGCCACATCATCTGTAAATTTCCTGTATATACATATGGGTGAATAGGAGAGTGAGAAAATTAAGTGTACCGTCAGCCATGTGATGTTGATTACATAAAAGCTTCTTTCTCCTTTTTAACACAAATTATGACGTAGGTTATAGGGTAATGTAGGTTTGGTTTATCATTGAAAAATCTCCCAATAACGGTTGAATAAGAAGAAATGTATTCTTGTTTATTACTTTTTTTTTTTGAATTATTTATCACATAATATAATGTGTAGGTTTAATCTAAAGTTAAACTAAACATATGTAGTAATCATAAGATACTTGAATATACTTGAATGCAATTAAATTAACAATCTCATATAGAAATATAAATTGGCAATTATATAATTACATAAATGAAGATTTATAATTTGCCAGAAAGTGAGAGAGAACAATGTCCCTTTCTCTGATCATCAGCGCATATATTCAATTTATATACCTTCATTATCATTAAATCATGCTCATTCTCCCAACAAGTTGTTAGTATTATTATTATTATTATTATTATCATATCTAGAATTAGACTTTCTTGCCGCCCAATCAAATCTCACTACATTCTGAATGCAGCTTGCAATGCTTCACGGTTCACGCTACTGTGATAACGTATTATCCACGTCCTTAGCTATACACTACAGTGAGAACTTTTTAGAATTCAATTTAAATATATTACCAGCACGTTATTGGTCTTGTAAAGCTCTGCTACACAAATATTAAATCATGGATGGTTTATATAATTTGATATAACTTTTAAAATAAGTATGGCAAAAGCTAATAAACTCCTCCAACAATGAAAATTGAGTTTAATGAGAATATTATGTAAAATAATTTTATTTTGTCAATCATATCATAATTTATTATCTATATATGATTTTTAATATAGATTTATAAAATTCAACTAATTTATAATATAAGATAGTGATGGTCAGGTTATCATATAAAATAATATATACGCTATTTACTATTTATTGTAAAAATCTTCACAGATACATTGTATCAAAATTAATTAAACTCAATTTTTTAAGTCATCATAGCTTCAATTACGCATCTTTCAACCCATTTATTTTGATATCGCATGTGAAATATATAGCCAGACTGTCCATGAAACCGACCTTTATTCTTATTCTCATTCTCCAACTTAGTATGTATCCTTTTCATTTTCATCCCATTTTTTGTCATCACATGTGAGATATAAACATGTACGTACAAAGTTTTTTTTATATATATATGACATATGATATACCTTAGAATTTGTAGCTTAGGAATCAATTCATAGCAGCAAAAAGTAAACAGAACTGAACAACTAGTAATGGAAGCTCCTATTCCTAGCTTCTTTGTGGTCTTATCATCATTTCTGCTTCTAATAGTAAGTACACAAACAAGCTCAGCTCAACTTACTCGAGGCTTCTATAGATATACATGTCCCAATGTGGAACAGTTGGTTCGTTCAGCTGTGGAGCAGAAGTTTCAGCAGACCTTTGTCACTGCCCCTGCCACTCTTAGACTCTTCTTCCATGATTGCTTTGTGAGGGTGTGTAAGCTAAGCCTATCTATTTCTCATGACTTCATGGCATCATGATTATCATTTATATATCACACTAACTATAGTTGGTGTTACTGATTTAGTTCAAATGACTACTTACATGCTCATTTTTGCATTCACTAATGCACACAAAATATAGGACAAACAAAACTCAGGGTCTGGTGGGTAAGTTTCTCCAAAAGGATATTTAGGTGAATAAAATATGAAAAAAAAAAAAATAAACTTCTTCATAAGTTAAATTTGGTTTATGCAATAGCTAACTTGTAAAAGTTCTCTTATATAACTTTTCTAAAATATGTGAGACTTCTACAAATTAACTATTAGAAAAGTTAATTTTAACTTATGGAGCAGTTCATTTCATTTTTTTTTTCATATTTTCTTTTTTTAAAAGCATTTCTTGATAAGCTTGTCCAAACAGACCCTTAGATACAGTTTCATAAGTGCTTTTGGTACTATTCTCTAACTAGAATTGGAGTTCCGCTTCTGTATTTCGCGTAATAAAGATTTCCATTAAGTGACAACGCTGATTACCAAGGTGAGTCTCTGACTCTGATAGGAGAATAACACCAAAAACATCTATGAAATTGTATCTAATTTTTGTCCCAAAATTTATGGGACGGTGTAAGTATGAGGATGCAAGAGCATTTATATAATTTGTATGTGTATCATATTTATTCATTGTTCAATGATTTTAATTTACAAGGATTTTGAAAATGTTACTGATATTGGTTGGTTTTATTTCTGCACAGGGTTGTGATGCTTCCATTTTGCTTGCATCTCCAAACGACAAGGCAGAGAAAAATCACCCTGATGACATTTCACTAGCTGGGGATGGCTTTGACACAGTGGCTAAAGCTAAGGCAACTGTTGATAGTGTCACTCAATGCAGAAACAAAGTCTCTTGTGCTGATATACTTGCTCTGGCTACCAGAGATGTGATAAATTTGGTATGATATGAGTTTTACATTACTTTAATTTGCTACTTGAAGTTACTGATAAAAGAAAAGTGGTGTCCGTGCAAAATAATTTTAATATGTCATTAATCACAATCTTTTCATTGATGATAAATTTATTGACTTTTATAAAATTATATTAAAAGTTATGCAAAAGGTTGATTATGATGCAATAACAATGTCAATGTGTCGTCATTAAAATACAATAGTTCTATATTGTACCTCTAATACAAATTCTGACACAATAACAACATTGCACATTAGGCATCATAAATTTTGAAGTTATATGCTAAACATTTTTCAATGTGCTTAACACTTTTGTGAAGGCTGGGGGACCATTTTATGAAGTTGAGTTAGGAAGGCGTGATGGGAGAATATCTACTATTTCCAGTGTTCAACGCCAGCTTCCTCACCCTGATTTCAGTTTAGATAAGCTCAATTCCATGTTTAGCTTCCATGGCCTCACACAGACAGATATGATTGCCTTATCAGGTACCTTCACCAACACAAAGTGACTAGGTTCTGTTATTTCATTAATCAAACAAAATGATTAAACTATGAATTTAACTAAAATGAAATGATCATGACATCCAATCACAAATAGTCATGTATGGTAAATTTGTTAACTTTTATATAATTACTTTAAAACTCATCATATCTAAATGATTTCTGATTGATTGAATGACCGTGTAAGCATCTTTACACTTGAGTGCATGAAAAGTAAAAGGCTTAAATAACTTACCTCATCAACCTACATTTTGCTCTGCTCCTTGGTATATCAATTGTTGAGATGGTATCATGTTATTACTTAACTCACTATAGAAATCCGGAACTATAAAACTTTTTATAAAGACCAAAAGCAAAATTTGGATATTTATCAGGATAAAATAGTTATTTAAGCCAAAATAAAATCTTAAACTATAGTTTTTCAATTGTTTTTTGAAATGTGATACACATACAAAAGATCATACAATAATTTGGAAAAAACATCATTCTCTATCTCTTTCCACACACAAGATATTACATCTCCAATTTCTCTCAAGTTGAACAAATTGTTGTACAAGTAACATTTCTCAATTTTTAATGAAGCCTGAAAATGAAGTGTTTTGTGTGTAGGTGCACATACAATAGGATTCTCTCACTGCAACCACTTTTCAAAACGGATCTACAACTTCAGCCCTAAAAACCTAATTGACCCAACACTGAACTTAGAATATGCCTTCCAACTTAGACAGGCTTGCCCTCTAAGAGTTGACTCAAGAATAGCCATAAACATGGATCCTGTCACACCTCAAAAGTTTGACAACCAATACTTCAGGAATCTCCAGCAAGGAAAGGGCCTATTCACTTCTGATCAGGTGCTGGCCACAGATGAAAGGTCAAGGGTCACAGTCGACTTGTTTGCATCAAATGAACAAGCTTTTAACAATGCTTTTATTGAAGCTATTACTAAGATGGGAAGATTAGGTGTTAAAACAGGAAGACAAGGGGAAATAAGGTTTGATTGCTCCAGGGTGAACTAATTAAGAAAGTATTATAATGCTGGTAAATATGTCATTTGGAATAGAGTTTAAGGGTATTGTACTGTCATTTGTAATTACAGAGTATAAGAAAATTACATCGCCACTGCACTACCTTTCAACTATTTGGAATAATGGTTGTTGCACTACATGAAAACTGAAGTCACTACATAACACTAGCATTATGTGACATTATAGAATCAAGGTGAAAATTGTGGAAACATGAAGCAGTGTGTGAAAGTACAATTGACTAACATAATTCACTTTATTTATTTTTGTTTCTTTATATGAATGAGTTTTTGTATATTTTATAATTCATAGTTGAATTAACCGTTGGAGTTCTTTCAGCTCTAGTCATGATTTCAAGGCTTCCTTGGTTGAGGGAATGAATGCAGAAAGTTCTTAATAATAAAAACAGACAAAAAAATGCTTTGGCCAAATAAAAACTTATTATACCTATCGGTGTATTCTATCATAATCTCTTAATTAACTGGTATTTTTTTTAATTACAACTGTAATTTAATTAGCAACTTGTTATAACCTCATAAATGTAAGGCTTATAAGGGGGTAAACTAAGCTGAGCAAGGTGCATGAGTTGTGGTAAACTTTTGGTACCTGCCTTCTCTTACAAATAAAGAAATGTAAGACATATCAAATTGAACCGGTTGTGTTTTATTTATGGAAAGACAAAGAAAAAACAAACTAAAAAAATATATGAAAAGGCAAAGAAACTGAACACTGAATTATTTATCATCTGACAACCAACAACTGTCAGCACAAGTGGTAACCGACTAACTGTGCTCCATTCCAGCAAGTATTACTTTGTACAAATAACATAATAACATGATTAAAAAAATAAAAACATCAAAATGCTACTGCTCTTTATATAGAGCTAAAGTATAACTGAAAATTAGAAAAAAGTAACACTCCAAATCAGTGCTCTTATAAGTATAACATAACAACAAACATCACTATAAATCACTTAAAACGACTCTGTCCACTGACAATTAATTATTTAGTAACATCCATAGCTGAGTAACTAAGGAATTTTCCAACAAGATCGTATGCATCGCGACCTTTGATTATCCTGAAAAAAGGAGATTTTCACTTGAGAAGAAAAAATTGAAACGGTTGAATAGATTAGTTTTTTTTCATCAATGAATAAATGAGTTTGAATGCCTCAAATAAGTCTCCTACTAAATCTTTATACCAGACCATATCACATTGTCTCTTTTCACCTTTTAATTACAAAACAACTTTTTTGTGTTTGTTCGATTTCCTGTATAAATCTTTGAAAACTGAAAACAAAGTAAAAACAAGATGATGGTTTTATAATTAAAAGGTAAAAACATTGAAACGAAAACAAAAAACAAAATTGCAAGCAAACGCACCAGACATTCCTATGTTTAAATAAAAGATTTCATTGTAAATCACACAAAGGAAATACCTGTTAACAAAATTCAGACATTGATAAGTCAGTGTCACAACTCCAGTCGTTGAATGAAACTGTTATATGTTGAGCTGCTCATAGGGCTTACCCCAAATCCTTTTAAAATCCCCTGCGGCATTGCTTCATAAGTTAATTTGTAGTCACGTATGGCCATTGTAACATGGATTTTAAACCTTTGATTTTTTGCTCTGCTATTTAGGAATGCAGAACATCTTTGGTCGTACATTACACACACGTGATCTGATTTTATATTCGTAAAGCCATGATCTACATTCATTCTGAGACTGTATCTTTTACCTTCATCCTCAACATCACTTACAGTTATGATGACGAAGTTACCAGCCAGGGTTATGCCTTGGAAGTTACCAAGAACGAAGCAGAAAATGAAGCCAAGGAAAGGTGGGGCAGAAGAGAGATCAATGGTTATATAATCCTCTGTTGTTTTATACTCCAACCACTCTGGAACACTGCTTCCTGGATACCCATAAACAACTTGATTAGATTCACAATTACGATCGTAATCATTGTCATTTTCAACATGATTGTGATTTGGTGAAGACATGTGTTGGTGTGCAAATTTCATCACATTGATTTGCGCATTCAGCCCAATAGCCACTAGAAAAGGTTCATCCAAGTTCAAGCAATTCCAGAACAGAATCTGTTTCCTGTTTTCCTTTAATTGTTCAACAGCAGTCGAAGGAAACGACGATAAACTCTTGAATGATGTGCATCCATTGGCATCTAGAGTTTTAAGGAGCGGAAGAAGCTCTGGTAGAGTCGGAAGTGAAGTGCAACCTGTGACATCTAGAGTTTCAAGGGAGATGGGAAGCTCTGGTAAACTTTGAAGTGATTCACATTCAATGGCTATTAGAGTTTCAAGCAACGGGGGAAGCTGTGCTATAGTTTGAAGATTTTTGCAATAGCTTAACTCTAGATATAGCAGTTGCGTAAGATTTTTCATGGATGAGGGCAATGCTTTAATCTTCGTCCATCCTAAACTCAAATTTTTCAGATTCTCTGATATCATTGAGAATTCCCTAAGATTATAACAAGAATGAAGGCTTAAACTCAAGCTGCATAAACGGGAATCACTTGCGAGTATGGTAAGGGACTTGCAACAGAAAACCACCAATTTCTCAAGTTTGGCAAGAGAGAAAATAGATGGATGCAGATCAGTCAACTCATGACAATACCGTAGTATCATTACTTCAAGATTTCTGGCTTTTGATAAATCTGGTAGCTCCTCTAACTTGATAGACCAACTGAGGTCAAATTCTTTTAAATTCACCAGATCCTGTGACATAACGAAACATAGTGAAGATATCACACCACCTAAATTACTTAATTTTGTATTATTTGAATTAACAAAAAAAAAATTATTAAGTGAGTGAGACACGTATATTTTACCTGCACTCCATTCCAAAGTTTTTCCATTTTGCTGTTTGACAATTTCAATATTACAAGTTTTTTGGCAGAAAATTTTTCTGGCAACGATTTTAGAGGGTAATCGTCCCAACTAAGATATCTTAGTTCAGATTCCATAAATTGGAACCCTTCAGCAAGAAATCTTACTTCATCATTATAATTCCCACGAATTTCCAGAAATTGTAATCTTCTCATCTTAGCAAATATGTGAGGGTTTAACGTCTGCTTCTTAATCTTCAGCGTGTAAATTTGTAAGCTTCTAACGGCTTCAATACCCTGCCATCAACATAGAAGAAAAACTTTAAGATCATCAAAAGCTGCATTTCTCACGCACACAAAATAAATAAATCAAGTGTTAAATTCACGATATTATTTTAAGGCTAGGCTGACCTTGCCATTTTTCAGTGCTTCATTAATGTAATCAGAATCCCACAACAGACTGCGGCTTCCAGGTAGGCTAGACTCTCGACGAACAATCTCCCATGCCATTTCTTGTATACTATCATGCATAGATACAAAATTATCCTTAGAGAAAGTTATAAGAGCTTGATCTTTCAATCTTTCCAACCCATAAAGCACTGAGCTATCATCTTCATTATCTTTCAATAAAGATTTTAGCCTGTCCACATTCACCTTTATATATGATTTAAGAAAGAAACATGCCAGATCTAGAAAAATCTGTTGTTCTATGTGATCTAGACCATCGTAACTCAGTTTCATTACTTCATATACCTCTTTAGGAGGCATTCTTTTAAGTTTGTCTAGCATGCTTTTCCATTCTTCCTTACTTTTTCCACGAAGAAGACGAGCCAAAACTTTGACAACTAATGGAATGCCTTTGGCATAATTGACCACCCTTTGTGATAGCTCATTGTACTCGTGTTGATGATCACTTTGGTTGAAAGCATTCAAATTGAAAAGTTTTAGTGCTTTATCAAAACTGAATTCTGTAAGATGGTATGTCTTAACAACTTCTTTAATCTTAAGAACTTGCTCATCTCTGGTTGTTACAATAATTCTGCTACCTGATCCAAAATTGTCAAGAGTTCCCAACAGTTTTTCCAAGTGATCTAAATCATTTACGTCATCAAGAACAAGAAGAACCTTCATACGGTCAATTCTCCTAACAATATCATTGGGTAATGAATTTTCTGTGTAGACTTTCACATCATATCCTAGTAGTTCAGAAAAGATTTTTGTCTTCAAAGAAACTATTCCATATTTCTTTGATTCTTCTCTTTCATTTGCTAAAAAATAGCACCCATCATATTCAGACTGTAGTTTATTAAATACTTGTTCAGCAAGGGTTGTCTTACCAATACCGGGCATACCCCAAATTCCAATAAGACATTTATCTTCTGGCTCTTTTCTTATCCAGGATTCTACAATTGTAATTTTCTCTTGAATTCCAACAAGTTCTTTAGAGATGACATAGGGTTTAGGCAACCTCTTTAGTACAAGTTTGACAATTTCATTAATCACCGCAGCATCATTTCTATATGAAACAAAGAAAGTATATATTAAAATCATTCCTTCCTTATTGTAAAATCATGGGTATGAAATCATTTAGTTATTACTTGATTGTAATTTAACGTCTAAATTCAATATATGGACCAGTTTCTATCAGAATCTTAGGACAGTGGCATTATTATACTATGCAAAAGTAAGAACTAATTAATAATGGTATATTCTGCTGAAGAAAAAATTTAAAAATAACACAGTAGCATTATTTTGCAACTTAACCAACCACATCATATAGGATAATGTCTATATAAACACAACTAGAAAGTATTGAACATTGATGTGGGAAATTAGAGCTTACTGAAATGTTGATGATTCAATTCCTGACAAATCAGCAGATTTATTTAGAGTTTGTCTCCAGCTTTGCACCTCAGTCCTATGCTTTCTTCCATGCTTAGCAAATGCATTTTTATAACTTGCTGATTGATGTCGTACATCTGTGGGATCTACTTGGTAAAAAACAGGTATTACAACTTGTCCATATTTCTCTTTGCATTCAAATATTTTCACAAGTTCTTTTAAACACCAACGAGAAGAAGCATAGTCTGGTGAGAATATGATCAACGAAATGAATGATCCTTCAATTGCTTCAACAAGTGATGACCATATTTCATCTCCCTTCTCAAGTTTATCATCTACAAACGCATTTATTTTCTTCCTATCAAAAGCCTCAGTCAAATGGCTAAGGAACTGGTGTCGGATGTCCTCGCCCCTGAAGCTAACAAAAACATCGTACTTTATTTGAGGAGCGTCGTTGTTGTCCGGCGTGGATTGTTCCTCAGCTATAGCCTTCTGTTTTCGAAATAGCTGAGAGACAAAGAAAACCAACAGACAGAAAAATAAACAAGAGCCGGAGAGATACAACATATTCAATTTCCAAAACAGTGGATCTTTCTTAATTTGTGCCTTGATCAATGGAATATGTATGAGCCACAAGGTAGCTAGGTAACTCTGTAAAGAAAAATAAAGTTAGAAAATGAAGTGAAAAATTCATTGAGTTAAATTATTATGAAACAGAAACATGAAATGAGGAATACATGAATAGCTAAGCCTTTGCTTTGTTTTCTTTGGCAAATTAAGAATGAACAATTGATGAAGATGTAAAGCAGTAATAATGGTTCTAAGATTTTATATACTAAAGTCGATCGACTCTCTCAAGCAAATTCTTGTAAACTACCTTTTAATATTAACTTAAGCCTTTGTTCTTTCTTTTCTTTTTCTAGAATTTCTTCTCTTTGGATAAAAATAATGAATTAACGATATCTAGATATGACACAGTAAAAGCAAATACCAAATTAAATATAAGTCAAGTCTTTGGAGCTGTGATCCCGTGTGACCTTCCAGTTTAATAAGCAATTTCCTGTAAACTACCACCAATTTACAATAACTATGAAAAAAAAGCTATTCATTTTATCGTAGAAGTTATAAAGATTTAAATATATTTTTAGTTTCATAAATATACTCCCATTTTTTTCTATTTTTCTTTTAACTCTTGGTCCCTTAAAAAAAAATTGTATTCTGTTTGTCATTACATTAGATTTATAATTAAGTGGTTTCCAAAATATTTTTGAATTTTCTTTTAGACTCTAATTTTTTTTAACACAATTGACAATATTTTAACATATGTTAAAGGTGAAAGGAAGATCAGACCAAGGTTTAGAACATTCACAAAATAATAAATATAAAATCTTTGATAACATTTTTAGCCAGCTGCAGAGGAAAAATGGCCGAGGAAGAAAGTTCAAGAACGGAAAAATCAAACCATGAGTCGCTGGAAACAAAGTTCAGGGAACCTGCTAATTAATTATTGACACGTTCAAAGGTTCACCATTACACAAGTAACTACCAAATATTTATTCCTTTCTCATTTATAAAAAAAAATAAAAATTGATTTCACACTAATTGAAAAAACTAGTTAACTTTATTAAATTATTTTATATTTTATTTGTATTTTTATAAATAAAACCGAAGTAATTGCATGTAAAAGGACATGGCCAGACCAAGACTTATTATTGTTAATGACTCTAGCTTTTCTCATATGGAAATTTTCATTAATTTTTTTCCTTCCTTCTTAGTGAGGAGTAGTCTTCAAATGACATGCACTTACTAAAAACAAAACAAAGGGACTTTGTTGAACGTATCTAGAAATCATTTAGAAATTCAATAAATATATATGGACCAACAAAGTGATACATATTATGCAAAAGTAATAACTGATAAACATATATTCTGCTGAAAAAAAAAGTTACATCATTATCCAACTTAACCAGCCATGTTATGTATATGATAATATGCATATAAAATAAATAACAATTTCACAAAAAAACAAAAACAACAAAATAACAATTAGAAAACATTAAATATTTATGAGAAATAAGAGCTCACTGAAATTTCAATGACTCAATTCCTGATAATTGAGCAGATTTCAAGACCACACTTGAACGGACCAAAATTGTGTTCGCCACCTAAGTGCGTGCGTGTTAGGCTCTCAGTAATAGTAAGCAAATTCATAACCCACAACCTTTCTCTTTACTAATTTTATTTGTTTCTTACATGCAGATACAACAAAGACAAGTATGAAAGATGTGGTTCAGAACAAGGGGAAACAAGTCAATTAACGCACCTTAGAGTTAGAGAGTGTGCTATATATCTATAATAATATTGTTAAAACACCGAATATTGATGAAGGCCAAAGTAGTTCCATCACACCTTGTATTTTTATAAAATATTGATAGTAAAATAACTCTGGATTTCTCTTTTTTTTTTCTTTTTTTTTTTGTGTAGACCTTTTATTATTGAACTTTCTTCAAGTGTTTTCCAATGTCAACTATTTTCTCTTCTCCTTTTAATGTTCCTTTTGTGCTCGAGAAACTCGTTAAAAAAAAACAAACTTGAAGTCACCAATTCATCTATAAATATTACCATAATGTCAAAGCTGATCATATACAGATTCCACAATCTTAACAAATTATGTTTTTTCATCATGTCCTCCTTCATTCTCATGTAACAAAAAATAATAAAAATATGCCGACTAAGTAAGAGATCACAATAAGAATAAAATTGAATGAACATATTTTTTTTGTTTAAATTATAAGAGTATTTAATGTTTTCTTAATTATCATGCTTACCTTATAATTAATGACTATAATAACTAATTGAACGAGAAATCATATTTGTGTGATATTTTATACAACAAACAATAGAAAGAAAAGGATTAGATGGTTGATGAAATGGAGAGACGATGAGGAAAAAATAGTGTTTAAAAAGGTGATATATATATATATATGATCTACGATTTTAAAATGAAAGTATATAATTTAGTTATAATGAGTGATATAATTTTCAGGAAACAAATCTATTCTTACAATTACTTAATAACTTAATGGAGTTATAAGTTCAAACCTCAGTATAACTATGGTAAATAAATTTTATTCTTATAATTATAAGTTATTTAAAAGAAGTATATATTTGGGCTGGTGACACCAATCAATGCAATAAAAATAACAGGCAAAGAAAGCACCCTTAAGTTGGGTGGTATTTATATTCAATTCATTAGGTGTGGCCTACCACTGCAAGATTAAATACCTAGATGGATGCTCAAAAATGATTTTTTCTTTCTTTCAAAGTTAACATTTATGAAATGTTATACCGTGGTATTCGAAAATATGTATCGGTAAAGAAACTAATGAACCCGCTAATTGGTAAGAATGTGATAGTTCGAATTTTGCATTTCTCATTAGAGAAGAGAATAAAATTGCAAATTATATCATATCTAAGAAATTAACATATCTTTTACCGGAATGAATTGAATTACACTGCTAATTGCTGCACAGAAACTTCAGGCAATAATTATTGTAAAAGAGACAAATGGTTGTGGTCCAAAACATATATACTGCATCTTTCATGGTTGAAAGGAATAGGAGAAAAGAGAGGTACGTACGTTATAGATTCAAAAGTTTTAAATATAGACACAAACAATATATTGTATTTGAATGTAGGAAGACTCTCGTTTAATAGGCAGGAAATGTTTCAGGGTTTGGAAAATTTGTTGGGACGACAATCATATGTAAAAGTGAATGATACTTGGCTAATTTGTAAGGCAGATCCTAGTGGGTTGTACATGCATGGTAAAATCAACTTATAATAAAGTGTGATATATTTTTTTTTAATCTTAACTATTACAGTAGTTGTTTTGATGTTCTCCCGTAAAAAAAAAAAAATGTTTTCACAGGAGTCGTTAGTGATTAATATTTATGTTCCACAGTCCCAAATAGTAAAAGAGAAACATAAGCTTACTGGATGAAATGAAATGTAATATACTTTGTGTAAGTTTCATACATGCCGCCATTTCTAACAAACAAGAACAAGCGAACATCTAGTTCGTTTTATATATAATTCTTAGAACCCATTCAATTCTCGCCCATTGGACGCTTTGTTCAATAAATCTTTGGCAATGTAATGCTTGCTTGTGTGTGTATATAATTAGGAAATTACTTCCCTTGTTTTCAATGAAAAGGGAATCAAGACAGGAAGTGTTGGTATGGTTCTTGAGTCAATTATGTACTTGTTATCAGTGAAGGAGAAAAACTGTATGGGAATGTTGTGATTATTATACACAGAGTTTACAAAATTTTGGTATGATAATTGAAATAAAGATCATTAAGAATTTTCCTCTTTTGTTTTTGCCTGTGTTTTCATTCCTCGAAAGTAAAAAAACCAAAATGAATGGATCAGGAATTAAAAAAGAACAAGGGCGAAGGGAGAGAAATGGCTAGCACAACAAATTTATTAGAAGAAATTGACTTTGAAATCTACTCTCATTTATGCATAAGTTTGATAAAAAAAAAATAAAAATTACAAACAATAAGTGGTATGTCAATTACCAGCTAACTAGTAGAAGTAGTATAATAATTTATGATCCCAAAAAATAACGATGTACTTGCAATAGTTTTGATTTGGGGAAAAAAATACAAGAGACTAACAATGTACCAACTATGCATGTACATATGACTTTGGCAGAATGACCATGTATTTCAAGATTCAACTCTAGTCTAAAGATACACTTATGAAAAATCACTAGTTACACATCAATTCCTTTGGGTATATACTTTTGAATATTAGAGTCTGATCCGCATTTAGCATGAATTATGGGGCCTAACTGTGTTTTGTCTATGCCTGATGTTGTTCCTGAGGGTGTGAGTGCATTGAGGTATGCAGCTCCTCTATACATCCACTCCTCCGTTTCATCATTGTAAAACACATCAAAAGCCTCTCCACACAATACACATGCATTCTGGTTTTCTTCTGCTGGCACTGCAACCTCTTCATGATCTTTCTTTTCTTCATAATCTATGGTTTCTGTTGCCAAAAAACCTGGAACTGATTTTGTTCCCAATGCCTCTGCACCACTAAGCCACGGCTTCACACTCACAAACCACTTGCGAGATGGCTTCTGCTTACGGCTTTCAGTCTTAGACATCCGATTCTTAGTCACATGCCAATCCATGTGACTACTGTGTTCCTCTTTGCATCTGAATCGGAGTCCACAAGTTTTGCATTGTCTAGGAAGATCACTATACAGGGCCTTCACTACAGACTCGTGACGAACCTTCAGCATATTTGGATTGAACTCAGTTCCAACAGAATCCTAAAAAATCCAATACTTAATTAACTCGAGTGGCACAATCAAATCAACAAAGAAAAACTGAAAAACAAAATATAAAGGTTTGACATCAGATACTGATATTAGATACCTGTGCAGATAGTTGATTAGACAATGAGATCACGCCTTGAGACATCAGAGAACTAAGTAAGTTAGTATATCCAACTGGTAAAGGGAATTGCATAGCAGGTAACGGATTTGACATGGCTGTACTTATAGAAGCACCATGTGGCTGCAAAGAACTTGCATGGCTAAATTGTGAGGACTGCACTTGAGGTATCATTGAAACACTTGCATCCTTGTTCACAATAGGACTCCTAACACGTTTTCGCAATGGAGTTATCGGATTCAAGGTAGGAGGTTGAGTCACATTTATATCTGTATTGCGAATGTTATCAATAGGAGGGATTGCAAAACTCCTTGCTCGCCCCTTATTACTAAATATATGTTGTGATGGATGATGAGAAATCTTCCAAGCACCATGATTGGTTTGGTTTTGGAATTTAGGTACCTGACCCAGTGGTGCACGACCAAGCTGCAAAGAGATTCATGAACAACTTTCCCTACTAAAGTGAAAACACAAAAATGGTTTTACGTTACATACATCTCTAACACAGCATCCCTTCGTGTTCCTGGCATCTTGCTCTGACAAAATTGCATTAGCTGCAACAACAACAGCAACAGGCCTTTCAGTTGAAGGCAATAAGGTTGGACATAGATCTTCCCAATTAAACTCCTCCTCTTCAGTATTCTTCCATGATGTTTTGTCACTGCCATATGCATTAATTAAAGCCCTCGGACTAAGGCTGTGTCTGTGTGTGATAGAAGCTGGAAATCGATTACCACCATCACCGGAATACTGCTTTCGTTTTCGTTGCCATTCAACAGAACTGTCAACTGCATATTCATCCATAGATGCAGACAAAGGCCTATCAAGTACAATTCCCGGAGGCAACGGTAACATTCCAAGCCTGCTACTGCCAAAGTTTGTTTTGTTAGCATTCATCATCAACCTGCGACTGCGAGGATAAAACAAATACTATGTCACAATCACAAGATTTTTTCCCCAAATAAGGGTTGGAAATTTTCTCTATTGAATGCTAAATATTCAGCAGAGGATCACCACTTGTCTAAAGTCCTAATCAATTTCTAATTTTTCGATTTATGAAAAAAATTAATAATATTTAATTAAATAATAACATGTAAAAATTAACAAAGAACATGGGGTAAGAGACTATCTAATAATTTCAAGAACCCATCAAAAGAAACGTGTCATGCCATGTCCACCATTGCTAAATTTAACATCAAAATTCCAGTCTTCAGAGAAAATAATTTATATAAAAAGAAAATGGGGAAACATTACATAGAGATAAAATAAGTCATTTACCACAAAAAATACATATGGTTGGTTACATGTAAAGTGTAAACAATAACAACCTTAATAAAGCGTCAGCCTCGTCACTGTATAGTTTGTGTTGAAGACAGAGATGTCACAAAAGACTTTCCAAATGCCGCAAGTAATTTTTCTGCCTTGGCCGAGGAGATTCATAAATATATATCAGCAAGTTTTTCAGTTTGAATCTTATCTTTTTTTTTTTTTTTTATCATATCTAATCTTTTGAATTTTGAAATCAATGAAGTTTCATCTTTTACAATCACCCAAACATGAAAAGATCTTTAAAGATATTGATTTTATCTTTTAATAAATCAAACTTGGTTATTTAAGATTTCGAAATTAATATTATTAACTATTAAATCCTGTATAAAAATAATACTTTTTAAGATATTGAAGTAATCTTTTAACAAATCAAATTGAATTATTTAAGATTTCAAAATTAATATTTTTTTTCGCATAATTTTGACATGATGGGTAGGGATGAAACTGACTAGGCTTTGACGGGCCTGGCCTACATTGTTTTTATTAAGCCAAAATTTAACCTATTTATTAATTGCAAAACTATTTTTAAGTTTTAACCTGAGTTATTTAAAGTCTGATCTAGCTTGAAAACATGTTTAGGTAGTCTGTTTTACAATGATATTTTCTAAAAAGTAAAGACTAATATTAAAAAAAATAGAAAATTTCAACAAACAATATATTAAAAAAGTTCTTTTCCGAAAATTAAATAATTCAAATTTACTTTTTATACAGCAAACAAATAATAACATATGTTGTAATAAATGAACTTTGCGTTCCAAATACATAAACTTAATTAATTTCACAATGAAAATTTACTTCTTTTGTTTGTACATTGATCGCGTGGGAGGAAGTTTTAAGATTTTTAGACTCAAGTTGTAACTATGATCATCTGTGTGTGGATAACTTGTTAGGGTAAATAATACCATCAAAAAAAGAATTATATAAAAAAGCCTAGGCTTCAAGTTATTTCCTTCAGTCTTTTATATATAAAAAAAAAAAGAATTATGTGTTTTTTGTTTTAATTATAAGAAACATAAATATATTAGGTGTTAATTTTTTTTTATATTTTTAATTTATTGTGAAATAAATTTGATAAAACACTGACTCATTCTTCTTCCTAGTAAAGGTTATATCCATTGGCCTATTAACAACAATACAAGTAGATGCTATTTTTAGAAAAAAAAAATTAACATATATATAAGGAACCATTAAAAAATCATTTACGTATAATTTATTAAAATATAAAAAAAATCATATGCATATTTTAGAAAGAAAAAAAAGACTAAAATCACATATCAAGAATTTAAAAGAGACCAACATTATAATTTAATTCATGAAAATTATGGCTTATGCCTATGTGTTACAAACTTGCAATGAAATCGTGACCTATATATATATAATCCAGAGTTTAAGCGAGTCAGTCCACACATAATTTTGTTTAAAATCCTATGCCCCGTCTGAGAAATAACAATGAACTAGCAATAGTTTTGATTTGGGGACAAAAATGCAAGGGACGAAATAATTTCAAGTTGAAATATAACCTTTGGCTGCAAGAAAATTTGCACGTTACCAGTTCAACTATACATGTACATGACTTTGGCAGAATGGTATTGCAAGATTCAACTCACATATTGAATAGGTAACTTGAAATGAGGAAGGAGCTAGGAGGATGTCATATGACAAATGCACGAATACCAGCTTTTTCTGGATAAACAAGCTTTCAAATTAAGCATTCGTTCTTTTTTTATTCATTCTTTTTCTTCATTTTTACTATATCCGATCATTTTCTTCCTTTTTTATACAGTTTAAGAAGCATTTCATTGACTTATGTTCCATAATTTCGGAAAAATCATATATATGCTTTTTAACCTTTACGGCCTAAAAGTGAATCTACTTATTTTGTATCCACACAAACACTGAATTATCCTCGAGCTTTATCTTTCGACCGGGGACGGATTAAGACTATTGGGGGCAAGCAATCATAATTTATTGTCAAGTTAATAAACTCTTCCAAATTAATTACGCATATACTAGTTGATTAATATAGAAGAGATTGGTTATGCATTTTACAATGAGGTTTCATTTTGTCACGGATTAATTACGTACGTATACATAACATAACATACATTTAACATTAGTACTATATACTAGTTGTAACAGATAAGTCAAGAGGGACATAACTCCATCTGCTGCTATTACAATAAGACAACTAATATACAAAGACATACACAAGTTTCAGACATTTCCAGTTTTCCACAATATATATTTTACAAAAACAATTCATTGTCATCAAATATAATTGTTTCACCAACAAGTTGTTGTTTCAAGTGATAACTGAATTCAAGTTCAAATATTATGAATGGAAAAAATGTAATTGGGAGGAAAAAATCCTACTAAAGGTGGTTAGTTAAGTTTCCCGAAAAAGATTAGTCATTAACGACGAAGCCAGTGATACTTTATACCAATAACATGGTTAACAAAAAGAAAAAATATAATTGTTTCCTACCATTTTGCAACTATAGTCTACAATTTATTGCCCCCATTCTGAAAGGGCTTTGGACTCTAACAACCTGGAAATGGTGCACAACCAATTTATGTGTTGGAGCTGGTAAAACATCATGGCCTTTGATTACCATGAAAAGGACATTAATTATCACCTGATAAGAAAAAATAGAAACTGTTGAATAAATGAGTTTGAATGCACTTTTACCTTCACCTAGGTACATTCTGAGACTGTCCCTTTTACCTTCATCCTCGCCATCACCTTCAGTTATGGTGATGATAAATTCAAGTCTTTCAAGCACTTCTATTTTACCAAGAATGAAGCAGAAAATGAAGCCAAGAAAGAAAGAAGATGGATCAAGAATTATATAGTCATTTGTTGTCTTGTACTCCAACCAATCTGGAACATTGCTTCCAGGATACACGTAAACAGCTTGATAAGAATCATGATTATAAAGATAATCCTTGTAATTTTCAACACAATCCTGATTTGGTGTAAATATATGGTGGTTTATCTAAGGTTCCATTGATTAAATCCTAAATTTCATTTAAGGTTTCTTTTGAATTCAAAATATAAATATCGATTAAATTTTAAATTTCATTTTAAGATGAAATCTTAAATATTTAAGGTTTCATAATAATACCTTAAATATTTAAAGATTCATAAACGAAACATTAAATATTTAAAGTTTTATTATTGGAACCCTAAATTGAAATCCAAAATATTTAGTATTTCATAAAGAAAGCATTAAATATTTAAGGTTTTGATAAATGAAAATATAAATTTCAATCATAAATATTTAGGATTTCATAAACCAAACCTCAATTATTTTTGGTTTCATGAATGACTACCTAAATTGAAACCGTAAATAATTACAATTTCATTAATGATAGTCTAAATTGAAACTCTAAATATTTATGGTTTCATAAATAAAAATCCATAATTGAAACCCTAATTATTTAAGGTTTCAATAATGAAACCTTAAAACTTACCATAAATTGAACCTTGAATATTTTAGGTTTCGTAAATAAAAACTTAAATATAAGGGTTTTATAAATGAAATCATAAATTCAAAACATAAATATTTAGTGTTTCATTGATTAAATCCTAAATTTCATCTTAAATCAAAACCTTAAATATTTAGCATTTAAAAAATAATTTTAGGGATTCATATAAGAAACATTAAATTGAAATACTAAATACTGAGGGTTTCATTATTGGAACCCTAAATTCAAACTCTAAATATTTAATGTTTCATAAAGAAACCATTAAATATACAAGGTTTTGATAAATGAAAATATAAATTGCAATTATAAGTATTTAGGGTTTCATAAAAGAAATCTCAATTATGTAAGGTTTTAATTATGACAGTCAAAATTGAAATCTTAAATAAATAAATTTTCATCAATGACAACCTAAATTTAAATTATAAATAATTAGGATTTCCTAAATAAAACCCATAATCAAAGAAATAATTATTTAAGGTTAATGAAACCCTAAAACTCACTATACATTGAAAACATGAATATTTAAGGTTTCATGAGTAAATTCTTAAATATTAAGGGTTTCATTCTATGAAACTCTTAATTTAAAACATAAATATTTAGTATTTCATTAATTAAATCATTAATTGAAACCCTAAATATTAAGGGTTTCATAGAACAAAACCCTAAATTTAAAACATAAATATATAAGGTATCATCGGTTAAATCGTAATTCATTCTAAATTGAAACCCTAAATATTTAAGAATCAAAAAATAATACACTACATATTTAAGGTTTCATATAATAAACATTAAATTGAAACTTTAAATACTTAAGGTATCCATAATGAAACTCTAATTATTTACGATTTCATTATTGAAACCTTAAATTTAAAGCCAAAATATTTAAGGTTTCAAAAAGAAACCATTAAATATTTAAGGTGTTGATAAATGAGAATATAAATTTCAACTATAAATATTTAGGGTTTTGTTAACAAAATCTCAATTATTTAGGGTTTCATTTAATGATGACCTAAATTGAAACCCTAAATAATTAAAGTTTCATTAATGATGACCTAAATTGAAATCTTAAATAGTTAGGATTTTGATTGATTAAATTGTAATTTCATCCTAAATTGAAACCCCAAATATTGAGGGATTAAAAAATAATACACTAAATATTTAGTTTTTTTTATATAATAAACATTAAATTGAAACCCTAAATACATAGGGTATCCATAATGAAACCCTAATTATTTGAACCTTAAATTTGAATCCAAAATTAAAACCCTAAATATTTTGGATTACAATTTATGATTTCATTTATGAAATCCTACATAATCATTGTCTCATTAATGTAATTCTCAATAATTAGGGTTTTGATTTAATGTTTCATTTATAAATTCCTAAATATATAGAGTTTCGATTATAAAACCTCAAATATTTAGGATTTTATTTTTTAAAACTTAAATATTTATAAATTTAATTTATGATGAAATTTAGAATTTAATCAATGAATCTGTAAATATTCATGTTTTCAATTAAGGATTTTGTTTATGAAACCCTTGATATTTAAGATTTTTTTAATGAAACCCTAAATATTCAAGGTTTCAATTTATGTTTAGTTTTAAGGTTTCATTAATTAAACCATAAATAATTAGGGATTCATTAAAGAAACCCTAAATAACTAAGGATTTGATTAAGGGTTTTATTTATAAAACCCTAAATATTTCATATTTTATTTATGAAATCCTAATTATTTAGGGTTCAATTTAGGTTGTCACTAATGAAACCTTACATAATTGAGGTTTCACTTATGAAATCCTAACTATTTATAGCTGTAATTTAGGGTTTCATTTTTCAAACCCTTAATATTTTAGGTTACATTAATTAAATCATAAACAAAACCTTCAATTGAAATCATAAATATTTACGGTTACTTTAATTAAACCTTAAATTTCATCCTAAATTGAAAGGTTAAATATTTAGGATTTTTTAAATAAAATAAAACCCTAAATATTTAGGAACCCTAATTACAAAAGGTTTCATAAATAAAAAATTAAATTGAAACCCTAATTATATAAGGTTTTATTGAAACTCTAATTATTTATGATTTTATTTATGGAACTCAAAATTGTAACCCCAACTATTTAAAGTTATATAAATAAACTCCCATAAATATTTATGATTTCATAAATGAAACCTCAATTATTTAAAATTTTATTAATGAAATCCTAAATTTTACCATAAATTTAAACACTAAATATTTAGGGTTCTATTTATAAAATCATAAATATTTGTGGTTTTGTTAATGAAACTATAAATAAAAAATAAAATAAAAAAACCTTAAATTTATCCTGAATTAAAACCCTAAATATTAAGGGGTTTATAAATAAAACCCAAAATATTTAGTATCTCATAAACGAAACATTAAATCGAAATCTTAATTATTTAGGGTTTTACCTAAAATATTTAGAGTTTTGTAAATAAAATCTTAAATGTTTACGGTTTCATAATGAACCCTAAATTGGAACCTTAAATATTTAGAGTTTTATTAATGAAATTTTAATTATTTAAGGTTTCATTATCCAAAATTAAAATCCTAAGAATTAAGGGTTTTATAAATAAAACTATAAATCAAAGCTTTAAACATTTATGGTTTCATATATGAAAATAACAATAGTAATTTCTTGAAGATTTTAAAAAATTTGAAAAAACAAGAGTAATAATTTTAAATTTTGAAAACCCTAAAAAATTTAAAATATGGAAAAAAAAAAACAAGTGAAATGTATAGAAAATTTTTAAAAAAATGAAAAACTTAAAATACAATAAAAATAAGAGTATGAAAAATAAGAATAATGTCTTGAAAATTCAAAAAAAATAAAAAAAAATTTAAATAATATGAAAATAAGAGTAATGCCTTGAAATTTTTAAAAAAAATATTTTATTTTAAATATATAAAAAAATAAGAAGAATGTCTTCAAATTTTAAAAAATGAATTTAAAAAATTTTAAAAACAAGAATAATATCTTCACAAATTTGAAAAAAAAATGAAAATATTAAAAAAAAAAGAGGAATCTTGCAAATATGAAAAAAAGATGAAAATTTAAAAAATATTTTAAAAAAAGAATAATGTCATGTAAATTTGAAAAAAAATTGAAAAAAAATAATAAATGAAAATTTTTAAATTATGAAATAAAAGAAATGAGTAATACCTTAAAAATTTGAATAATAATTTAAAATTGAAAAAATAATTACGTAGCATATATTTTTGTATATTATGTTATTACACTGAGTAGGAAGTATTCATAAAAATATGTAAGTTATATGTAATAATCTAGTTATACGTAACATATAATTTAAGTAATTGGGTATTTATAAACATATTTAATTAGTAGTAATATGTAATAATTATAATTAAAATGTTAATTATAAAAATAATAAATACTATATAAATATCATTAAGGATAAGCAATGTAAAAACTATTCTTAAGTTGACTGAAACTATAATGCACAATTTGTATTCTATGGTGGATGAGATTGTAAATACATTTAATTAGTATTTATATATTATTATTTTTTAATTAATAGAAACCAAATGTAAAATTTGGTTATTTATTAGAGATCAAACATATAATTCTACAAAATATTATATTTTTAAAAATTCTATAAGTTTCATATTTTTTATTTTAAAATTTTTAGGAAAAATTAATATGTAATTTCAATGTAAGTTTAATTTAACAATCAAATTTTATGAAAAAAATTTCCCAAAAGGTTTTTTTTTTTTAAGATTCTACTAGAATTTTTTTTATATTATTTTTAAAATAATAAAAAAAGTTATGAGAATTTGGTTTTTAATTTTAAAAAATATATTTTTATTATTATCATCACTTTCACTCCAGTGTTGCTGCTACCATACCATTATCACCATCGTTACCACCTCACTGCGGCCTCCATCGCCATTATCACTACCACCACATCGTTATTATCATCATCATTATTTTTACAATCACTATTTAACCATTGTTATCATCACAACTACTATTTCACTATTATTGTTGCCATCACCACCACCACACCGTCATTGTTGTTACCACCGCCATCGCAACCATAACACCATCATTGCCACCAATACTATCACTACCACACCGTTATCGTTGTCATCACCACTACCGCAACTACCACACCATTATTGTCATCAACACAATCTATATTTTAAAAGTTTGTAATTAGATCTTTCAACTTATAAATAATTTTTCATCAGGTTCTAATATCAGTTTTTGTTAGAATTACATCAATTACCTAATTACAAATTTTTAAATAATGTAGAGACTACTAAATATACTGAACTAGCAACTTGATCTTTAAATTATTTGAAATTTTTAATGTCTACCCTTAATACTAATTCAATTATTTGGAAGGTTTTGTTGGTGGGGGCGAGGAATTTTCTTCATAATTTCCTTCATGAGGTTAGTACTATACATTATACTTGGAATTTCCAATTACCTTCCTCTAGTAAATTTTGCTGAAAAGTCACAAGTTAATTTATCTCTCTTAAATAAGTTGCCACCACTAATTGATTCTCGGAGTTGTAACTTGTCTAGTTTTTTGTTTATCTCTCCTGTATTTTTGTCCGTTTTGCTTGTTTTAAGTTTCTTATGGGGTGCAGTCAACCAAAAAAAAAAGTTCCATATGGAGTGCAGGAAGTAAAATAATTAATATGGTGCAGGAAGCAATTGCCTTGACATAATAGTTGGAAAGATGATCTGGGTTGGATCTTGGATTCTTTGGGTTTAATGGAAGCTTATATATTTTGGCCCATGATTTCTTATCTTGGATCTGATCCCAGTTTTATCTTCTCACTCCCTACTTGATTTTTTTTTATAATTTTTAAGGATTAAAGTTGAATAAGGAATAATTAAAAAACTGCGTTTTTAAAGACCAAAAACATTTAAATAGAAAAGTATTATTAGAAATGTGCTTCAGATGGTGTTTGTCCTGATTTTATTTGATTTTTTAAACACAAAATTTAAAAGGCTCTTAAAATATAAAAGTAACTTCTTTAAAAAAAATAAAAAATAAATAAAACAAAGTTTGAATAAAAACTAATTAAAATGACTTCTATCTTTTAAAAGAAGAAAAGCGGAAAGCATTATATATATCAAACACTGCCTTAAGATTTTTAGGAAAAATAGTGACAATGAAGTTTGAATCTATAACTTGATATAAACCCCCTACTTCCCTCTCTACTAACTTAATATCAGTGGCTAAATTAAAACACTATCCTAACACGTATTAGTAATCAACAAAGAGAATGAAATGGTGTTTTAGAAACGCAAGTTGATTTAACATACGTGTTGATCTTGCATTAAAATGATCTACATAACACAAATATGTGTTAAAACTTTGATTTTCTTTTTCTTTTTCTTCTGTTTTATTTTCCTTTCACCAATAATTATCAAGAAATCGAAATGTTAGAAATACTTGAACTGTTAAATGGAAATAATTTAAAGAAGCGTATCTTAGATAATGACTTCTCAGTCATTAACTAATTTTTATTTGGCTGCTCTATTATTTTGTTTTTACTTAGTTGAAATATTGAAAGCGTGCGTGCCTCAAAGAATGATTTCATACTATCACTATGTGCACCTTATTTTGTTGTATTGCTTGGTTTTCATCATAAACACAGACTTCACTTCATCGATCATAAGCCTAATTCAGAAAATTAAAAAAAATAAAGAAGAGAACATTCTACTATTCTTGACAATAGCTTACATGTTAAACGTAATTATTGTTAGATGTCCACAAACAATATGTGGGGTAGTACACTCAGAACGAACTATCATTAATTTAGTTGGAACATATCAAGAATTATATGACATTATGGTATTGTTGGAGTTTACTCTTTCCTTAATGACATGTGAAATTTAAGTACTAATTGAGAAATGTTTTGTTTTGTTTATTTTTGAGTTTGGATTCTCATATGCCCTACAGCCCCTGCAGAAACATCCACCATTCTTATCTTTAGCAACAACCATATATAAATCCAATGGTCAAGATCACTGCTGCAGAGGATCCAAAGGCAGTAATTTTGCAGATTCATTTCATACCCAAAAGCAAAATAATTTAATAAAAATACAATAATAAAGTGAATATTTTTGTGTCATTTAATTATGCATTATTAATTTGGAAAAAATCCTTTTTCCTAAAAAAAATCAGCTGAAATACATTTTTTTATGTGAAAATCAAAAACAGATATTAAAGAGTTTACAACAACTCATAATATCCTGCTCAACTGAGTTAGACTGCTCTATTGAAATAAAAAAAAAAAAAAAAAATTAAGTTGTCTCAAATAAGCTCATACTATAAAATTATTAGTTGATGGTGAAAATTTGTTATATTAGGAATGATTAACATAACATCTGAGTATCTAAAAAGAGCATGAGACTCATTTGAAGCAAACAGCTAAAAGCAAGCAGATATTAGGAATGATTTCATTCATTGTCATTTTAATATATTAAAAATTAAAGCTACACATCCGTACACATCCACTTTAAAAAAAAAAAACCCCCACCTTTGAAGAATTTTTTCAATGCAAAAAAAAAACTGACCAAAATTCTATAAAGCAGATGACCTAAATAAATTGTTGGAGACACATTAGTATTTCCAGTCTGTCGTGTAGTTAGCCTTGTGAAGGAAAGACACGTACGAGGCCAAAGTCTAGCAGACAAGAATTTCTTACATTATCTTGTGTCATAAATTGAGGTCCCCATCCTCAACTAGCAAGTGTTCTAAATCTTTTGCTCAGAAAAAAGAAAAAAAAAAAGGACTAAGGAGTTTAATATTCATCTCAAACAACTTGCATTGAGATTTGAGAGTGTACAAATGAATAATCAGTAACAACCCCACTACCACATTAATAAGATACAACTTCTGGATACACAATAGTGCATTTTGTCACAATTTATTTTGCAACAAGGGACACAATCTGGAAGCAAATTTTCAGTACTGCTAGCAGTACTATTTACACTTCTGCCAGATATCACTCTTAATTTGACATTTTTTTAAAATAGGAAAAAAATAACTTTACATATTTAGTGCCATGACTTTGTGATTTTAATAGGAGTACATATATACTATACTAAATTCTTCTGAAAGACTGAATTTTTTTTCAACATTGTGTAAAGGAATGATGTCGATATCCATTTTTGAGATGTTGCCACTTGCCATGTGATTCTCTTATCCTACTTGGTGGTGGTGCAATATTTATTTTTATTTCCAAAATAAGTTTCAGAATAATAACATCATTTTCAAAGCAAGAATTTTTTGGGACAAGAAGGAACCTTAACCATTTTGATTTGATATATAGTCTTTTTCACAATGAGCATTCTTTGTATACTTAAAAAATTTACATATAATGCCAGGTAGTACTAGTACTAGGTTCTGCTTTTAAAATAAAAAACTAGCATTTACTATAGGTTTGAAAACAACATGTAGAACAAGTAAGTAAATTAAGAACTAAGAAGCACATCAAACTCACTCTACCTATTTACAGAAAGGGACACTCAGAACTCAGAAGAAGTGGGAGTATATAAGTTATCCATTTATTGGAATAAAGTAAAAAAAGAAAAATCTAATCTAGGAATCTGAACACATGAACCATAAAAATTCAGTGGTCCATGTAGAGTTGAGAGAGAGAGAGAGAGGAAGGATTACAACATATTACATCATACAATAATAATCAAACAAGTTAATTAATTAATCAAACTCTCCTATTTAAGCTTCAAGCCTTGAGAAAGCCAATTATGTGGCCCCTTTCTCTCTTGATCAAATGTCACACTTGAGCTGCTCATAGGGGTGGTGGGGTCACTGCAATCTCCAACTCTATCTGATTGGAAAGAGACAGAAGAATTTATAATCTCCCTAGTTTTCATCCCATTGGGTGAGTCTGAGCACCCTAATGGAAGCAGATAAGGTTTCTTAGTACTACTACTAGTACTATTCTTCTTCTTATTATTCTTATTATCCTTGTTATTGTTATTAAATTGGCTTCCTCCTCCTCCTCCTCCTATGCTTAAAGTCAAATCCACATCCATGTCTTCACCAGAGCCATGATCATTATTGCTGCTTATTTTGCACCTCTCAAGTGCAGTGTAGGAGCTAGGTCCTGCCTCATGTTGTTGTTGTTCATCACCAAAAATGTCTCTCTCAGCAGGCCTTCTTTCAAGGTCAAAGTCAAACCCTCTTTGCCTCTTTATGGTCTCTCCAGAACAGCTTCCACTCCTTTCCTTTGAGCTTAATAAGTCCTCTCTCAAACTTTTTTGGACATGGAAATCAGGCCTATATGAAATTAGTGTACCATTTTGCTGATTTTGATGTTGATTTTGCTGCTGCTGTTGTTGTTGAAGGAAATGAGGATGATGGCTTATGTCTATGCCATTCATAGGGGTCCAAAACTTCTTTTGTTTTGTTTCTTTTCTTAGGTCATCCATCAGCATCTTTTGAACACTGTATACTCTGTGTAGTTCCCTAACCTACAAATTCCAAACACTCATAATTAGTAATAGCTTCAAATTTCAGCATTCCATATATTGTCCTTTCTCACACAAGGATGTGAAAAGAGATATCTCAACAAAATTGACAAATAATTACCAAGGCTTATAGAATCAAATTATTGAAATTTGGCTATGGATACTACAGTACAAGATGTCACAGAATGTAGGACATCTTACATTGATTTTGACATCAGCATGGTCACAGTCAAAAGAATAATGATTGTACATTACTAGCAATTTATTGTACAGTGGCCTCCAAAGAAAGATTAATAAAAAGGTGATGGTCTCTCATTCTGTTGGATTGAATTGAAGTCACATGTGCCTCTTCTTTCTTATTCCCCATCCCCCATTCCCCAATCAAAAAGTAATAACACACGGTTAAAAAGTACCACACGTCAGATTTTTTCCCTTCCTTCACATGACACTTTTTTAATTGGTGTAATAGGAAAAGAGGGATAGGTACTTTACTTCTCATTCTGTTGGGTTTTTGGACTGTAGGTAGTATTTGGTTTGAGAACATTTTAATTTCAGTTATTTATAAAAAATGTCACTTTATTTTTATTTAAAAAAACTTTATACATGAAACAGTTAAAATAATAAAAAGTAAAATTGTTTCCACTGTTTCATTTATAAATTTTAGGGGGGGAAATGAAAATTAAGTAACACTTATATTAGAAAAAAAAAAAAACTAACTTTCTAAGATTGTTACCATTTGAACCAAATTCATTAATTCAACCAATGTGAGACACTAATGTGTCCTTCTCGGACATTCAGGATGTGTTTGTAAAAAAGTTACGTTTACGTTGGAACAGAAGTAACAAGGGAGTTACTTCTATTTTTGTTGCATTGGAAATCTAACATACACTAAATCAAGACCATAACAAATTTATCCGCCCTATGTCAATATTTCTGGTACAAATTGAATAGCAAGCTTAATTTTGTATTGTTAAGATGAGAAGATAAATATCTTAAAACATGGATGTGATACCTGGTGTTTGAAGATTTCCTCGTGCATCTGCATTGTCTTTTTGATTGACTCTATGTTGCTTCTGTCAAGCATCCCATCCATTGGATCTTGCAATTTATTCACTCCAATACTACAATGTTTGTTAGTCTCTCCTTTGTTCTGATAATGCTCCCAGACATCCACACCACCCACAATGAAGTTGTTGCTGTCTACTGAGGATGCTAGAAGATTTATGGAATATTCAATTTTAGTTCCCATGCCTGTAAAAGAAGTTAATACTTTTTAAGTTCTGTGCCTAGTGAGTGTTGAGTAATAATACATCAGCAATTGGAAAAAAATGACTTCTATAATACATCAGTAATAATAGAAGCAATGTTTAACAGATAATCAAACCATAATTAATTCCTTTGGAAGTGAAGAAACTAAAGAATTCACATAGTTAGCAATTCATATCATGTGCAAACATTAAATTGCAAGATTTTGTTGCTTCTTTTTTAGGTGCATAGATATAGAGCTATAGGTTGTAAAGGTACTAGTTCAGTAGTTTGATGTTTGAATAAATTTGTCAAAACAGGGGCAACTTTACTAACCAAAAGTACAGAGGGGACAGAGAATTTGCTTAGAAAGGTTCAAAAGTGTAAACAAAGCATTGCCGTTATGCAGAAGAAGAATGAAACAATGAACATTAGGTGTAGGCATCACTAGCAATAAGGCCAGGCCCATATCATTGATCTCGATTTAGTATTCCTAGAAATTAGGCACAGAAAAGTGTTCATTTCAAATTGTTCCTTGTAAATCTAGGCTCCATGGAAAGAAAAGGAAAATAAGGGTAAGAAAAAAACTGAGTTTTTTTATCTGATGAAGCTCAAATAGACTCAAAGAAAAGAATTCAAGAAAATTAAAGATTACACCACTCACACAGACACAAGGAGTTTAAATGTCAAGGACATGAACAAGCCAACAATTTTATTTCTTTTTATGCTATTCTTGAAAGTGTTTGATGCATCATCACCATGGATGGACATGAATACCACTTCCAGATAAATCAGAAATGGCCTTCAATTTTCTCAGTTGATAGTACATAAGAAGCATTAAAACTGAGAACTGCAACACCTTCTCACCATATTTGTTTGAAGACTCCACAACACTAAAGGAAACAAATAAATAAATAAAAAAGAAACAAAAGACTTTTATCATTAGGACTTGATGCATGCTTTAAAGCTGATGTAAAAGATCACCTGTTGTGAGAAGTACCAAAATTGCAGCTTTCTGTGATGAAGTTCATTGAGCATCTTCCTCCCTCATGCCAGCATTTTTTCCCATAGGTTAGTCTCACTAATAAAAAAACCAAATTCTAAGACAACAAGTGGCCAATTCTATTAAAACATGGTTGGAAAGGAAAGTTAAAGGAAGGATCAATCCAATTAGTACACTTCAAGAAGATAGAATTTGGAGAAGGCTCATAGAAACATCAAAACTCTTCTTGTTGTTCTTGTTCAACCCTTTTCCTTAGACACAACAAAGCAAACAAAAACAACTCAAATTTTAAAACAACAAAGAATCAAGGGGTTAATAATTAGGCATGACAGGCTGTGAGAGAGGGAAGCAAGGGAAAAAGCTGGAGCTGCAATGTGTCTGTATATGTGAGTGCTAGAATGATTTTTTGGGAGAGAGAAGAGGGAGAGGGGATGTTATAATAATATGAATAATTTTTTGTATTTGTATAAACATATATATATATATATATAAAAGTAATGCATAAAAATATAAAATAATTTTATCAGTTATATTATCACAATTTTTTATTTATGATAAATTAATTGGTTATTATAAAATTATTTTTAAAGTTAAACGAGGCCTGTGATCTGAGATTTTCTAATCACGTAAAATTATGCATTCTATTTAAACTCATAGTTTAATCTAATGTATTTTGTATATTTGTAACTTTGTAAGTTCACTGTAATGTGGGAAAGGATAGGGGAGTGGGGACCACAAAGTTGCATAATAAAAACAAATGACACTCCTAAACATGAGCCAATGTAGGCCAGTGAACAAGATATTCCAGACAAAGTCTTGCAGGACTTAATCAAGATATGCATGAACAATGAAAGTTAGTGCTTCTTTCCTATAGGACCTACCACACACACACACTCTTTCTTTCTTTATTTCTCTCACCCTTTTAAATTTTTGCTTGTTTTTGGATATTCAACGATTGAGATTTGATTATTCTTTCCGTACATGCAGAACAATATCTAGAGATCTGTTGCTGTGTTTGAGATTTCACCAGTGTTGTGTAGTACCAATTAGTAGTTTTTTTTTTTCTTTCAGTTCAGGTGGTCTCATTGGGATTCCATAGTAGTGAATTTCTCTTTGCTGCAGTGAAATTCCATTGGCTAGGGATTTGAATTTGATAATGACTACTTCCATGGAATAGTAGGGGGGGCCATACACAATTATGCATGCTCTGTTGTTCTCTTGTGAGGGTCAAGGATCTTGTACATATGCCTCTCTTCTCAAACTGTGAAAAAAATAAAATTGACTACAGTTTTCAATAAATGAAAAAGTTTCCTTTGCTTCAGATGAAAGATCCCTCTCATGAATAAATATAAAAGACATAGTACAATAATTTTTTTTTATTAATCATCCAAAATATCTCAAAATTTATTACATCAAATATTAGTTCAATTGATAAAATCAAATTTTGTTCGAATCTTAATGTGGATGCGAAGATCTTATTGATGAGTAATTTATAAATATTTGTACCTTTCTAGGTTATGTAATTACAAACAATAATATGGTTTTAGTTTATTATCATAATTAGAAAATGTTTTTTTTTAAATACTACAAAAATATTAAATTCTTATAGGTACTAAAAGTTAAATTTAGAGATATTTTTAAGAAAGTAAAAATATATTTTACCCATAAAAGGGAAGAAAAATAGACCTTACTTTACATATATATATATATATATATATATATATATATATATGTATTACCTGGGTTTTCATTTTTTTGGTTGATAATTTGATGTCATGTGCATGACAATTCAAATTGATTCTCTTGAAAAAGCAGTTTTGTTTTTCAGTGTCAACCTTAAATAAAGTTATGGATTTCAATTATTCTATTGAATTTCCTCCTAGTGAAATAAGAGGAAAATAATAATAATAGTAATTTGTTTGAAAATGGAAAAGGCTTTGATGACTTTTATGTGTTTGTTCAAGGAAAGAATTTTCATGTATGGACTAGAAAAAGAAAGCATGATTTGTGTTGTGGTGCATCCAATGGATGTTCCCACGTAAGTTGTGTCCCATCTTCACTCTTTTGGTGCTTTCCTCCTGCCATTTTCCTTACACATAGTATATACTATATATTTAAGAGAAAAAAAAAAAATAGGTTAGGATGCTAAGGAACCTTATTAAGTAATTAAATATCAAAGTGATGGAAACTTGAAGTTTCCCTTAATGAGTTGTCAGTAATAATTGCAGAAAACATAAACAATTAGTAAGATGGAAGGATGAGAAACTTCCCAACCAATGGATCATCTTCCTCTATAGTTCAAGGCTTACAGCAAAATAGCTCTTTGTAGGAACTTAAAAAATTATAAAGAATAATGTGAATAAAAATCTCTATATTATTGTTTAAAAAATAATTGAATAATCATAGTTATTTTTTTTTTAAAAAAATAATTTTAAGGTGATTCAAATATTAACAATTGATCAGAAATTTTTTTGTAACAGGAATAAGTCAAACTCACGATTTTTATCTCTTTTTTCTGTACACTTAACCAGCATTATAATTTTAAGTTATTAAAAAGTAATTAATAGTAGTATAAAAAACTCAATCAATCATTTTTAAGAGTGTCTAAACAGTGATTAACATGATCCAAAATGAAAAACAAATGGAAAAGTCTTCAAGATTCCAAAATTCTGATCCGGGGAAATAAGGGCCACACAGATCCATGTGTGTGTTCTGATCATTAAGCAATGTATAGATTTTGCAATTTATTATTATAAACATTTCCTTTCCTTTCATCATACATTAACATTGGTGTGGACATGCCAGTCTGTCCTATTTTGTTTTTTAGTTCCTATCCAAATCCTATTGGTAACTTTGCCCTCTAGTTTCATGCCGGAGCCTTAATGCAACAATTGCTTTCACAAATTGCACACAAAACAATGCACACGCGTGCCATAGTACCTCTTTTTTTTTTTGCATTAATTTGAGACTTATTTGTTTCAGTTTCGACTCATGTGGGCTATTCCAGAAGAAATATCTGTATATCAATCAAGCATTTCATGATGATATTAATTAAAAATAATAAAAAATATAAATGTCTTAGGTTATACTACTATTTTAAAATTTAATAGAGAATGTATTATTATAACAAAATTTAATGAATATAGGATAAAAATATACTTGTAATGAGAAAATAATTTATTTATAAAATATATAGTTAATAAGATTAAAATATAAGTGTATTATAACATAAGTATTAAAATTTATAATTATTGATTAGTTGTTGATATTCCTTGTGTTGAATTAAAATTGGGGCCATCTATTTTATTGTTTTTGAAATTTCAGATGACTAAATCAGTCAAAGGTATTGATTGATGATTTATTAAATATTATTAGTTCTATCTTCTATCATATAACACTTTAATTGCAATCGAATCGACGAAAATACTTTTAAAATGACTGTCTCCATAGTCCATAGCTTCAGGGTTATCACTTATCAGGGTAAGACAATCAATGCTGTCAAAAAGGGTAAGACAAGTAATAACTAATTAATAAATAATATTTTCTGAAGAATCTTTTCATTTTCTTCCTTTATTAACATTTTTCTCTTGTCTTCATATTGTTCTAATTCTAATAATAACACATGGTTGTATTTCATTTTTCTTTTCTTTTCTTCCATCGGATAAAAAAAGAAATGGTAATAAAATTGTTTTGATAAATAATTTTACACCTCAAAAAACTTGATGAATAAATTTAAAATAAGATCATAATACTTTTAAACTTTTTTTATTAAGTTAAAAATCTCATCTTAAAATTTTGTTTTAGACTATAAACATTAAGGCAGCTGTTCTGCTAAATTAATTATAAAAGTATAGGCTAATTAAAAAAAATGCTCAATATTTTGTTGATTTGATCACTGATTTATTTTGATTCATCAATAACAAATATATTATAAAGTACTATCCAATTTTATTTAAGAATCTACTCAACACCTTAAAAAGGATGAGACATTTGCATCCATATATGTTTTGGTAATTAAAATTTTCCAAAAGGCATGCAGAAAATAAATGTAGGCCCAATTGAGATCATCATTTCCCATTCTATAACATATATGATTCTTTGAACATGTTCAATATTAATTTGATAAAATATCGTACGTTATGTCAAACCTTTATTCTCCTTTTCCTTCGGATTGTTAAAAAATAATACAGCATTAATTAGTTAGATAGGTTCAAGCAATTAATTAAGATTATAATATTAGGAATTGATGTGTTCTGGGTTGGCCACGTGAAGCATCCACATGCACCAATATTGGACCTAACAATCACCAACACCTAAAAAACAGCACAGAGAGATTTCAATCATGCCCTTGTTGCACAAAATTAAACAACACACCAAAACTAAAAATATCTGAATGATATATAGTATTATTACTATCTATTTTCTTGGAGAGGATGAATGGATGATGTTATTAACTATGTGATCATGTTATCGTTTTCTAGGGAAATTGTGTTATACGAGAAAGAGATATACCTGTGTTGTGTACCAATCACCAAGTGATTCGAGAGTTGAGATATATATAAAAAAAATTGTCAAAATCAAAGTTTGAGATATATAAATAGACATAAAATGATAAAAACACAGCTTCTATGCTGTCATGAGTGTCATGAGTTGCTCTCAGCATGACGATAATAAATCATATATAGCCCTAATAAATACATGTTATTTTTATTTTTTTTTGTTACAATTAAGGAGAGACAAAGAACAAAATACCCATTATTTTATTAGAATATTGGTTAGATTCTTTGATCTTTGTGGTGAAAATTAAATCAGATAGATATACTCTAGTATTTGTGAAATGCCCAAATCTATTGCTAAACATTATTCCGTACAGAAATCTTCTTGATCTGCACTTTGGAGGAAATTCTTATCTATGAATATATGTCACAAAAATATTAAATGTTTTAAATTATTTTGAAAAGTAGGATTAAAAGATTTTGTTTATAATATAATAAATACTTTTAATATTTTTAATTTTAACTTTTTATCATATATTTTCAAATATATCATAAAAAAGTTTTGAATTAAAATTAAACTGTCTACGTAAACTTAGACAAGCCACCTACATGTAATCTGAACCATCTTTTTCATGTTCATTTTACGATCAGATCCATTTGGAGTCACATTGACACATAGGAATAAGATGAGGAGAATAAAGAATAATCACAGTGGAAAAACTTATATAACTATATAAGTATCTAGTTTTGGATATATAACTATACTGGTGGAGTGTGACTATTACTAGTCCAATATAATTTTACACAGTGTAAATGCAACAAGGTCTTATATAACTGTATCAACCTTTTGAATTTTTCTTATAAGGTTCTTTTCGTTTTCCAGGGATCTTACTTTCCATAAAAGATATATGAGATTAGTGAAAAAAAAAAAAAAGCTAACCAATGCCCTAACAGCCATGGTTATAGAACCAAAAGTCAATTTTTTTTTATTAGAAAGTACAATAGCACACACTTTGGTAATTTCCATTGTACTTTCTCAATAAAATCGTTTTATCTGTAACATGCACTAAGCAATATTGTAGTAGTAATAAGCAGTCTGTGAAGTGGTCCATGTTGTAAGCACACTTTGAAAAAAGAAGTGTACGGATTGTTTATCTTGTGGGGATGGATAATATAGGGAGGGACATGGAAGCATAAAGGCTAGACCTAGACTTCTTCTTCATTGGGTCGAGAAAGGCACGCGTTGTAGCCTAACTAAGGCACACCACGTAAGACACTAGACCCACACACTACCATTACTTTTTATTTCTTAGTTCTCTCTTTATTTTCTTTTTTTAATAAAATAAAATAAAATAAACTGATCAAAGTTTTTACGTAAAAAGGGAAATTGTCACTCTAATACAGTGTCGTGGGTCCGTGGGGGACGCCTTGTTGTTTAGGTTAAAAAAGTGGCCTGACTCCTTCATTCAGTACCATGAATTTGCAAAATCTTATATATTTCTGTGATGTTTTTTCCATTTCAGTTTAATCATTCCTATAGTTACTATCTTCATCAACTATGGAGATAAATGTGAAAGTACTAAGGATATGTTTGTTTTAGGAAAAAAGGTGAAAAAAAGAGAAGAAAGGAAAATGTAGAAAGTGAAATAATTCTTTAGATCATTCGGTAGAGCAGAAAGTGAAGGAAAGAGGATAAAATTTCATTTTTACTTCGTTTGATGGTATAGAAAGTAAAAAAAAAAAGTAAAATAACATAAATGTCCTAAAAAAACAAAGTGTAATAAAGAGAGAGGCCAGCATTTTCCTATGAGTTCTACAAGGAGATGACAAATCGAAAAGATATTGTAACATTTATAATTTCCTCTCTTGAGAGGATTTTATTTTTGCCTATTGTTCATACTAAAAATTCAAAAACATCCAACCTTTTTCACTAAACCAAACCACTCACCCGACCTCTCTTCCCTCCTTACGAAGCAAACCGTTCATTTTCTAGTGAAACAAATAAACCATAACACTCGATCATCGTATTTATAATATTTTCTTCGTCATTCATAAGATCCTCGTATCATCTTCACACACAAAATCACAAACAAAACAGATTCTTATACCATTATAAATCCAAATAAGTGCACAGTGACTAGTCCCAAACCTTCGCAATCTCTAAATGCTGGTTTGTTATCTTGCCTACTTTACTTGCTCCTGTTAGTTCACCATTCATAATTGCTTCATGTTTTGGCAGTTCCCAAAAGAAATACACTTAATTATGGACCAATTTGGTATTTAGAATGTTCCTTGTCAATCTCGTATGTGCCCCCACCCTTTACTCAATTATAGAATATAGTTAGGGAAAACAAACCCCCCTATTCTAACCAATCAAAAGAGGCACACAATCTAATAAGAAAGAAAAAACCGTGACAATAAATCTCCAATTGGATCTAAAAATTGGAGCATATTTTTAGTTTTTTTTTTCGATAGACACAACTGTGTGGGGCCCACTGTAGAAAAAAAAAAAACTTTATACATGATTTGCCCTTCAAATTGGTTTGGTTTAAAATTTCAACAAATGGGTGCCACTTTATGAGTCGTCATGATCCACAGATTCATAATAAGGTGTCACACACAAACACACACTCTCTCTCACATGGATGCCTTGTTGATAAGGTATGACCAGAAAAAAAATAAAAATAAAAATGTAGTAGTGTGTCATGTGGGGTCAGAATATTGTGGGGGTGACAATTGTCACTCACCCAACCTTGCAAATTGTTCATTCATTCATTCATAGTACTACTTCTCTTATCATGTTTTTTTTTTTTCCAAGTTCCAACCAGAGTGCAGAAGATCTAATGTTCACTTTCTGATTTGACATGTTTTTTGGGATCAGTTGTTGTTGTTGTTGATTTAGTTAAGATTTTTATTTATTTATTTTCATGTGGGTGGCTTCACTAACATGCCTCAGATCTAGTTGGTTGATTAAAGAAGCAATTGACTCAAGATTGAGCTTTTTGCTTAAGCATGCTAAATTAAAGTCTCTTTTTCTTTCTTTTTCATTGATTGATCCTCACAAGGCCCAAGGAGCATATTGCTTCAGATAAAAGGGATCCCATGAGCATATCATACCTATTTTTATATTACTATAATATTATATCATATCATATAGTAACAGTAATTTAAGTGACGCCAACCTGTATGGTAAACAAAAGCATACATTAAATTAAACTTTTGAGCTTGAAATTAGTATCCACCTTCCACAAAGTACAGTTTACTGCATATGGAGAGGCATATAATAATATTATATCATTCAATGTTTTTCATTTTTACTAACATAATATATTAAATAGATAGTTTTTTTATCCTAAAAAATAGAGTTATAAATATGAATTATTGTATCATAAAAAGGAAAAAAAAAATATATATATATATATATGACCATTTTAAGTGATTATATAAGCACTAATTAATCTTTAATTTTGACCATTCTTCACATGTTTCATGAAGATTAGAAGTCCCCTTTTTAATTCATTGGTGATATTAGAACAGGCTGCTATAATCAAATTTTGGTTTAATTTATAATTAAAACAAAGCAAAAAAAAAAAAAAAAACAGTGAAAGAAGTTCAAGTTTTTCTGTAAAAAAAACTTTAATTTTAAATTTTATCATTGGAAATTTGATTCTTTATGTAAATTCAATAGTGTTCAGTGAAACGTTGGTAGAATATTTCAGGCATGAACGCAAGTTGGAAGGGACATGTTGGAATTCTGCTGAGGCTAGCAAATTCGCAATAGTTGGCAACAACCAATAACGACACAGATGAAGTGATAATAGTAGTGTGATTTGTAAAGACACTTTAATATTTAAGTTAATGTGTTCTAACCAAGTTAATTTTAACTGTTAGGTATGATAATCAAGTTAGTGTGGAGTATTTGATTATATTATTTGTAGTTTAATTATTAGTATGATTATACAATTTAAATATACGTGTATAGATAGTATTCTAGATTAATTTAGAAGCTTACTTTTCATTTAAATATATGTTTAATTAACTTGATTATGAATTCAAAATTTATTTGAAATAATTTTTAACATGTTTGATTTTATATAAAAGAAAAATTCATAATTAATTTTGAGTCCAGAATTGATTATAAATTAAAGTAATTAATAATAACTTTTATCCTAGATTAAAAACTTTACATGAATCTTATTAATACTTTAAAATTAATTATAAACAAAATCATATTAGTAATTATTTAAACACACACTAAAACTTTTAAGTCTCAATAAAAAAAAAACTTTTAAGTCTCTAATTTATGGGTTTACCTTTCACTTATACATTGCTTAATTAACTTTCAATATTCATCTAACGTAATACTTCACTTTCATATGTGTATTCCAACAAATGGATATGGTGATTAAATTTCATAAAAATAGTTTGATAGTACATACCTAATGTGATACAGAATTAAAAAAAAATCTCAAATTTGTAATGGGAAAGTCAAGAAACACTATTGATTTTGTGGTGTCTAAAATCTCTATGACAAAGAAAAGCAATGTACGTAGTAATCTAATTCAAATGTGACACAAGCCACCTAATTTAAAAAATACTTTCTTTAAACACTTAGTATAATATAAAGAAAAAAAAAAAGAGAGAGAGAGAGAGGGAAAGGAATCACACAGGTTGGTTCATCGAGAAACACAGGTAAAAAAAATATAAGCACGATTCTGAAAGAAATAAATAAAATAGAAGATGAAAAGAAAAATAATAAAGTTTGGATCCAATTCAGCTCCCACATTCAATGCATCAGATTCGGGTTACGACTTTCCCCACCAAGAAAGATTAAAATAAGAACATAGAAATTGATATTTAAAGGACAAAAGGAATCTCTCCCCATTTTGGGATATGAAGGCTTATCTTCTCTTCTCTGGATCCAATACCCTCTCTTCATTTATAACAATATCCTCATCCCCACGTTATTCCACTGCTTACATTACTAATCCATAATATTATTATTATTATTAATCAATCATAAGTTATTTAATTAAATTTTATAAGATTATATTTAAAAAATAATAAATTATAATTGACTAATAATATAAAATTATTTTATACCTACGCTAAATTCTTATTATTAGTATAGTATTGTTCTAGCTTCCCTTAATCGTCTTTTAAGCACCTCCTTCTCAATTATTGTTGTCAAAAAAATTATTCTATAACATATATACAATAATAATATATCTATCTTTCTTTCCTTGTCATTCCTCATTGTGTCATTAAATATCAAATCAGGAACAAAGTGGTTGTATACGTTACAATACAAGGGCACTCTTTTATTTCACAGACTGGCTCTGACAATTTTTCATTTTTTTATTTCCTTCAAATTATTGGCTCTTCGATCATTTGATTTAGATTCTGATAGAAAATTCCATGGGGAAAGGCTAGTGCATGCCCTGAAGCCATGCCAAACCTGAAGCCACCACTCTTGCTTTTTTTTTTTTTTTTTGGCATTTGAAATTAATATACTTGGTGTTCTTTATTTGGGGGAAGGTGTGGAATAATTATTTTTTTAAAAATAATTTTCTTGTTGGACTTCAAAAGATCCACGAAAAAGTTGGTGTTGTTTTATCATCACATGGAGGATGCATTGAGTTAGGATTGGATTGTGATTTAGAAATAAGGGAACAACAGACAAGAATCTGATTGTTTGATTGCATTGTTCTTTTGTTATTAAGGAATCTGTTTAGTTCAGAGAAGGGAAAATAAAATTTGTTGAAACAATCTGTCCATGTGTTTGGTGAATAGATCCATTGAGTTTAGAGAGGCAAGGAATGTTTATTAAGATTTAAAGCTGCTTTCTTGATGTAAATGTAAGTAATTAAAATGCCTTTTATATTTTAATTACTTTGATTGAGTAATCAAAAGTTTGAATATTAATTTTAAATTAAATGGGTTTGCTAGTAAAGTTTTCATTTTGAAACACAAGATTTGCAAGGAGCTAGATCATGCCACATGAAATTTTGAAATTTCTAAAATTTACATTTTCACACGAACTGATATGAGGAGAAAAGGAAAAAGACAACTAGAGAGACAAAAAAACTAAAAAATTCTCCATATTGATGTCTAATCATGCCTTTCCTTTGATTCCACATTGCAACATCAAAGACTAAAATGCAATTAGGATATATAAAAAAATAAGAAATAATATTATGATGCGTTACATTATTGATTTGGAAAATTAAGATGAAAAGGAGGGGAACATCTCTTTTGGTCGGATAGGATAGGGTTACTTTTCTTTTTTTCGTTAGTCAAAAAGAGATATTCATGTGTTAGAAGTTAGAACATAGAAGTCTTGTTGTTCCATGACTAAGATTATTATCCTTACAAATCAAGGGCAGAGAATGTGGGCCTGTGATTGTGCTTGAGTTGAGAGAGAGGAAATGTATAATATCTTTTTTTTTCAGACATATTTGTACAAAGTAATCATGGCCAAAAAGTAATGAGTAATTTTTACTGTGAACATATATAATTTAAGTATATTTCTTTTAATATAATTTATTTATATCAAAATTGATTAAGATTCAAATTCTAAATCATTCGATTAAAGGATACAAATCGTTATCACCTATGTTACAATACTAAGTTGCATTATATAATTTTGGTTGCATCATCATGTCACTCACTTCTTCACTTCACTTAGTTGGTTTTGGTTGGTTGGTTGTTGTGGCGAACCTGAGTGACATTAGCAAAGGGAAGAAAGAGTGTGATCAGTAGTGAGTGGCTAACTGGAAATGACCTTTGTGGCTAATTCAGTGCGCCACAACCTACTCGGGTTGTCCACACACACAATAGGCCCAAAAAGGCACATTGGTGGCATTTGTAACTAACACCCCATTACTCGTTCTTGATTTTTTTGCTTCTTTTTTTTTTCTTTTTTTCTTAACACTAAATATCTTGACAGAGTTAGAGACTAATTCTTTGTCAGATTCCTTTTAAGAAATTGACTTTTTTGGCAGATCCTTTTTCATAACATCAAGAACATGAGGTTCAAACTTTCTTTTTTCTTTATCGATAGAAATAGAAAATAATATAAAAAAATTTACAACATTCATATATTTTATTCAACTAAATAAATTAAATCTCACTTTGAGAATCAAAATTTTAATCGCATACTTAAAAGATATAATTATCCGTTAATCATATCATAGAGCATTGATTATTTTTTCTTTGTTTGTATGATTGTGGTATTGACAAAATTAGCAATCCTGTTTAGTAACATAAATGACTTTTTGTTAAAAGTTTTAGGAAAGATTTTGTTACTAATCACTAATCAGGTACGTGAGTGGAGAAATTATAGGGCATTGTTTTAGGAGAAAGAAATGTGGCTCCAAAAAGAAAAGAAAAGAAAAGAAAAATTTACGGTTCCACGTAATGTATATATCACAAAAAGTTTGTCCGTACGTTTTAACATTTTCTTTCAACTAATTATTCTGGTTTTGACCTACATATCCTGCATATGGAAGATATCCAGTACTGATTGGACTTAAATTACTTCATGTGGGACTATTGTTAAAACAGTCCTTATCTTCATTATTTTATTAGTTTGTACTGTGCTTAAAGTTTCAGTTTCATTCATCATGCTACAACTTTTTCACTATTGTCATCAAGTTTAAGAAATACACAGTGACACTTTGTAAACAGTTTTCTTAAATAAATAGATTTTTTTTTATATATTAACTTTTTATGCTTTAATCATGATCTTTTGTTGGTATTTGGTATATGGAATACTTGTGAATTATATTTCTTGAAAATCATGTTATTTAGTAATCATAATTGTTGAAAATGTTTGAAATGTGTTTGGTCTGTGCAAAACATTGTTGAATATGCTATCGTGAATATAACTAAAACTTTCCCTCCCACCTTCATAAGAATGTGTTATCATATGAATCACATATTCACATAAATGTTTTTCAGAATGTTTACAAAAAACTCATACAAAATAATAAATAAATAAAACTAACATTTTCAACTTATTCTTGAGAAAGTTGAAAATAAATTCCTACCAAACACCTCCTTACGAAAATTACTAACAAAAACCTTTGCAAAATGTAAAGCATGATGAATATGAAAGATTTGATATCATTGGGCTTACATAGTAGAGGTCTCATAAGTCACAAGATTTGATTTCCATAGAGGGCAATTGCTTTATAGATCCCATTTTTGCTTAGTGCACCTCTAAAATAGTCATATCCCCATTTTACCCTGCTTCTCCCGACCAAAATTCCTAGCCATCTCTCCTCCATAACCACTGCAATGATGGTGTTGGGTGGAGGTAGAGTGCAGCAGTCATGGAGGTTTGGTGGAGAGACGACTAGGGTTTTTTCTTGGGAGAAGTAGGGTAATATGAGAATATTAGCCATTAATCTATTATGAGGTGCATCAAGCAAAAAGTGACTATAAATGAATTGCATAATTTGGAGATGGTAGTTAGGCCCAAAACCCATCTATAACCAATCTAACTGTCACAAATGGATCATTTTGTTGTGGCTTGCAACTGCATGTTTTAGTTCTGTCCACAAACATTAGGTGACTCTTATTTTACTATTTTCTCATTTATCATCACAAAGAATCAATGTCAGCCAATGAAGAAACGATAGCTACCAGCATCTCCCTCTCTGCTACTAATATCAGAACAGAAAAACTTCGTCCAGAAACCAAAAAAAATAAGATAACATTTTATATAAAACCAACATAATTTCAGTTTCACCTGTTGCTCATGTTCTTATGGTAGTTTTCTGGGTTTCCCACTCACACTCAGATGTTGGGTGGTGCACTTTCAACCCCAACAGCTCAAAGCCTCAAGGCAACAAGAACAATTGCAATGCTTTATCCAACTCATAGATTGTTGTCTCTTAAGGTACTTACTTTTCAACTTTGTTGTTTGTTCCTGTTATTTCCTATGTTTTTGTTGTGTTATACTAGGATTCTTATGTGACTGAAAATTTTGTTTTTTCTAGAACCCAGTGTCAAATACCAGAGGATTTTCGTCTAAAGAGAATATTTTTATCAGAGGTCACCAAATCAACATTAAGCAACTTTTTGGGCTTATCTCGGGTCGTGCTTCACGAAACAAAGCAGGTGCTACTTACTCTCTATGCATGCATTCTTCAAGAGCTTCATCGGTTAGAAATTTGAATGTAATTAATTGATTAATACACTAACATCATGCCAAATGAGTGCTAGAATTTTGCATCATCAATCTTTTTCCTGCAAATTTATAAGAGAAGTGCTACACTGTCTCTGATCCTCTCTCTTTTAGAGACTCAACATTACATTAAATTTATTGAAAATCACAAATTTTGATTGAAATCAATTAAATCAAATAATAGAATCAATAAATTTTAACCAATCACACGGAGACCCTGAAAGAGAGTGTCCCTAGCACTCCTCAATTTATAATTAGTGTTGAAAATCTGAAGTTGGTTAGTGTGAATTATTGAAATGAAAGTTGAATTTGCCAAATGGGAAAAAAGAGAAATGGAGGTTGAAAGTGTGAACAATGCTATTTCATGATGACACTTTATAATATTTCCAAATTCCAATTACTCACATTTTAATGTTGTAGTAGGAGTTGTTTCCCCAAGGTGTGGCCTGCCACTGACAGAAGAGAATGTGGAGAAGATTTTGGATGAGGTAAGGCCTAGCTTGATGGCTGATGGAGGGAATGTGGCATTGCATGAGATAGATGGTCTTGTTGTTGTCCTCAAGCTACAAGGGGCATGTGGTTCATGTCCTAGCTCATCTATGACATTGAAAATGGGAATTGAACTTCGCCTCCGGGATAAGATTCCGGAAATCATGGAAGTGGAGCAGATAATGGACACTGAGACCGGCCTCGATTTAACCGAAGAAAATGTTGAAAATGTAGGGTAAACTTCTTGCATCATTTCTAGCATTTTAATAATTTCATTGGCCTTATGGATCTGATTAAAATGTTTTTCTTTATGTATCATACTTATCAGCTTGATAAGGAATGGTTGGTGTATTATGCAAAACCATGATGAAATTCTTACAGCTTCTATCATTCTTCAATCACTTAGACAGTAGCATAAACATTTATGCCTAGAACTATAATAGATGATAAATGCTTAAATGAATCTTCCAATCCATCTATTTCTAGTGGCTTATTTTTAGACATTCTTTGTAAAACAAATGTAGACATGTATCTATAAGTTGTAGGATTCATGTTAAGGGGTTGTTTGGACATACTATAATGGATTTTTAGGAAAAGAAAATATGAAGGAAAAATGAAATTAACTTCTCTAGAAGTGAAAATTCTTTTTTCTAATAGTCAATTAGTAGAAGTTCTCTCATATACATTCTTTTAAAATATGTGAGATTTCGATAAATTAACTATTAGAGAATACAATTTTAACTTATAGATAAATTAATTTCATTTTTTTTTTCATATTTTTCTTTTTTAGAAGTCTTTTTAGAATAGTATATTCAAACAAATTCACATTGTCTGTTTGGATAAACTTATCGAAAAACACTCCTAAGAGAATTAAAACATGACATGAACTTCTCCATATCCTAAAATTAGTTTATACATAAGTTAAAATCTAGAAGGTATATAAGAGTTCTTCTATAAATTAACTTATGCATAAGTTAAAATTAGCTTACGAAGAAACTCATCTTATTTTCTTTTTTTAGAAGTGTTTTTGGAGAAGTTTATCGAAATAAACCCTTACATTAATAGTGAGCCCTTACTGTTGCATCAGGGTTCTAAATCTTATAATATTGTTCATTTTTCAGGTTCTTTCTGAAATTAGACCATACCTTGTTGGAACTGGGGGAGGAATCCTAGAGCTTGTTCAGATTAAGGATTATGTGGTCAAGGTTCGGCTAAGTGGACCTGCAGCTGAGGTAATGACAGTTCGTGTTGCCTTAACACAGAAGCTGAGAGACAAGATACCTTTGATTGCGGCTGTGCAACTAATAGACTAATGTCACATACAAGTTCTTTTATATTTTGATTTATCTGTTACAAGATGAAAATGGAACCAATCCATAGAAAGAACATGTAAAAACTTGTGTCCAAAATGAAATTCAGTGCCAGTTACTCAGTTTTATAGGATTTAACATTTGTCTCCTCCCTTTTACTTCAGAAGATTTTGAATTTTTACTCTAGCTGGTGACATGAAGTGTTTAGCATTCCTTAAATCAATTTTCTGTGTCAGCAGTTCATTGTAAATTCGTACCCTTTTGTCATGGCCTTAGTGTATGTGTATGACAAAAGAGCAGATACGAAAATGAAGGATTTTGACTTTTTTGTTGTCAAAGGTTAACAGATAATAAGCTAATATTAATGAAAATGACAACTTGCATAGAGTGAACGTAATGTTATTTTCTTTATTGTTACCATGTTGTGGCTCTGCTCTAACTCTTGGTTGTGCATAACAACCATCTGAACCAGAACTTATAAAGCATAAATTACTTCTCTTTCAAGCATAGTGTTTGGGGAAAGCTTTTCCATAAACACTTCTACAAATAGAAAGTAAGAAGAAAAAATGAAATAAATTTATGTACAAGTTAAAATTAACTTCTGCATTAATTAATTTGTAGAAGTTTTTCCATCATTTAAAATAGAAATATGAGAAAATTTTTGCAAATTAACTAATACATGAAGTTAATTTCAATTTATGAAAAAATTTATTTCATTTTTTATTTTTCTAGAAGTGTTTTTGGAAAATTTACTCAAACAAATCCATAGTGTGAAACTCAGTTAATTGGTCTATGTATATAGAAAAGCTTTTGTAGTGCCAGTGTTGGTGTGAACTCAGTTAACTTTGCAATTCTCTTTACTAAGGAAGGAAGATAAAAAAGTACCAGAACCAAAACCAAGTATGATTGAAAATACAGGAACCAAAACACACTTTTCCGTGGTTTTTTAATTTCATCTTAAGATACATTTATCAAGCGTTGGTTATATTGAATTTCAAAAGTAACACTTTAACAATGTGATCTAATGCATCAACGATTTCAAAAGCATGCCCTGTGTACCTTATCAATGTGTTTAAAATGTTGCCTATTATTAATAGGCAAACTATTGTCAACATTTATAAAAACTGTTGACAATTCTAGTATGGGTTGGCGTGTTGGGCACTACTTAAAGTACAAAATGTTGTGGTGTCTATTGGTTTACTAGTACTCATTATTAACTCACGTGTGGATCAAAGTGCATTTATTGCTATCTTCACCTTCATTATTAATTGCCCTATACCAATCTAGCATCAACATTAATTTGATTGTGTGGAGATCTTTGAAAGTTCATTGCATCAATTAAAAAACTTAAAGATTAACATAAAAGACATTTTACTTCTTACCTTCCACCAGCATGGGGATCAACTAATATAGTATTTGTACTTACATGAGGCAAATTCACTTCATTCCTCCATCCAAATCGCTCAAATTTTTCTTTGATACTTGCAAAAGACATTTCAATGTTCAATCAAAGTTTAGACTCAAAATTTTTAATATGTCAAGGAATCATTATTAAAAGCCACTTTCTATTGTGTTTAGTTATCTTTAGGTATAAGTTTGATTACCGTTCCTAATGATCTTATGCAATCCTTATTACGGGAATTAATCTTGGTTTATCTTTGGATTTAGTTACTGCCTTTGCTTGGTGGATTTAGTTACTGCCTTTTTTCGGTGTTGGGTACTACATTTGTTTCAGCCAGATGAGCATTCGATTTGTTTTATCCTAATGATCATCCCTCATCCGGTATAGTATTATTCTAGTTTTTTTTTTTTTTTTCTGAATTTGAATATTGGGTATAGAACTGCATTAAATATCTAATGAGTTGTTTACTATAGTGATCCTATATATCCTTGGGAGTTTGAACAAAGTTGTCTCAAGTTGAAAATACATGTTATCTAAAAAAAAATCTTAATTCAACGATTTTCTCTACCGTTTAACTTTTTAATCATTATTACTCCGGTGAGATGAGTCCTTAAATAATTCACCCCACTTGGTGTTTCAAAACACTATATAAACCACCATTCACTACAAATAACTCACACCAACGTAAGCACACTTCTCTTAACCTTTGGTAGCTAACTAACATTTGCAAGTCATTAATTAGTTGAAGAACATGGGTTCCAAAACTTGCTCGTGGGCCATGCCCTGGTCCAAACCCAAACCCAAATCCAAAGCCCGAGCCCAGGCTCAGGCCCACCAACCTTTCAGATGATTCCAACAATTCAGAAGACCGTTGCCCACGTGATGAACTAAAACTAGGCATATGCGTCAATATTCTAAACAGCGTAGTGAACATCACTTTGGGTGAACCACCAGTTACCCCTTGCTGCACCCTCATCTCGGGCCTCGTTGATTTTGAAGCTGCAGTGTGCCTCTGCACTATCATCAGACAAAGGATCTTCGGCATCATCGACCTAGAAGTTCCCGTTTTCTTCAACTATCTTATCAACATTTGCTCAAGGGAAGTCCCACGTGGCTTCATAGGCTAATTTTAACCGTGGAGAAATTATTATATGATCCAAAATCACGGTATCATGATTACTGAAAAATATTAATAAGACTCGACTAAGTGTCACCTAACTATTAGTGATTAGTCAGGGTCATGGTGATCAATAATTTCTGGTTATCACGTTCTATAAATAACATTTTAATTTCTAGTATTACTTTGTGTTTGCTGGTTCTGGCTTTAATACCATTCTTGTACGTGCATGGATGGTTAACTTCTCATGTTTCTTAAAGCATACCTCACAATAAGTTGCATGAGATTGCTTCGTGTATATATAATTATATATTCCCCAATAAATTTTGCATTGTCATAAATAATTTGCTATTGTTTCTTGTTTAACACTTACCATCCAAATTGAGACGGTATGATTGATGACACCTAATTAAAACACTAATATTTTCTAAATCAAATTGTGTCCCAACTCATACAGCTAGCACTTCTAAAATATCTTATTGTAAATTCATGATGTGAAAAGTATTCTTCAAATTGATAAATTATCAATTAATTTACTAATTAATATCTCTATAATTATTAAAATTTGAAGTCCCGGCTTTATTAATTTAGAGATTACACATATATGTGTTTGCAATATGCTTTTATCTTCTGAATATTGAAAAGAAAAGAGAGAGAGAGAGAGAACAGTGCAATTAATTGCAGTTACACCCAGTGAAATTTAATTCCACTCGATTCCCCCGTACGAAAATCTCTCTCAATTTATATAACAATAACGTGTACGCAAGCTTCCCATAAATACGTACTAATTAATTCTCCCAATTTCTCATACTGAGAAAGCCAAAGCCCTTGGAATATAAGTATATATATGCCTTGCACATTTAATCATTTATTATGGTTTTCCTCTTAGTTTTCAATATTTTTCTTAACTTTTACGTTATTTGAATTTAATCTATTACATTGATTGATGTATTGAAAATTAATCACTCTTCAGTGGTAGTACCATATATATGCATACTGCAATTAGTTACTGGAACGTACCATAGTCAGCCAAATTAGGATTGTAATTTTGTTTTTTTACAACAAGATTAGGATTATAATAGGATCCATTTGTAACTCTTTTTCTACCAATCGAATTGACAATATATGTCCCTTTAGCCTCCCAATTCTTAATGCAAATATTTCTATTGACTTTTCTATATATGGATCATTAAGGAAAATCAATAAGAAATTTAGATATCATAGATAACTCTCAACGGTATCATTATTAGAAGAGGTGTTTGACTATAGACATAACCATTTACTATCATCTTTTGGTCATTAAAAATATTTTTTAATTTTTAATTAAGTCCCAGGTTACATGTAAATTATTATCACCATATTTTTATTTTATTTTTTATTCCTCATATTTTTCACCATAAACTGTATTTTTAACTTATATATTATTGGTCAAAACAATATCCCACATCCACTTGTTCAGTGGTATAGTTTAATTAGTAGTTACAAAGTGTATCATTTAATGTTATCAATACATTTTGACTGACACTAATTTAATAAAAAGGCATTTACTAATTTCTTAACACAATGATTAAACAAAAAATCCTTAATCATTGTGCTGTTTTAACACAAAGATTAACAAAATCGTACGTACACATAATCTAGTATAATTTCTGAAAACAATATTTTAGCATCTTTAAAAATTCCCATCATGCCTCTGTGACGACTGAAGAAATCATTCAATTTGACTAATTTGAAGTCCAAAAACGTTAGTGACTCAGCAGAAGCTTCATCGAGAGACTTTTAGATTCCACCACCTCCCTCTTCTCATGACTCATGAAATGAAACACATGTCAGTGGTCCCAAAATGCGTAAATTAGGCCAAAAATGGTGGCAGTGGAAAAAGAAAAAGAAGAGGATTAATCATATGATTTTTTTTCTTTTTCCTTTTTGCCTATTAAATTAATCACGAATATCTTTAACACATTATAACAAATAATATATATATATATATATATATATATATATATATATATATAATAATCTCATTCACGATACTACAACGAATGAATGTACGATGTTTATCACCTTTCTAATTAAAATAATCTGCGTGTATCAACTCGTTAACTTGAGTATCTAATACTAGCTACATGCGAATTAATAGTTTAACTGTCGAAATATTATATTCATCACAAAATAAACATCGAAATTAACGAAACTGCTGCATTGTCGTCTCCCTCTTATACACGGCATTCACACACATCAGGAGAAAATAACAACATAAAATAAATAAATAAAACAACTAAAATTCCGTATTGCATTGTAAATAATTAATTGGAGAGAGCATTGTTACTTAATTTCTTCTCCAGCTTTTCTTTTTCCTTAATTTGTTCCCTCCCCCTAAACATTTGAAGACAATAGCACAGCATACTATATAGATATAATTATAGTTGCTTTGATCATAATTGACAATATATATTATATGTAGAACACAGATAATAGTAAGTGGTTTATGAAAAAAAAAAAAAAAAAAAAGCAAATTAAAGCAGAGATATAAAATCTATGATTATGAATGAATAATCAATGTGTCTCAGCGAGGCACTGAAGAATGTTCACCTGCATTTGCAAACAGCTTACATAGCTTTGTAGCTCAGTCACCATTTGTTCACTACACATCTCTTCTCCACCAGGTATCAACCTTCTTAGGCTCTTCAACTGGCCATTATTCATCATAACTTCATCTTCATCTTCATAATCTTCTCTTGAACCCCTTTTCATTTCAGAAATCTCCTTGCACTTATTATCAGACTTAATCAAACTAGGGTTTGAAGAGAAATTACTATCCAATATTGGTACCATTTCACAATTTTGGCCACAAGGGTTATCTACATTGGCCTTATTGTTGTCCCTTTGAAGCTTTTTACTTAGAGCATTGCTCCATGCATAGCCTTGAGCTGAGTACGCCATTGCCATGTCCACTTCATACTTGACAACATTCTGAATGTCATCATCATCATCACAATTGACAGTACTATGTTGTTGTGATGATGAAGTAGTGCTTCTTCTTCTTCTTCTTTCCTTGATCTTCATCAATGCTGGCACCAAGTAGTTCGTGTAGTTTCTTGCAAACGCTGCTTCTTCCACTTTCTTTGGTTCAAGTGAGTACACACGTCTCCTCTTAGCAGGTTGACCCTCCATATGTAGTCTTAAACAAGAAGTGTAAAGATGAACAAAAGAAAGAAGAGTTATGAGTGATAATAGGAGTTAAGAGCGTGTTTGGTTTTTCTGTATGAGCTTCAAACCGAGGTAATACGCGTAAAGAAAAAAAATGCTTCCTGAAACTGAGTTTGTATTCAGCCGACACGCATGCACTATATGGGTGCAAAATATATGCCAAGTAAAGTAATGGGGTGTGTAGTGAAAGTTTGAGGGAGAGAATGAAAGAGGAAATGGTTGTTGTTGTTTTTGTCAGCTATGATGAGGAGAAACAAGGCAAAAACAAGCTTTTAATAGAGAATGGTGTGTGGTTGTGGAGAAGTTAGTGTTGAAGAGAATTCAAGTTATAGGGAAGTGAAGGGCACTAGCAAATAAAATTTTGATTTTTCCTTTGACATGAGAGGAGGCCCCATGAAACTGAATAATTGGAGTGATAAGGAAACTGGATTATATATAATAATAATTATTACTTACTAGACGAATTGAAGCAGCAAGTATGGACACACGCACACGCACACGCACAAAAACGAAGACCACAGGCCTAGAAAACGAGTTTCTGTGGGAGCTAGCTAGAGTAGTGATTATAGGGAGAGTCAGTGTGCTCAGGCACGTACAACACAAAGATATCAGTGTGTATTGTGTACGTGTATGGCCAACAAAGTTTGGTACATAAGAATTAAATTCATATTTTATATACAAGTGAGTTCAAATCTAACTGTGGATGTAACGATTTGCTGATAGACTTTTTTAATCTTAAGAATACTTTGATTTAAATAAATTCTCTAGACCCAAATTTATTATGTGTTTAGATTAGTTTTTGATATTTTACCAAATTTAATTTCGAAAACAAGTTGAATGGTGAGGAGATGGACCCAAAGGAAGGATTGGAATCTTTAACAAGGGGTGTGGTAGATTCGAATTCTTTTACTAACATAAATAAAAATGGTTAATATTAATTGATAAAAAAAACTTTTTCAATTTTTTAACATGATTTTAGGAGTCAAAATTGATTTTAAAAAAAGTTTAACAATGATGTAGTTATTATATAAAATAATTTCACATTGGTATCAGATAATTACATTCATTAATATCTAAACAGTAAAATCAATTCATAATCCTAAAACTCTTTTAAGATAGCCAAATACACTGATAAATTGTTGTTGATAACAAATAAGAAAGAAAATGTGTGTGTGTAAGTGAGTGAGTGTGTGTGCAAAAGAAGAAGAGAAAAGAAAAGTGTGGGAGTGGGAGTGGGAGTGGTCAATTTAGAAAGGCACATGGCCTCACATGCATGCTTGTTGCTTTTGACAACTACCCAGAGAAGAGGAGTCTCTCCCATCCCATGTGCAGCTAGAAAACAAAAACAGGAAAACCCCACTATAAATGCACCTCACATGACTTCAACTCCTTTTAGATTTAAGTGGTACTCTTTCTCTTTGCACTTCCACCCTCTCTCCCCTACTTACAAGTTTTTTCCCCTCTCATTTCAAATCAACCAGCTCATCCTACTACTCCTTTTCCCTTATGTGTTTTTTCTCTTAATTCATTAATTACCCCAGCTAGCCTCTTTTCATTTTCTAGTTTTCTGTTGGCTATACTTATGAATTTTATAAATAAAATATATCATTCCACACTTTTTGGGTGAACACACAACTTGGAGGAAAGAAAGGAATAATTGAAAAAAAAAAAAACTAAGTGATGAATTTGTGGAGTGACGTGATAAGAGACGAATTTATACATTATAGTGTAACTTATTTATATTATATAAATTTTAAAATAATTTTTACATAAGTACAAAAGTATGATATATGACAATATATAGTTTGTTGTTGCATTCAGCCAAAAAATATATATAATTTATTATTGAATGATAATATGAAATTGTTATACTATCATTGTATTGACTATTTTATATATATAAAAAAAATAATGAGAAAAGAATCATAGTTGTTATATGAATATAATGTACTATTTTCTATGAATTGTCAATAGATGCACCACTGTATATATGAAGTCTGAATTTGACTTTTAAGATGAAAGATGTATTGTCAAAAGAAAGGGAGCCAGTTTATAATTATTTCTTAAGAAAATCAGCATACTATGGAATTATAATTAAATACACATACATATATACACATGCATAAATATGTATGCTGATTTATGTAATAAATTATGAAATTGTTAAAATTAATTTTACTAATTTTCTAAATAATAATAATAATATTAATATTAAGTATATTTTTTTTCATTATGTATTTATTGAGAAGTGAAGTTTCACCATTAGTAACCCCAATCCAAGGTAAACTTAGCAACAAAAATGGTATATTCTGATGAGATGTATGTGACAGCTAAATATAGTCCCTTGCACAGACTAAGAAAGTTGAGATTTTGAAAGGATAAACAAAATCCAAACCGAATTGGCCCTACTCTAGTAGGATGATTAGAGAGCAACGATGATAGACCTAGAGTTTTTCTGTAAACAAAGTCAAAAACTTGTCCTCATTGAGAAAAAGTGAAAAGAGGAAAAATTTCATCATATCAGGTACGTAGCTAGCTTGATAACTTAATCAAATTTGACCTTCATGCTTGGTAATATAATCACTAGCTCCTCCTATGAGAGTCCCACATGATTTTTTTTATAGTATTTTTTACTTCAAATTGGAAAGTAGAATAATAATAAGAATTTAATGGTGATTTATTAAAGTGCGAGAAAATCATAACTCTTCGCTAATACTAACAATACTAATAGTAAATCAATTTATTTTTATCAAATTAGGTTAAAAATTAAAAAAAAAATAGATTATAAAAGAATAATATAAAATTATTTTACACTATTAGTATATCATCGTTAAATTCTAATAATAATATATATAACTAATTAAATAATAATAATAAATAAAATAAATGATCATTTATTCATCTAACCAAAAAAAAAAAGGAAGATCGTGAAGAAAGTTAGTTCAGAGTTCTTTTGTTTTCAGAGAAGATCTTGGACATTGTAGTTTCCAAGTCTGAGGCAAAACTAAATGCCAACCACCCTTTGGACATTTGTGGGACAACTATGCATGTGCAGAAGAGTCTCAGAATTCAGATTATTAGCATAAAGTACGGTTCCTCATTCATTCTCACAGTTAATAATAATTATTAATAGTGAAATTATTCTACCTGATGATGCATGCAGAAACTGAATTTTATATGAATTATTACACATTGTCAAGTGTAGTATGTTACATCTCATACATAAGGGTGACATAATCAACAACAGTGTATTCTATTGGGTAGTAGGGGCCCTATTGCTATGTCAAAGGTTCAAAAGCAAGACTGCAATTAGCCTTGGCAGGGAATGAAGAAATCAGGTATATATTATTACTAACATTAAATTGAAATGTTGGAAACAGTACTACAGAGAAAAATGAATTGAGGTCACACACACAATTAATGAGGTTAGTGAAGTTTTGTCCGGGAGCTAGGTTAATTGAATTGTCTTTGATGGATGTGTGTGTGAATTGCGAGGGATGCATGTAGGAATAGACAACACAAATTCATGATGGTGCCTTGTGATAAAATCATGAGTACTATATCAGGGAGGGAAAATTTTTTGGTCAGCAGCAGGAAAGGAAATAAATATGAACACCAAAGAAAAGACTAACAGAAAGACATAGCATGAAAGGGTTATTGTTTTTCCTTCATGGAAGAAAAAAAGACTAATTCTATGTATGTTATACTACTCAAATGGGGTCTAAGCTTTGATTTCATCTTAATTTATGTATTTGAGTTTTCTTGCCTCGTCATTTATTTTAGATGCCAGCTCAAACATGAATATATATGATCTCAGTTTCAGGTTGAGAAAAATACACAGTTAAGTGATGGATCCTTCTCTTGCATCTCTGGCCATATCTCGTACATGGAAGATCCTAATTGAAGTCAAAAGTAATCTTTAACACTAGTGCATTGTTTACTATTTATCATATAATCCATGAATTGGTCATCATCTCATCTCAATCCTAGTCAATCAATCGAGATAAGATTATTACGAATGATAAAAAAAATTTCTTTGAATAATTAACACAGTTGTATTGCTTATTTAAAACTCATAAAGCTAGCTAGAACAATTATGCAATCAGTAAATACCTCATCTTAAACTCATTAATTAACCTGAATATATACATATAAATGAAGCATCTAATGAACAATTAAGAAAAGAATATATATGCAGGGAGGTAAGATATATTAGATATAAAGAAAAAGAGGATTAAGTAAGTAAAGAAATATTGGTTGGATATTGAGGGACAACACATGGGGTGACTTGGTTTTTGTACTCTAGCCTAAATTGGGAGCATAGTGGGAACAGTGACATCACGTGCAAGAGTTGTACAGCAGGTTACACATCTTTGGTGGGAACAGTCCCAGCAAATTCATCCCAAACTCAGCCACCCCTAATACCTCTCTCACTCGAGAGAGAATCAATACGATGATAGGCACAGAATGCTCCACGAAACACAATTTTTCTGGATCACAATTCACAAAGGCTGTCTGTACGGACACGACCCCTTTTATTTTTTTCTCTCTTTCTCTCCAGGTGGAAGGAAGGAATAGAGAGAGTGAACAAATTAACACTGAGAACGACAACGCCTTTACTTTGTCACTACCTGATGTGAGTGAGAGGCCACAAAAGAAAAGAAAAGAAACACAAAGCAAGCTAATTTCGCTAGCTAATGACTTCACATACATACAATTGAGCTAACAGCTGGTTGGTTTTTTCAGTGGCGCATGTGCATCAATATCTATAATTTCACAGTTGGCATGCCTCCATTCGATCATTCATCACCTACTTGTTAAGTGCGTGTTTTGTCAAAATTAAATTAATTGTGAATAAAAAATTGATTTTAGATAGTTTTTAATTTTTTTTTTATTGTAACCAGTTAAAGAATAATTTAAAATTAATTTTGGGTCAACAATTTTGATTATGAGTTGAAGTAATTAATAATGATTCTTGCACGGGATCCAAAAAATTTACATGAAATTTTATTTAAAATCATTTTTAATCAAAATCATTCCAACATAATTCATATTATTTTAAAATCAATACTAATTAAAATTAATTTTATACTAATTCAAACCTCCACTTAATGTGTTTTTAATTTCACATTAAAATTAATTCTAAATTTAGAATTGAGTTGATAATTAATCTTGCATCCAGAGTTGAATCAACTATTACTTCTTTATGAGTTAGAATCCAAAATTGACACTTCACAATTATCTAACTCAAATCATATCATATTTTTGTTATCATATATATATATATATATATATTAGACATATGTTGGTGTGTATCTAATTAACAATGGACAATTATTTATATTTTAAAAATATATTATTTGTCAAAATTAAATAGTGTAACAAAAGATTAGTTAGTTGTTGGGTTTATATATAAACCACCTAGCCCACTTCAATCTTTGGCGGGCTAGCAACTAGGAAGGTTGACCCTTTCCACTCAACATGCTTTATTACCCTTACCAACGTCTTTTATTCTTATGTGTGTTGAATCAACACTGGTAAGAATTCTACCAATGGGTAACAAGCATCGACTACTACCACTTTTGGTTCTTATAATAGCTTATACTCGAGTACTACTGTTTATAGTATCGTAATAGATAGGATGTTATAATATCCATTTTTAATCTCATATTCAGGTAACAATTTTAATTCCTGTCTTTATACCTTCTAAATATTTATATATCTATATCTATATTCATGATTCACACTTTTCATATATATATATATAATATATATATATATATATATAATTAAAAATCATAAAAAAAAAACTTATATATAATCTTAAAATTAAATAAATATTAATTTATCAAAATTTAGGTTATAAATAAATAACATTATAAAAATAATTATTCAATATAAAAATTACAAATCTTCTAATCTAAACAAAAATTATAATTAGATGAAAAAAATTAATATATTTTAAAAATTAATTAGTTTATAATTATATATTAAAAAAATAAAAATAAAACAAAAATTGATATAATATTTTGACTTTATTATCTGAATCAATTTTTTCATATTTTACAAATGCTTATTTTTTATATTACTTTAAACCACTAATACAAATATAAATTAAAACATAATAAAATATCAAAATTAACATATAAAAAGAATAATTAAAATAACAAATGGATAATTAAACAATTTTAATTGAATAATTTAAATAATAAAATAATAATTATATTAATTAATATGTATATATATAAGGGACGGGACGGAACAAGATAAGTATTATAATACTTATACTTGCATCTATTCCCATGAAATTTTAAGAATAAATACTCGTCCCATCCTCATTTCCAAAATGTGGATTATTAATTTGAATGAATATTTTTATGGATATATATAGCATCTAATTCCATATTACCATCCCTTATTGTTTACTACCAACACATAAATGGAGTTATAAAGGTTGGTCGGATATTTAAGAGAAAAAGTGATGAAAATGAAAAAAATGATAGGGTGTGGGTTCCAATCTCTTTCACTGTATATATACAAAAAAAAACAGAAATTTATTCTAGAATATAGTTTTCTCAATAGGTGTTCTGGAATATGGATACATTTCCATTCGGTAAATAATTTTAGGGATGTAGGAAGTAATCGCCTGTTTTCTATTACTTTTGCAATTCTTCTTTGGGCCTAGATTTATCTTTGAATGTTTAATGGCCCTTTTCATGTCAACAACATGTCAATATGTATCTAATGATTTATGCTATTTACATCTTCCATATTTGCTAAACACACCCTTTTGGGTATTTTCATCTGCTACCCGTGAATATACTCCACTCATCTCTTTCTCCCTCTAACGTTACTCTCTTCCGGAAAATACATCATACACCCCCTCTTCATTTGAAGATGCAAATTGAACATAGACAGTTCATTCTCATGTACATGTACCAGATGCAAACTTATTCAAAGTCATACACCACATTTATATATGTATGCGCATCATCATGATTTTCATGCCAGGTGAACTCAATCTTCAATTGCATTATAAAAATCAGAACCGATTCAAGAACTTGTGATTTCTCTTAATCAAGAATCAATTCGGAATTATAGAGAAATTAAAATAACTTTTATCTACGCCAGTGAAATGTGAAAGAAAATTTTTATTTTATTTTTTAAAATATGAAATATTATTAAATTACTATAACAAGTCTTAAAGTAAATAACTAAATAAAAATATAAATAAAATATTTTTTTCTTAATTTTTTAGTGTTAATCGTTAATATTCACCAAATTTATATATATATATATATATATATAAAGATATGATTATCGTTAATAATATAAAACTATTTCAGTTTTATATTGTTATTTAACGATAATTATATATTTTTTTTTATAAAATTAATTTAAAAATAGTATAAATTATAAATTGAAACTGATTGATCACGTGTACCTAGTCAAACTGCTTGGGTGGCACGTTGGCGTATGTGAAGAAGCATGTGGTATGTGAAATGGAGGAAATAATTTTACTATTTAAATGATGTACCTAGAAAAAATTATAATTAATGGTGGGTGAAGAGAGGCAGCACTCTTAGTAAGTAAATAGTTACATAGTTATTAAGAAAATATTAAAATAATAATAATATTATTATTATTGTTATCGTTGTAATTGAAATTAAAGTGAGATAAAAATATATAATTGATAAAAAAAAAATGTGTGCAATAAAAAATAAAAGATGTTATTATTGTCCTTTTACTTATTTTTCTTATGGGATCCACTCAAACCGTGTGTCTGCAGGGTACTATTGTTTGCTTTGCAGTTTGCACCCTCTATTTCTCTTCATCTCTGTTGGTTGAATTTTTTTTTTTATTATTATGAAAGTTATTGTTATAATTAGTTAAATTAAAATATTTATTAGTAGTTTAATTTTTTTTTTTATATAAACATGATATATTTTAATAAAATTTTAAAATAATTAGAAAATTTTAATTTTTTTTTTTTCATTTTAAAAAATTCTCAAATTCTTTCATTTGTTTTCATTCAATGTGAATTTGTGATTTAATTATATATCAAATTTTCAATTTTCCACAAATTCAAATTTTTAAAATTCTTTAGATTCATTCAATACATAAAATAATTTAAATATCACAAATTATCAATATGCTACACCTTTATTTTATCTTTATCAATTCGAGATGTTTTAGTTATATAATTACATAGGTTTTAATTATATAATTGTTATCATGTATTCATTTTTAATTATGAAATATTTATTAATTATTATGATTATGTTTTATTTTATTTTATTTTTAAATATATAATATTTGTAAAAAAATTAATCGTGATAGAAATCTTATTATTGTAAATAAATATATTTTAATTATGTATATATTTTTATTTATGTGAAATTAAATATATTTTAGTTAGGTATATATTTTTTTTATCAAACAAAAATATATTTGATATATTTTTAGTTTATAAAAATAAATTATTAAAAAATTATAATGATTCTTTAAAAAAAAAAAATTTAATTTAATTTTTAAATTTATTACAAACAACTTTTAAAAATTTAACTTTATACATGTGGGTGGGTTTCACCAAAAACAACCAAAATTTGTTGCGCTGCTGCTGTGGTTGGTCTTGGGAAACTCAAAATGTTTTTCCTTGTCCCTTGGTTGTTTCTTTTTGTGTTTATTTTCTTTGCCTCGGTTATTTCTTCGAAAACTAAACGGCGCAGAGGAAATACCCATGACAGAACAATATTCCTTCTCAAATAAAGCATGATGTTTTTGTTAGCTTCAGGGGCGAGGACATCCGACGCCAGTTCCTTAGCCATTTGACTGAGGCTTTTGATAATGAGAATCTTGAGAAGGGAGATGAAATATGGGCATCACTTGTTGAAGCAATTGAAGGATCATCCATTTCGTTGATCATTTTCTCACCAAACTATGCTTCTTCCAGATGGTGTTTAAAAGAACTTGTGAAGATACTTGAATGCAGAGAGAAATACGGACGCATAGTAATCCCTGTTTTCTACCATGTAGAACCCACAAATGTACGACATCAATTGGGAACTTATAAAAAATGCATTTGTTGAGCATGGGAGAAAAGAAAAACATAGGATCGATGTACAACGCTGGAGAGAGGCTCTGAATAAATCTGCTGATTTATCGGGGATTGACTCATCAACATTTCAGTAAGCTCTTTTCACCCCATAAATGTTCAATGTTTTTTTAGTTATGATCTAGTTTATGAGTTTAATAAGCATGTAGATAGTTTTGTTCAATCACTCAATGTTTATCTGACTTTTAAAAAATGATTTTATAAATGCATCACTCTTATTAGCCAATACCACCGGTGTACTAAGATTCTGGTGGCCAACCTATGGTTTGTTGGTCTATTGAATTTAGTGACCAAGTTACAATCAAGTAATACATTATATATATATATATATATATATATATATATATATATATATATATTCAATTTCTAAATGATTTCTAGATAAGCCCCTTTATTTTATTTTTTAGTACTTGATTATTAAGAAATCCCCCAACAGCAAGGCCTTCAAAATTTTGAATTAGTATTAACAATATTGATTTTAACATATATTTCTCTCTATGTGTGTTTCATTTAGAAATGATGCTGCGGTGGTTAAAAACATTGTCAATATTGTATTGAAGAAGTTGGCTAAACCCTATGCTATCTTAAAAGGTCTAGTTGGAATTGAAGACAAAATTAAAACGCTAGAATCATGGATAAGTAAAGAGGCAAATGATAAACGTCTTATTGGAATTTGGGGTATGGGCGATATTGGCAAGACAACTCTTGCAGAAGAAGTATTTAAAAAATTACAATGTGAATACGAAGGTTGTTATTTTTTAGCCAATAAAAGTGAAGAATCAAAGAAACATGGAATAAGTTCTTTGAAGAACAAAGTCTTTTCAGGAATATTAGGAGAAGATGTGGAAATTTGCACCCCAAATTCATTACCAGATGATATTGCTAGGAAAATTGGTTGTATGAAGGTTCTTATTGTTCTTGATGGCATGAATGATATAGACCACTTGGAAAAATTGTTGGGAACTCTTGATAATTTTGGATCAGGTAGTAGAATAATTGTAACAACTAGAGATGAACAAGTTCTTAAGGCTAACAATGTTGATAAGACATACCATCTTACAGAATTCAACAATAATAAAGCACTGGAACTTTCTTCGTGGTAAAAATAAGGAAGAATGGAAAAGCATGCTAGACAAGCTTAAAAATATGCCTCTTGTAGAGGTATATGAAGTAATGAGACTGAGTTACGATAGTCTAGATCGGAAAGAGCAACAAATTTTTCTAGATCTAGCATGTTTCTTTCTCAGATTTGATGAAAAAGTGAACATCAACGAGCTAAAATCTTTATTGAAAGATAATGAAAGTGACGAATCAGTGTTGTATGGGTTAAAAAATTGAAAGATAAAGCTCTTATAACTATTTCTAAGAATAATTTTGTATCTATGCATGGTAGTTTGCAAGAAATGGCATGGGAAATTGTTTGTCAAGAGTCTACCATTCCTGGAAGCCGCAGCCAGTTGTCGGATTCTAATGACATTGATGAAGTATTGAAAAATGGCAAGGTCAGTCTAGCTAAAATTTATATCACGTGTGTGATAAATGTGGATTTTGATGATGCTTTAAAATTTTCTTCTACATTGATGACAGAGTACTGAAGTCATTAGAAGCATGCAAATGGATGTGCGAAAAATTAAGAAGCAAAAGTTAAGTCCTCACATATTTGCTGAGATGAGCAGATTACATTTCTTGAAAATTTCTGGGGAATATAGTCAATATACTTATGATTTGAAAGATCAACTTGATATTCTTGCTAAAGGGCTTCAATTTTTGGCAACTGAACTAAGATTTCTTCATTGGGATGATTACCCTCTAAAGTCGTTGCCAGAAAATTTTTCTACCGAAAAACTTGTAATATTAAATTTGACAGGTAGCCGACTTGAAAAACTTTGGTGGGATGGAGTGAAGGTAAGTATCTAAATGTTATAATTTTTATGTTAATTTATACAATATCAAGTAATTTAACTAGTTTGATAGCTTCTTTTTATTTCATTATATTACAGAATCTGGTGAAATTAAAACAAGTTAAACTTTGTTATTCTAGAGAGTTGGAGAAGCTTCCGGATTTATCTAAAGCCATAAATCTTGAAGTATTGGATCTTCAGTATTGTTCTATGTTGACTGGTGTGCATCCATCTATTTTCTCCTTGCCCAAACTTGAGCAATTGATCCTTACTCGCTGCGCGTCCCTTACCATACTTGCAAGCGATTCCCATTTATGCAATCTTAGTTATCTCGACCTTTCTTTTTGCGAGAATCTTAGGGAATTCTCAGTGATATCAGAGAATATGAAAGTACTGAAATTGGGATTTACGAAGATCAAAGCATTGCCCTCATTATTTGAACATCAAAACAAGCTTAAATCACTGGATCTAAAATGCTCTACGATTGAGAGGTTACCTTCATCTATCAACAATCTTACCCAGCTGTTGCATCTAGACGTAAGTTCATGCGGTCAGCTTCAAACAATACCAGAGCTTCCCATGTCCCTTAAAACTCTGGACGCATACAGTTGCACTTCACTTCAGACATTGCCATAGCTTCCCCGATTCCTTAAAACACTAGATATCAGGATATGCCAATCACTTCATACTTTACCGATGCTTTCCATGTTCCTTCAAACTCTATATGCCAAAGGTTGCATATCATTGAAGACTGTATTGTTTCCATCAACAGCTGTTGAACAATTAAAGGAAAACAGGTCACTGGTATTTTTCTGGAATTGTTTGAACTTGGATGAACATTCTTTAGTGGCTATTGGGTTGAATGCACAAATCAATGTGATGAAATTTGCAAACCAACACCTGTGTGCTCCAAATTATCATGTTGAAAATTACAAAGAGAGTAATTATGGTGATGATTATTGTTCTTATCAAGCTCTCTATGTGTATCCAGGAAGCAGTGTTGCAGAGTGGTTGGAGTATAAGACACAAAATGGTTATATAATTATTGATATCTCTTCTGCTCCACCTTCCCCGCTCCTCGCCTTCATTTTCTGCTTTGTTTTTCCTAAGCACACAGACATGTCTGCAATATATAAAGTTATCGTCACTACAAGTGATGGTGAGGATGAAAGTATAAGCTACAATGTTAAAATGCATAGAACTTATATCCCTCATGTAATTAAATCAGATCACGTGTGTGTCATGTACAATCAAAGAATATCTGGTTTCTTGAACAGTAAAGCCAAAAACCAAACAAGCTTTAAAATTCAGGTTAGAAGATCTCGCCATGCACTGCTACATGGGGTTTTAAAAGAGTTTGGGGTGAGCCCAATAACCAGATCCACATACAACAGCTTCGTTCAACAACTAGAATTGCTTGAGTGACTAAATGTATCAATTTCCCTCACAAATGGAATCGGATTGTGCTTCACATAATTCCAGGTATTTCCTTCCTGCGATGTACCATGAAATCTTTTATTTTAGGTGGGTTTCGTGGTAGAAATCTTTAGTTTATCAGTAATCTTAAGTTAGGAATATTCTGTAAGTAAATCTTTTTAAATTATAAGAAATAAAAAAAGACATTTCCACCAGAGTGACCAAACATTGAATTCAAAATTTTTTAGCATGCGTTTCTAACAAAATTGATCTTTTTAGTTTGAAGAAAGGTATTAACAATATGAAAAATCTTTGTAAATCACTTGCAACATAATATTGCCAAAATCAAGTTCCCAGTTGTGCTTGTTCCATTTCTCAAGAATAGCTACAGATAATCCCTTCCAGTATTTTGCTGCTCTGCAGCCGGCATTCACAATAAAACAATGTTTAGAAGTCTCTAAATTGTTACTCATAGCAGACAATAAACAAAGTTTTGAAAATTAATTTCCTACTCTATCCTTCTATAAATCATTGAAAAAGAAACTATTTATACTATGAAGCATAAAATAAATCTTAAGGACATATAGATAGGGTTTAAATCTAATAATGAATGGAGAAGCAAGTTCAAACAACTGACCCAGAATCTGTACCAGCCATCATTTCTTTCCAGAGTTTGCTACTGAAGATGCATTATGCATATAGCTTCTACTTCCTGCAGGTTTCGTTGTGGGTTTTAGTATTATGGTCTTAGTTTAGCTGTTTAATAATATGTAACTCACTGTCATCATCGTTGTTATATTAGAGACCAAGTAACAGGTTCTGTCTGTCTATATCAACTTCTTTCCAGTTTCAACGGAGATTTCTACATCATGAAGGGTTCCATTTTCATCTTTTTTACTTGCTAGTTGCTGCTACTTTTAACAAATTTTACTTGTTCTGTTTCTAGTAACTATGCTGTTAGTATAACTTTTCATGGTGTCATGTACGACTTAATTGATTAATTTGTTCTGATTATGTTTTGTAAAGTGTATGATTAGTTTTAATTTGGTTAAATTAATCCATTCCTTGTAGTTTCATGGAGGTGTTAATAAAATCCCTTAAATTTTGAAGTTTTATAACTGAATCCCTTAAAACCAACACTGTTAAATTTCAGTTAAGTATATCTCACATGACAAATATTTACAATAGAGTATATTAACATGACAATAAATTATGATTGCTAGCGTTTATTTTCAGTGCAACATAAATAATTCATGGAATGTAATCACTTTATCCAGGGAGAAGATGGTTTGTCTTGCATTTTCATGTCTTCGTTCGTAGTTAGTTATGCCAGATTGACAGTCAACCACATGAATAAACTAAAACATAGCAGATGCAACAAGGTGAAGGTTTGAATCTGCCCCTGATGTGAGGTAGTGTTGGTGAGTACTCTGCGAGTACCTTTATAAGTGTTCAATGAGCTTTCTGACATGCTATATATATCTATCGATTTTTAATCTATAAATTTTGACACACGAACTATGGCATGCTATTTTCATTTCATCATTTGCTATACACTCTGTAATTTCTTGAACAATATCATTTCATCCGTCTGTCATTTTTGCCTACATGACATCCTCAGATGTAAACAAAAAATATTAACCTAAAACAAAAGTAATTGAGTAACAGACACAAATTGGTATAACTGCCTCATTTACTCTCCCTCCCTCGATTTGTATTATTCTTTACTCTCCCTTCTTTGGCATATCCTTCTCCTTCGTTTGTTTTCATTTCAGTGTTCTGAAATTCATTAAGTTTTTTTTTTATAACTCTCAAATCATTTATTATCCCCTGCTTTGTTTGAATTGCAGAAACAGAAGAAGAGTGTCGATGGAAAATGGTGTCGGTACAATGTTGGAGAATGAGCGAAAGGGAGAGAGAGTATTAAATAAGGAGGAAAGTGCTGCTACCATGCTGATAGTTTCCACCAACATACTTTTTCTCACTTAGTATATGGGAGATGCATTGCATTGTAGCTGCACAGGTTGTTAATTTTGTTATGAGAAAATTGTCAGATTGTTTTTTTGTTTTATTTGCTTTCCTCCTTACCTGCCATGTTGTTTTTTCTGATTACTATACATATTATTCATATGAGTGTTATACAATAAGTATAGTAACAAGAGTATTACATTCCATTTCAAGTTTTATATACTGCAATAAGTTGAAATTTTTTTGTATACTAATTTGAATTTGAACTTCTGAAGCCAAATTTTACAACATTGTCTGCCAATGGATGTCTATAAAAGTGTTAGATGTAGTTCATATCATCACCAACCATCCCTTGCTTGCTCTTCTTTAATTTCGATCTTTTCATTGTTTCTTTGGCAAGATGCGTGCTTTGTTTGACAGTAGCTAAATTTCCATTTTGGTTTCATTTCAATTTCATATGCTTGAAGCTGGTAGTGTACTTGCACTATTACCTGATCCAACAAATAATTTGATAGTATCAAATGTCTTTCCTTTGCAAGACAAATTTCTCTCCCATTTTTTTGTTACTTGCATGACAAAATTGAAATTGAAAATGAAAAAAAAAATGATTTTTCGGTTTTTATTGTTTTAGGTGGAAAAAGGGGGCATGCAGTGCTTAAAAAGTTCAATTTGATAGAGTAGAAGGTTGATGCTTTGTGTGAATTGCTGCATCTGAAGAAGCTAGAATATAATCTGATCCCTCTATGTTATGGGAAGAGCAGTGGAGGGATATGACTTACACAACTAAGGAATGTTGACCTCAATCTAGCTAATTAAGTATTATAAACAAAAGGAACAAGAAATGAATGAGAGTCGATCTGATCTCACTTTCCATTACATGACATCATAATGTACTCAAATAATTCACTCTTCTAAAATGGGGTGCATATATATTGTTTCAATTCTACTATTTTCCATTTTTCTTTCTCCAAATCTCTTATATATATTGAAACTATGACATGGTTGAATTTCAAGACTCTCGATGGATGTGATGCATGACGAGATGGAGAGGAGAGAAATAGAAAATAAATAAAAAAAATAAAGAAAGAAAGTGACCTATTAAGATCTGTTTGGATACCAGAGAACTTTTATAAATTAATTATGGTAAAATAGATTTAGATTCGTTATCATTTTTTTTTATCGGCATTAGATTCGTTATCATTATTGTTAGACATAGGAACAAAAAAATATTAGTTGTAAAAGAGTGAGATGCATGATTATTACCCTCACTTGTACAGCAGAAGATGCTTTAACCTGACAGAAAATTCAGATAAGTGTATTTGCATGTCTCAATACTATCAACCAATTCGTCAGCTCAGTCTTTAGTTTTATTTATATGTTTCATATAAAGTATGAAAAAGAATCTATTGAATATTATTTATGAGTGACAAGATCATAGATATTGACCTTTATAATGTAACATTAATTTTTTTTATACATTAATATCTATAGTAAATGTTATTTTAATTTTTTAGTACAACTAATATTATGGTTGATTTTTGTAAAATTGTTACTTTTTTAATTTATTTAATAACTTTTATTGTATCTGCATAAAACAACACATGCCGACACTTAATTGCTTTGAAATTAACTCGAGGCCCCCCTGCACCATTGTACACGGCATGCCTTGACTTTTGTATAGCTAATTATTTAATGCTTTTAATGTGTTATCTATATCATATATTCATTTTTAGCCAAAGAAGGAAGTATACAAAGAAAGAAAGAGCAAATTGGCTTAAGATGAAAGCTTGCTAATCCAGAAGAATTGAAGCTGGTATGTATATATATTCATGTATTTTACATATCACATCCTCCCCCTTCCTCGTTTCAGCTTGTTGCAGAAATCGAGTTTTAGTTTTATAATAAATAATAAACTCTACGATTTTTTCACTTTTTTCTAACTTCCTTTTCTTTTCAGTTTAATTTCTACTGTGTCATCTCTCATCTGCATCAATATTTATTCTTTTTTAGCCAGCAAAAAGAAGGAATTGTAGATCAATAAAGAAAAGAAGAGGGAACAAGTTAAGGCAGATCCACTGTGAACTACTTGTTCCAATCTAACACCATACTTGATACTTGTCTCGAAGTTGTTTTGAAAATTCAATTTGTTGTGTTTTTCTCATACTCTTATAGTCTTATTTATTTCTGTGTGTTTTGTCTGTTGGTTATTTTTTTTCTAAAACAGAAGGGTATAGAGGAAAATCCATGTCAGACGACAACGCTCCTTGAATAAAGTATGATGTTTTTGTTAGCTTCAGGGGTAAGGACATCCGCCATGGTTTCCTTAGCCATTTGACTGAGGCTTTTCAAAGGAAGAAAATAAATGCCTTTGTAGATGATAAACTTGTGAAGGGAGATGAAATATGGCCATCACTTGTTGCAGCAATTAAAGCATCTTTCATTTCTTTGATTATATTCTCACCGGACTATGGTTCTTCACGTTGGTGTTTAGAAGAACTTGTGACAACACTTGAATGCAAAGACAAATATGGTCGCATTGTAATCCCTGTTTTCTACAAAGTGGAACCCGCAAATGTCCGACATCAATTGGGAAGTTACGAAAATGCATTTGTTAAGCATGAAACAAAATACAAGAGCAAGGTGCAAAGCTGGAGACAGGCTCTGAATAGATCTTCTGATTTGTCTGGATATGAGCCATCAAAATCTCAGTAAGTTCTTTTCTCACATGAATGTACAATATTTTCTAGTTGTTATTTAGTTTATATGCATATTATCCTATATAACGTGGCTGGTTAAGTTGCAAAATAATGTTATCGTTTTTTTTTTGGTTTTTTCTTCATCAGAATAGACGATTATTAGTTCTTACTTTTGCATAGTAATGTATAATTTTAGCCAGTGTGATAGATGGGCTTGGAGAGGCCTAAATATGTAGTTTTTAAAAGATATTATCATTTGGTATTATCCTTTTGATATTATTTATTTTATTTTAATGTCCTTAAATTTTAGATGATAACACATGTAAGGTGATCATCCATTAGGTTTATTATATATTGTAAGGTTTACATATTAAGGAATGAATAAAAAATATCAGTGTTATGTTTATCTTCTCTATAATTTATTTTTACAGTTTTAATGGTGTTTTCTTAGGAGTAGAAGTAACTTTAATGGTGTTTTCTTAGGAATGAAGTAACATAGCTTTCTTCTTCCTATCACATATCACAGTGCCACTGTCCTAAGTCCTAACATTCTGATGGAAACAATTATGCTTTAATTTGTTGGTCCATTGAATTTAGACGTTAAACTACAATCATGTAATAATTAAATGATTTCAATATACATGTATAAAAACAAACCCCTTTATTTATTTACTAGGACCATACTATTAAGGAATCGACATCGATTGTAACATATACTTTCTGTATTTTATATAGAAATGATGCTGAGGTGATTAATGAAATTGTCAAACATGTACTGGAGAGGTTGGCAAAACCACCCCATGTTATCTCTAAGGAACTTGTTGGAATTGAAGAGAAAATTACAGTTATAGAATCATGGATACGAAAAGAGCCAAAAGATAAATGTCTTATTGGAATTTGGGGTATGCCCGGTATTGGCAAGACAATCCTTGCAGAACAAGTATTCAATAAATTACATCATGAATATGAAGGCTATTATTTTGTAGCTCATGAAAGAAAAGAATCAAAGAATCGGGGAATAGTTTCTTTGAAGAAAGAAATTTTTTCTGGGCTATTACGAACTGATGTGGAAATTTACACAGAAAATTCATTACCCAGTGATATTGTTAGGAGAATTGGCCGTATGAAAGTTCTTATTGTTCTTGACGACATGAATGAATTAAATCACTTGGAAAAATTGTTGGGAACTCTTGAAAATTTTGGATCAGGTAGCACGGTAATTATAACAACTAGAGATGAGCAAGTTTTGAAGGCTAACAAAGTTAATAAGACGTACCATCTTACAAAATTCAGTTCCGATAAAGCACTGGAACTTTTCAATTTGAATGCCTTTGACCAAAGTGACCATCAAAAGGAGTACAATGAGCTATCAAAAAGGGTGGTCAATTATGCGAAAGGCATTCCATTAGTGATTAAAGTTTTGGCTGGTCTTCTACGGGGAAAAAATAAGGAAGAATGGAAAAGCATGCTGGACAAGCTTAAAAGAACGCCTCCAAAAGAAGTATATATTGTAATGAAATTGAGTTACGATGATCTAGATTGTAAAGAGCAACAAATTTTTCTAGATCTGGCATGTTTCTTTCTTAGATCGTATATAAAGATGAATGTGGATGAGCTAAAATCTTTATTGAAAGATGATGAAAGTGATGATTCCGTGTTTATTGTGTTAAAAAGATTGAAAGATAAAGCTCTTATAACTTTCCACGATGATAGATTTGTATCTATGCATGATAGTATACAAGAAATGGCATGGGAGATTGTTCGTCAAGAGTCTAGCCAACCTGGAAGCCGCAGTCAGTTATGGGAATCTGATGACATTGATGAAGTATTGAGAACTGGCCAGGTTAAGGACTAACTAAAAATAATATCTAGTGAATAACATTTGTTTTTTTTGTGTGAGAAATATGGCTTTTGATGATTAATATTTTTTTCCTACATTGATGGCAGGGTGCTGAGGTCATTAGAAGCATACAAATTGACATGCAAAAAATTAAGAAGCAAGAGATAATCCCTGACATATTTGCTAAGATGATTAGATTACGATTTCTGAAAATTTTTGGGGAACATAACAATGATTTGTCTGGTATTCTTGCTAAAGGGCTTCAATTTGTATCAATTGAGCTAAGATTTCTTTATTGGTCTTATTATCCTCAAAAATCGTTGCCAGAAAATTTTTGTGCAGAAAAACTTGTAATACTGAATTTGAAGTCTGGGAGAATGCAGAAACTTTGGGATGGTGTGCAGGTAAACATATGTATCTCACTGTTATAATTTTCTTTTAATTCAAGGAATACAAATTAAGTAGCTTAGCTCATGTGATATCTCCATTTTGTTTCATTATATTACAGAATCTGGTGAATTTAAAAAAAGTTAACCTTCTTTGGTGTCAGAGGTTAAATGAGATGCCAGATTTATCAAATTCCACAAACCTTGAAGTATTGCATCTCATAGGTTGTTTTAAGTTGACAAGTTTGCATCCTTCTCTTTTCTTTCTGCCGAAACTCAAGGAATTGGACCTTCGGTTTTGCACGTCCCTTGCCATACTAGCAAGTGAATCCCACTTATGCAGCTTCAATTATCTCTACCTTGATTTTTGTTACGGACTTGCAGAATTCTCGTTGATATCTGAGGATATAAAAGTACTGAGTTTGAGAAACACGGAGGTGAAAACAATGCCCTCATCCATAATAAAACATAAGCTACTGCAACATCTAGATGTAAGCTATTGCTCCAATCTTCAGGATATAGCAGGCCTTCCCGTGTCCCTTGAAACTCTAGATGCCAGAAACTGCATATTATTGAAGACTGTAATGTTTCCTTCATCGGCTGCTGAACAATTAAAGGAAAACCGGAAACGGGTCCTATTTTTGAATTGCTTTAACTTGGATGAGCACACTCTCATGGCTATTGGACTGAATGCCCGAATCAATATGATGAAATTCGCAAAGCACCACCTGTCTACACCAAATCATGATCATGTTAAAAATCTAGTAAGACGTGGGTTGATGACAATTGAAGATTACAAGGATTACTTCTATGTGTATCCAGGAAGCAGTGTTCCAGAGTGGTTGGAGTATGAGACAACAGAAGGTTGTATAGTTATTGATCTCTCCTCTGCCACAATTTCTTCCATCATGGGTTTCATTTTCTGTTTTGTCCTTCGTAAGCGCCATTGTAGAGGTTTAACTGAGCCAGTTAAATTTAATATCACTATAAGTGATGCGGAGGGTGAAGGTAAAAAGGATAGTTTCCGGATTTACTTTGGAGACTTGGTTCCAAATATTCACTCAGATCATGTGTGTCTGATGTACGACCAAAGATGCTCTCACTTTTTAAAAACCAGAGACAAAAAACAAACAAAGTTTGAAATCCAAGTTTCAATAGGGTCAACCTACCACTGTGACGGTAGAGAACTGCCGCAGGTGTATCTAAAAGCATTAGGGGTCAGCCCAATAAGCAGTTCGGCATATAACAATTTCGTTCAAGAAATGGAGTTGCGGGACAAGGCAAATGACAGAAGAATAACAGAAGAAGAAGGACATGTGACAGATGAACAAGGAATAAAAGAAGAATCTGTTACAGCAGAAGAAGAAGAAGAAGAGGTGGCAGATGAACAAGGAGTAACAGAAGAATCTGTTACAGCAGAAGAAGAAAGACAGGTGGCAGATGATTCAACAAGTCAGGGGATGCGAAGAAGAGAGAAAAAGGGAAATTACTTCTTACAAACCCCTTCTTGCTTCCCGCTATGCCCATTTTGCTTTTGGCAACGCAAAAAAGACCTCAAAGGACAAAAACACTCTTCTTAAGTTTTTAGTTACAAGCACCTCTTTCTCACCCTTCAGTTGTTGTGCGGCCGTCATCCATTTCCCATTGTCGTTAGTTGGTAGAAGTCACATGGTTGGAAGAAAGTAGCCACAGTTTTGTGACAAGCAGTAGCTAAATCTTCATCCAGCATTTTTATTTTATTTTTTTAATCTATTTTTAATGGCTATCGTGGATGTCGTCGTACCTGGTTTTGCATTTCGTTGTTGATATTTTGCTACGTATAGTCAATCTTGAAATATATTTTGAAATAGATTTTTCAAAATTTAAAAATTCATAAAGCTATTCCGGAATAACTTTTCAAATGGACAATACCATTCTGATACAAGTGTTCCATAAGTATATGACAATTCAAAAGTTATTCTAGAATAGGTTTTTTGGAATGCAATTTTCAAATTTTGATCAAGCTAGTCCGGAATAGTTTTGGAATTGCCATACATTTCAAGAACACCTGATTCGGAATTGTTAAAATTTGAGCTTGCTATAATTTTTTCTAAGAGTTGTTAAAAGAAAATTGAATTATTTTATTTTCTTACCTTCACGTATATGATGTTATTATCATATATATATATATATATATATATATATATATATATATATATATATATATAAATATTATGATCTTAGTGGTGGAATTTAGATCTCTAAGGAACAATGCTGCAGTCTTTGCAATAATAGGGAGAAAGATGCTACACATCTGTTCTTAAATTGTGGTTGTGTTTGTGCCTCATCAATTTTACTCGTACAGGAGTAGTAAATTTCAATTATCATCCACATACTATATATCCATAGCATCCGTATATGTGATCCACACTTTTCATATATATATATATATATATATAATTGAAAATCATAAAAAAAAACTCATATATAATATTAAAATCAAACAAACATTAATTTATCAAAATTTAAGTTATAAATAAATAATATTATAAAAATAATTATCCAACATAAAGATTATAAATATTCTAATTTAAATAAAATTTCTAATTAAACGAATAAAAACTAATATATTTTTAAAATTAATTAGTTTATAATTATATATTAAAAATTAAAAATAAAACATAAAAGATATAATATTTTGACTTCATCATTCGAATCAATTTCTCCATATTTTGCAGATACTTATCTCCTTAGTTTCTATATTGCTTTAAACCACTAACACAAATATAAATTAAAACATGATAAAATATCAAAATTAGCATATAAAAGAATAATTAAAATAACAAATAGATAATTAAACAATTTTAATTGAATAATTTAAATAATAAAATTATAATTATATTAATTAATATGTATATATATAAGGTACAGGGTGGGATGGGTGTGAGATTTTATAAGTAAATAACCGCTTATCTCCATTCCCATTGTACAAATTATTACCCTACTTGCAAATGAGTATTTTTACAGATATTCATAAAATTTGGTTCATATTATTATCTCTAGGGAAACTCATTTGGTACCACCGTTTATTTATACAAAAGTTTTTTTGCCGTTCAAAAAAGATAAATATATTATGATATTAGTTTTAGCACATGTTTAAAAAAAAAAAAAAAAATGCCCCTTCGCTTCCCTTCTCCATCGGATGTAACCAAAACCCGATTGCGGGAGGCAGAACGAAATCTAAGAAAAAAAATACTTAAATCTTCAAGATTAAATACAGAAATTTCACACAAAAAAATCGAAGAGATTTTTAAGAATTAAGGAAAACAAAAAACTCATGTTGTGTTTGGATGGAACATTTTAAAAATTTAAGATAATTGAAATTTTAGGCATTTGAATTATTAAAAATTAAATTCCCTTCAAAAAATAATATTACATAATTTTTAAATTTAAAAAATAATGTTCAAAAATATTAGATAATTTGTAAATTTTAAAAAATAATACATAAGAAAAAAAGATGAGGGGGAGAGAGGAGAGAAGAAATGGAAAATTTCAAATTCTCAACTTTAGAAGGGATGGAAAATTTTAAATTCTCAACTTTTTTAAAAAAAAATTCAAATTAATTATTTTTAACTAAATAAAATACTCTTCAAAATAAATACATTTCAATTTCTTCTTAAATATTTCATCTAAACAACTCGTTTTATTTTAAAGAAAAGTGATTATTAAATAGTTAAACAAACAATTAGTTATCTTTTCCCAATTCAAGGTTCAAATGCATTTTTTAATAATCATTCAAATCTCAACATCAAGGGTGATCAAGGCAAAGCAAGTATTAAGCATAAAAAAAGATAATAACATTAAGTTAAACTCAAATAGAAACTTAGAGTATCATAAAAGAAAAAGAATTAGTTGAAAGTTGTATCAATCCCCAACAAAAGTTAATAACTACCATACTAAAAGAAGAAAGGAAGAAAACTAAGTAGGGAAGGAATTGGAAGAGAATTTATAGAGAGCAGGAGAGTTTTATAATTGCCCCAAGAGCCCTAAATTTCTCCTCCCCAAAATGCTCCAACTACTACAATGATAAAAAGTGCCTTAAATACATGAAAAATGTACATTTTGTCTATTTGTTGCATAAGTGACTTCGCACTAATCCTCAACCAAGGAAACGCGATGAAGGGATCTTTAGCAGCAAAATTTGATTCTTGTTTAGCCTAATATGAGGCTAAGCAAATTCCTCAAATTCACTAAACAGAGACGAATTGTGGCTAAGCCTTAGTTGAGTCTTAGTGCCTCTTCACACTTCAGCTGTGCTTAGCTTCACTGCAAGCTTAGCCTCACTATGCACTAAAACTCTTGTGCACTTCTCCAATCATTTTTTTCTTCACCCAAATAAACCAAAATTAGATATAAAAAAAAATGCATAACTAATAGTTTCAAAGTTATTCTAATTTATTTACAAATTAATTATGAACAAGGTCAAACAAAACTTAGATGTATTGAAATATTAAGATAATTGTCTCTAAAATAGTCATTGAAACAATGCTTCCAGGGCACTTATTAAACATAATCCGATGGCTATTGGGCTGAATGAGTGAATCAACATGATGAAATTTGCAAAGCACCACCCGTCTACACCTAATCATGATCATGCTAAGTGTTCAGTAAGAAGTTTTTGTGAGTTGGTGACAATTGAAAATAACAATGAATACTTTTATGTGTATCCAGGAAGGAGTAGTGTTCCAAAGTGGTTGGAATATGAGACAACAGAGGATTGTATAATAATTGATCTCTTCTCTGTCACACTTTCTTCCCTCCAGGGCTTCATTCTCTGTTTTGTCCTTGGTAATCGTAAGTTGCATCGTCATATAGGTGACATTAACACACTTAAATTTAATATCACTATAAGTGATGCCGATGGTGAAGGTAAAAAGGATAGTGTCCTGATGTACATTAGACGGTTGAATGCAAATATTCAATCAGATAACGTGTGTCTCATGTATGACCAAAGATGCTTTGACGTCTCAAAAAGCAGAGACAAAAATCAAACCAGGTTTAAAATCAAGTTACAGTGCACACAAAATTCAACTGCCATGGCCCTATAGTAGTGCCGAAGAAATATCTAAAAGCATTTGGGACTAGTCTAATAACCACCTTGACATATAACAATTTCGTTAAAGAAATGGAGTTGCGGGACTCAGGTGCTATTATAGATACAAATAAGGCAAATGAGCAAGGAATAACACAAGAAGAAGAAGGACAAGTGGCAAATGATTCAACAAGTCAGAAGATTCGAAGAAGAAAGGGAAAAGGAAATTGATGTTACATTGTTACTGCATGCCATCCTTGTCACTGTTAGATTTGGGATGAGTAACACTTCACTGACGAAAAGGGTAACATAACGATCAAGGCTGCAATTTCTATTTTTGCAACTCTGTCTATGTATATGTTACTGCATCATCAATTTCTATCTTCATCTTTTCTACTTCTTAGCTGCTAGCCTGCTATTACTTTAAACAAATTTTATTAGTTCTATTTTCTAGTACCTGCGTTAGTATAACTTTTCATGTTGTATGGTGTAATTGATCAATTTGTTCTGATTATGTTTTGTAAAATTGTAACTAATTTTAATTAGGGTAAATTAATCTGTTCCTTACAGTTTCATCATGTTAATTAAATCCTAAACTTCTATAACTGAATCCCTCAAAACTAACACTGTTAAATTTCTGTTAGTTATTACTTACATCAAACATTATTTATGATTAATATTTACAATGGAGTATATTAACTTGGGAATAAATTATGATAGCTGACATTTATTTTTAGTGCAGCATAACTAATTCATGGAACGTATTCACTTTATTTAGGGAGAAGATAGTTTTATGTGACATTTTCAGACGCAGTTGATAATTGTTGTGCATACCTGTATTTGCACTTCAAATTTATAGCAATTAACTAACTGTTTTATCATTTATTGCTTTGTTTGGTCTCATTTAGTTTGGATTCACTTCTCATTTGGAGCAAGTTTTTATCTAGTTAATTTAGGAAATTTATTAGGCTTTTATGTGTTTTTGCAGAGAATTTATGTACCTGGAAAAAGAGCTGAAGAATGGAAGCTGAAATCTGTTGTCTCAGCAGAATAGAACACATGGCAACTCATGGCTAAGCGAGGAACTCTGATCGCTTAGCAGATTGCATTTGGAGATGCCACATCAGCGTAATAGCACCTCAATGTATTTCAATTTATGGCTACTATTTCGGATATTTTCATGCATTCTTGAAAGCTTCTTGGCTATTATATATATGTTATGGACTTATGATATCCATGTTGATGCCTATCTATATTTTATATTTTTTGTTGGTACTGATTCAAAACTCTGATTTTGTTATTATAATTGTGTCATCTTAGAGAGATTCAGATTCAGATAAAATCAGTAGGCTTGGTTTGTTTTCATTTGAAGTAATTCAATATAGGTCTATGTAACTCTACTACAGGGTATTCTATTTTTTTTTATTCATAGGAATAGGAATTGAACTCGGATATTAGGAGGTTTAAAAAGCACTAGGTAACTTTAATCAACGACTAGGACAATGGTGGACACATCTTCAAAGCATTAAAAATTTTTGAAGTCTTTTACTTCATTCCCTAGAACTGGCTCTTTTCTGGTGATATATGTCTCCAAAAGACAGACAAATAACATAAAAAAAACTATGTTGAGACCAAGTCAAAGTTTCAAATTTTGCATGATGCCGTTAAAGCTTTCCATATAAACTCTTATTCTCCCACCACAAAAATCCCAATAAGTTCATTTGTCTAGTCACTGCCACTTTAAGTGACATGCATTAAACATTAAACAACCCTGTTGAGGAAGGACCCAAAAGCATATGAAAAAACCAAGGATTGAAGCTAACACCACTTTTCCCCAAGCATCAAAGCAAAAATTTAGACCAAAACATCTGAAAATACATGAAGAAGAAAAGATAAACAGACTGAGAGAGAAAGATTTATATCACTGGCTTCCTCTCTCTACCTAGTAAGCATAAATAGAGTTAGGCCTTCTCCTTGTCTCTCTTTTCATTTAAAACATTGATTTTTTTGGCCCTTTTTGCTATCTACAACGTTATTGTGTTGTTGTTTATTACACGGTGTAATGCTGCTGGATTGTGTCAATGTCCAGACCCTTCAGCTTCACCACAGACTCAACATGTCCCTTAAGTGTGTGAAGCTCACGAAGCCTGTAAGAGTAAGCAAAAAGAAAGAAATTTCATCTATTAGTTCCTTGTGTAGTTATTAATAATACTGTAATAATTCTAAGGATTTGGCTAGTATGAAGTAAAGATAAAGTAAGCAATCTTAGTCATTGATAAAAAGAAAGAGTTTAATGGAAATTTACTTATGGTATAAAATAGTTTTCCGTTATCATTCAATCATAAAAGTTAGGAAATGTGATTTCTTACCTTGCAACTTCGGCTCTTCTCTTGGCCTGCTCAGCAATCTCAGTGAGTTCTCTATAACTGCTCTTCTCATTGAAGATGTTAGAAGTTTCTGGTGGTTGAAGTCCATGCAGGGTCCTCTGAGCAAGAGCCCATTGAGCTTCCCTCTCCTCTTTACCATAGTCTTTCTTGGTGGTGAAGGCAGTCTGTCACCAACATTTTCAAAAAAGTCACAAATCTGAAACCTATTCTTCATTGAAACATCACCATTCTAGAATGAATAAATGATGTAAATACCTTGTTTTCTAGGAGATTCAACCAAGCTTTGCCACTCAAGATGTAGCGGATGGCGAACTTCATGACGTCAAGAGGCATATAGAAGACAATACTGTAGAGCCAAATCACTCCTGCCCAACCCCAACCAATTCCCTGGATCCTTGCAAAGCCCCAGTTGGCATACACTGCTATTATTGTAGCAATCTGCATCAACATAAGCTCAAAAATGTTACATTCCATCTTAAAACCAATTGGCATCAAGTGAAGTTGTCCAACAGATATATAAGTTGCACCACAAAAATTGAGCCAGTTGCCAGTCAAAACTGGTGAGCCTATAAGAATAGACAATTTATCAAGATGGGCTATAGGCTCTCATGATTCTTACAATGAAACAAGTAACATCCTAAGTTGATCACATTTCAGTTGCATAAATCCAATTATAGCATATATGATAGAATATAATCATCCTTACCAGCTGAGCAATAAAGAAAGCAGTCACTAACAGCAATCCAGGGCGTTCAATGAAGGACCAGCTGCGCGAACGGGTTACAAATATCAAAGCTTGGCTAACTATACTGACTTGTAGATACAAAGCAGCAGTCAATTCATCTGGATTGTTATGAATTGGTCTAACTCCAAATTTGTCCTATAGTGACAAACAAGGGAATAGTGTCAGACATTTGAGCCAAAACAAGAACATTAAAATGCAATATGGAAGCAATGAAAGGTAAATATTTCTTACAGAGAAGAACGTTGTCTCTTTAATTGCCCAGAAGAATATAACAGTCATCAGTGCCAAGTAACCTCCAAGCACAACCCCAGTAGCAAATATTTCATTCAGTTTCCAGCTATCAGGCAAGGGAGATGGCTTAACCCTGTCCTTTGAAATTGTCATGATTGTTCCTGATAGTATGACAAATATTGTTTTAGATCATCATTGTCATTTAGCATATAAAGAGATATCAGGTAGTATATTTCAGAGAAATCAGAATTTTACCATCATTAAGAATGGCAATAATCAAAACCATGAAGGGTGAGAAGTCAAATTTCCAGATCAGTGCAATGAACATGAAGCCAAACTGCATTCAGAAAATAGAAAATCCAAACTGATCAATACTCATTCATTGTCAAAATGAACTACTTATATAATCACAGCAACACTCTCTACTTACCACTATACGGATTGTGATAGATACTGCATAGATCTGAAATGCAAAGAAAATGGTGTCAAGAATTAATTTATGCTGACTGAAAAACAACAAGTATAGCAAGAAAGTAACATACTGTGTAGTTCTTCATTCTTTGGAAAATAGCTCTGCTAGTTAAGACAGCACTAATAATAACACTCAATCCAGGTTCTGTCAAGACAATGTCAGAAGCACTTCTTGCAGCATCAGTAGCATCAGCAACAGCAATTCCAATATCAGCCTTCTTCAATGCAGGAGCGTCGTTGACACCATCTCCAGTCATTCCACAAATGTGCTTCCTCTCTTGCAACTTCTTGACAATCTCATACTTGTGCTCTGTAGTGTAAATAATTGAATATAACAAGGACATGATTAGCAACTCCAAATTTTCAAAGAACATAAGTAGAGGCAAAAGACAATAATAATAATAAGGTAACAGTGAGTTGCTACAAGAGTATTAACCTGGAAAAACTCCAGCAAATCCATCTGCCTTCTCAATCAGCTCTTCTACAGGAAGTGCAGCAATACTTGCATCTTTGTCTTGACCAAGCAATGAAGCAGATGGATACATATTTGTTCCCATTCCAAGTCTCCTTCCTGTTTCCTTAGCTATGGCAAGTTGATCACCTTGGGGAAACAACAAAAGTCATGATATTAAGTTAAGGATGTCCGATAAAAAATACTGCTCCCTTTGATCCTTTTTATTACACTAAAACTTGTTTCTTATAAGTATTTTATAACAAATATAGTCTTTGGTCTTACTATAGATAAAGGAATGATGGAGATTAGTTACCTGTAATCATCTTAACATTAACACCAAGGTTAAGAGCTTGGCGAATGGTTTCAGCACTGTCATGCCTAGGGGGATCAAACAGTGACAACAAACCAACAAACTGCCATGGAGCACCAGGACTTTCTTTTGTTTTCTCAGGTACTTCCTGCAGAAGTAGCAATGAGAAACCATCAGGGTTATGTTTGTGAAAGGAAATGAAGATTTACCAAAACAAACTTAAAACATGAAGACTAGCTAGCTATGTAAACCTGTCTAGAAACAGCAAGTGAACGAAGCCCTCTTTCGGCAAACTTGTCAATAATAGCATGAACCTTCTTCTTAGCATCATCCCTGAGGTTACACAAGGACATGATCTGTTCACAAAAATAAATGCATTAGCACCAATGGAATAATAACTATAATTCTCAAAAATTATAAACAAACTGAACAGGTTGGTTACCTGCTCAGGAGCACCTTTGCTTGCCCTGTGCCAATTTCCACTGGCATCGATGTAAGTCAAAGCAGTTCTCTTGTCAACAGGATTGAATGGTAGAAAATGCACCTCTCTTATCCCAGCCCTTGCCTGCACAAGACATACATATATATGTTCAAACCTCCAGGCCAGAACTTTTCTGATAATGAACTCAAGGACAGTAAATGAGGAAATTGAAGTGAAGCTTAGACTAGAGTGCATTTGTTTAAGATATTTTTCAAAAACTAAAAAAGAATTGCTAAAGAAATCACATCTGAAACATGTTACACATTTCTTAGTTCTTAAAATCACTTTTTTAAAGTATGATGGACACAAACCTCTTTAGGATCAGCAAGCATTCCAACAATGGCAGCATCTATGGCATCCTGGTTTTCAGTCCTGGCAGCCCTGGCAGCAAGAAGGATCACATGATCCTTGTCCACACCCTTTGCAAAGACCTCAACCAAGTTCTTGTCAACAGTGAGTTTGTTGAGGGTGAGTGTTCCTGTCTTGTCACTGCAGAGAACATCCATGCCTGCCATTTCCTCAATGGCAGTCATTCTCTTTGTGATGGCACCCTGCTGGGAGAGCTTGTGAGAGCCAATGGCCATTGTCACAGACAACACAGTAGGCATAGCAATGGGAATCCCTCCAATCAAGAGCACCAACAGGTTGTCAATTCCATCCCTGTACTTGCGGTGCTGAATCGGATACATCACTATGATCTCGGCCAGCATACCAACCGCGATCGAACAGATGCAGAAGTTTCCAATTGCTGTAAGAACCTTCTGGAAATGTCCAACTTGGTTGGTGCTATCCACCAGATGTGCTGCCTTTCCAAAGAATGTGTGGACTCCGGTTGCAATCACAACGGCTTCAATTTCTCCTTGTTTGCAAGTTGAGCCGGAGAAAACTTCTTGTCCTGGATGCTTGGTAACAGGAAGTGATTCTCCGGTCAGAGCTGCTTGATCAACCATCAGGGGATCACCCTCGAGAAGCCGAGCATCAGCAGGGATAATGTCACCTAGCTTGATGCTTATGATGTCTCCAGGGACTAGAATTGCAGCTTCTTGCTCACTCCATTTGCCATCTCTAAGAACCTGCAAAGCCATGATGAACATTTTGTGAGAAACTAGTACCTTCTTAATGCCATGTTATCCATTTGACTTATGACCTTATAAACTCTTTTTATCTTATTCATCACAATCAAAAGTATGAATAAGTGCTTAGGCATACCTCATTATCAACCAATTAGAAACCATCCTTAGTATAACTTTGAAGGTAGTTATCATAGTTATTATAAAACTCAATGAACCTATCATACCGATAGTCAATGATTGAATGACAATGTAAAAAAATCTTTACAATGTCAGTGCATATACTATTTCCTTACGCTTTTCATACAACAGAGATGAAAGATCTTTCATATATTTTTGCATCAGAAGCATCCACAACATGTTTCAATTGAATTATTACCTTTGTCTTAGGAGCTAGACCAGCCATAAGAGCAGCAGCAGCATTTCCAGCATTGTTTTCTTCAATGAAACTGATAGTAGAGTTGATCACCAACAAGCAAACAATACCAATGAAATCTTGCCAATCCGGAGGCTTCCCACCGCCGTTTGCAAGAGCAATGGCCATAATAGCTGCAGCCTCCATGACCCATGAAAGTGGATTCCACATGAACCCAAGAAACTTGAGAAGCTTGCTTTCCTGTGTAATCACAATCACATTTACAATACCAATCAGAAATTGCACTTACTCATTGTATCTTTAGGGATATATTAAAGACTATGAATTCATTTGAATACAAAATTAGAAATGTTTTTTATAGTTTCTTTACTAGAAAATATGATGTGTTTTCAATAAATATGCTTTCAAAAGTACTTTTAGTTTGTATTCGAACAGACTATGTATATCATAATTAAAGAGAGGAAGAACCTTCTTCTCTTCTAGTTTGTTGGGTCCAAATATTTGAAGCCTGTTGTCTCCCTCCGTTGAGGACAAACCTTCCCTTGTACATTTCAGTTGCTCGAACACTTCCTCAATTGGAATACGTTCCTATAAAACACAGTGATGTTAGAAAAACTTCAATTCTTAAATCATTACTCTTATTATTATGTAACTATGCTTTTGCTTGCAAAGTTTCTTGATTAATGGAATACAAGATTATTATTGTTGTACATAACTTAATTAAGATCTTAGTAACTGTTGATGATGTGCAGTAATCAGATTCATATAGTTCAGAATATTTGTGCCAGAGGATTAATCATCACTCATGTTGTGGTTGAGACGTGAATTTTGGTTGAGTTGGATTTCAATCATATGTTTCCAAAACTTGATAACCACACACATGCATGCACATTGCACACAAGTACAATCATGTAATAATCATAATGATAAGACATGAAGATAGATCTATGACGGTGATAGTGTAGGACAGTAGGACTACTTCAACAATAATTTGATAGAAAGAAAAATTAAATTTGATTTGACATACATGATCCACACTACAAAGACAGAGAAAAAAATACACCATTCAAAATTGAAATTTTAATTTTATATACTTTTATAGGATAGTAAAGCAACTAGCACGAAACCTCTTCAAATCTTACCCCATTTTCTAAGAATTACCAATTTACGAAAATGTTTAACATAAATTATCTTACGATGATAATTAAAAAATAACAATTAATTTTTTTTTAAACTAATACTACTACTCTTTTTTTGTGATGTCTAGGCTACACTATCAGCTAATTTTGTTTTATTTTATCTTTACAAAAAGTTATCTACAAATTCACTTTTTTACGCTACTATAGCCAAATCATGCCAAATGCTGCACATGCCTCAACAGGGACACAGTGCTCTCTGAGTATGAACCAACTTCCTTTGACTACTATCCATTAACCAAGAATCCTAATCCTATTGGTTGAAAATAAATAAAATAAAACCCCACTTCTGGACAACTTGTTTTTCAGCCAAACAATAATAGAAATCCTAATGAACAAAACTCTCAAAAAAAAAAAAATATATATATATATATATGATAAATTTATTAAAAGTCATGGATACAATTTTTATAAATTAGATAATTAGATATGAACGACAAATATATGAAAGTTCAAACTCAAATACTTATTAAAATTATATGAATGATCGTGTCAACTGATCTAGTCTAAGGTTAGTATTTAATAAAAAAATAATAATAATAAATAAATAAATAAAAATTGGAAAGTGTTGAGTGTCAGAGTGGACAGCACAGCTATCTCTGCATGTGATTGGCGCGGGTTCACAGCTTTCACTTCTTCACACCTTCGACAACTTGGGGTCCCGTTTGGTTCTCATTTTTTTGCAATTAATAACGCACTTTCTTTGTTTATTAATTTTCGGCACTTTCTTTGTTTATTAATTTTCGGCACTAGTTGACAACTGACAAGTTGGAAACCGCAGAGCGAGGTGCAAAACGGTCAAATCAATTGATCCATGGATCCAAACAAGCGCGCGTGGACCCCACACAGTGTCAGGACCGTTGAATGTGAGACTTACTATGAAAACGGTTAATCCCAATGCCCATGATCGATCGATAGATCGATCCACACAATGTTTTTAAAAAGGGCCAAAGTACCACGGAAAAGTACTTTTAATTCCTTCCCTCCAAACAAGGCGCAGACAGAGAGAGACACACACATGATCGTGAATCACACACTTGAGAGAAAGTATATATAAACACAACCTTAATGGGACTGTTTTTTTTTTTTTAAAATAAAAATAAAATTATGAAGACGTGTTGAATTCTATGTCTTACCTGTATCTCACATGTTTGGATCCCAAATTAAGGTGTCACTAGGGAGAATTAACACGTTTTATTTTATTTTTTTCCTAAAGAAACGAATCTGTATTCTTCCTAATTTTCATGCATGTTTTTGGTTTGGCTTTTTTTATCTTATTTATTTGTGTATGGTAATTTAAGTATTGTTTTCTTTAAAAGTAACGATTCCAACGTTCAAAAACTCTCTCCTTGCATGTTACCTTCCCCAAAACTTCCTTCTAATATTTAATTTTAATTTTAATTTCTTTCCTAATTATTTTCTCAGCAATGAAACGTTAGGTAGGGAAAATCTGATCTAGACCGAGTCTGGAAAGAAAAAAAAACAAAACTACTAAAATCGACCCAACAGTGAAAGTTTATATCATTCGTATGAGACTTTAAATTAATTAAATTTTTGGTATCTCTGTTTTACACTAAAAGACAAAAAGCAAACAATTAGGACTGTCTTATGACTATGTTTGGATAAAAATTAGAAAAACATTTTTGTGAATTCGAATACACCAAACCAAGAATATATATAATGAAATTATTGATTCTGAGAAATAAAAATACTTTTGAACTCTCCCATCAGAAACTCAAACATGCATATCAAGAGATTCAAAAAATGAAAGCTACTAATCTCAAAACTTTTGTGAGTTGGAAGCATGTATGAAACTTTAAAGCCAACCAAAATCAAACACCATGCCACACCCACCAAAGCAAATAAGAAAAAGAAAGCAACTTTGTCTATGCATGTTGATTCTTTCACACAAGAAAAACAAAAATGAAGAAAAAAAAAAAAGAATGAAATTAAACAAAAGGGTTGGAAGAGATATGAAGAATATCCATATATACCAGATCAACAGTCTCGTTCTTGATCTCTTCAAGAGTGATGGTTCCCTTGTCCGCAGCCATGTTGAGCAAAGACAAAAGAAGCACTGCAAAAACAATCAAGTTTTTTTTTCAAGGCAGAAATGGTTTTTTAAAGGGTCATTGAATGAGAATTCTCTGTCCCAAGAAAAAGAGTGAATGAATGAAACTGAAAAAAAAAAGAGAGAGACAGAGAAGAAGAAGAGGGTGTGAGCTCGCCTCTTGTGCCTCTCTTTTTATACCCTCTTTCAGAAGAGTGTGTGTGTGAAACTGAGTGAATGAAGCCACAAAATAATTAAGAAGTTTAAGACTTTCAAATACAACCTTCCCCACCCTCACTTTCTCTCTCCTATTCCCGGTGACTTGTCGGTTCATACTGCTGATTGTGATGTCTTTGAGTTGAAAATTTGAGATTATTATTATTTATTTATTATGGCAGTTAAAGAAAATCATAATAATAATAATACTAATAATAGCATTTAATTTATGCCTTAAAATATATTGTGAAAAATACAATATTAAGAACAACTGCGTGCGCATGTTACCCAATTTGGGGGGTCCCAATGCTTATGTACTAGCCATGCTGAGGTGGCCTGCATCATGTTAGACCTCAGGTATCAGGTATGAGGTATCAATACATTACTTGCCAACTTAATGCCACAGAAATTCTATTTTATATGATTTTTTTTTATATAATTTAAAGAAAGATGGAAAGAGAAAAGGGGGTTGAAAGTCTTTACTATTAAGAAAAAAATGTATTTAAATTAATGGCTTATTGAAATTAAATTTGAAATGATATGAGATTAATTGATATTTAATCTTAAAAGCAAAAGTAAGTAAGTTTTTCAATAGACACTTTAAACGCACATATTTATATTTTGTGATTTTCTCGTCAAAGTGTTATGTTAACGAAGAAGCTAAAAATCATCACTTTTGAAAATTCAAATTAATTTGGGTTTAAAAATTTTTTCCAAATAAAATTTGTTTGGTAAGTAAGAAATAGGTTAGAAAAAAAAAATGACAAGAAGGGAAGAGAGAGAAAGTCGGTGAATTTAAGTTGTTCAATGCAGTAAAAAATGGTGGATAATTTTGACATGCAAAATTTAATCTCAAGATTGAGAAGAAAAGAGAAAAAAATACACCTTGTGCATTGTTTTATCAACGTTAATCCTTGCTTGTGTCATTTTTTCTTGTTAATGAATATCCTTAGTTACGGCATGAGTTACATTCAATTATCGCTTGTAATATAATATATTATATGATAATATAACCAATTAGTGCATGCCTATGCCAGTTGGAATACTTTCGTTTTGGAAGATCGTTCAAATTGAACTTGAAATGTAAACGTTTTAGGTAAGGCTAGAGATTCAATGAAAAACACAAATCTGACTAAATAAGGAAAAAAAAATGTTAGGGATGATTCTAACAGGTCTTGATCTAACGCGAAAAAAAAAGGACCAATAGAGTTTGTTGTTGTTGGACGTGGATAGGGTTTACAGGAGTGAAGATTGGTGTTAGAGTTTAGATGAGAGGATTGTGTTTGGTTTCAATGAAATGTGTTTTCCATAAATTTTTGTGTTAAGGAACGTATAAGCAATTAGGTAATAATTTCATTCCCAACTAATAGAAAATGTGTCATGAAATTTCATTTTAGAAGTCATGTAATGTTGTTATTTCTTATATCTTCATTTGATTATTCTGTCATCAGTCATGTTTATTGTCTATTTCATTTTTTATTTGATGGGTTTAAATCTTGACCTAATTCTATTATACGAGTACAAGTTGTTTGTTTATTGGCTATTCTCACAATTAAATCGGAATTATTGTACATTAATGAGAATTTCGTATACTTGTCATAGAGAGTTGTGAGTTTGTGACATGCGAGAAAAAATCTTTTATGTTAGTTTAGTAAAGTCTCATTTGAAATGGGAGCAAAATGAATAATAAAATCAAATAATGAGATGAACTAAATTTAGTAAACGGTTTCAAAAGGGTATCGTGGTCCTGATGAGATGAGCTAAAACTTTTTAAGTATCTGTTACTTTTAGGAAAATTTGCTGCTTATAAAACTTTTTAAAATGTTTATCTTTCTTTTAATGTAATTCTGAATCATTTTTAAAGGTTTTAGACATTAATTTAAGGCAATAATTAATACAATAGTATATTAATTTAATGGATTGACTTTTAAATGGGGACCACAGTAACTATATATAGAAAGTCGTCTAATACAGTGTTTTTTAAATGAACAATAATGCAGGGTGTGAGCCCCAACGCACTTTCTTCCACTCTATATTATTAAAATAATTGTAATTTTTTCTATAAAAAAAAAATTATTCACCTCCTTACTTCATTTGTATTATAAAGTATATTTTCATAATATTAAATATTTTATCTTTTTATTTAAGAAAAATTGGCTATCATAAAAAAAAATACAGCTATATAATAATTTATTGACTTTTATAATATATATTAGCTAACAATATAAATTGTTAATAATATCAGATTTTTTTTAGTACATATCATTAAGTAAAAGAAATGTTTACAATAAATTTAATAAAACAAAATACTAGCTACCAAATCAACTCATTTGAGTTAAAGAAAAAAATCAACTCTTACACTGCAACGGCTAATTGGAGGAAGGGTCCAATTTGGAAATCTTAAAAATCTCGATGCAACAAAAACATCATCTCTTCTATGTTCTGATAAGATTGATGTGTCAAGCCAATCGTAATCCTAAGTTGCCACGACCATCGGCGGCTTCAGCCCTTAGCATAATTGGGTGTGGGTCCTTTGCCTCATCAAAGCTTTTTAAGTTTCTCTCTAATTTTTTAATTTATTTTTGGTGTTAGGAAATGATAAAGGAAAAGTAAAATTTAATAGATATTGTTGTCTCAATAGGAAAGTAAGGAGATCAGGAATAGAAATTGAACTTGTGCACCTTTCACTGTCTCAGTCCTTAGAAACATTGGCAATTTGATTATTTTTTACTTGAAAATCACATTTTGTTAGTTTTGTTTTCATAATTTTAGTTAGGTTTAAATATGTTTTCAATTTTTTTTTTAGTTTTTGAAAAGACATTTTTATTATTCTCTTAAATTTAAATAATTGTTATTTTTAATCCTTCAATCAAATCTTATTTTTATTAGTCTATCTATGTTGATTGCGTTCGTAATGCTATAATTTGTGATAGTTTTATCTTTAGATTTTTTTTTAATTTATTTTTTTTTAATGGTTTTTTTAGTAGTGCTAGAATATATAAAGATTACTCCAATCGAAGGGATTAATAATTCAATAATAGTAAGTCATAATTATAAATGTGAGGAGAAAAATATGTATTTTGTGTCATAAAGTTTAGCCTACAAAAATAGTACATAATATTTGGATGATGAAATGAAATCAAATGGTATAATATATTCTCTAACACATTATTTTTGCTGTTAAAAGTGTCACATTACACTTTGAGTTTGGAGTATAAAATTCTTTGAGTTTTTATTTTTATTTTTAAGATGCACGTTTTTTTAAAAAATAGTATAAGTGTGATAACATATTCTATTGATTTGTTGTTTGTAACTTGGTTTCTATTGAAAATCACACCATTTATATTCTTATTTAAGATCTATCAATAAATTTAACTATATTTCAAATAAAATAAAATAAAAACTATCACACTTCCGTGGGTGTCTTCTTTCTTCCCGATTTTTTTTTTTTTTTCATTTCAGCTGTGGTGTCTGCTGCGTTGAAAGATTGGAAGAGAAAATCGCTACTTCAAACTTCACTGTGGTACCTACCATATATATGAAAACTACACCGGTTAAAACCTAATTAATCCTGAAAATGAACGTGGACAAATAAATTGAAAAAAAAGACATAAGACAATTTTCCTGTAATTGGAATTGGATGATAAAAATATGGTTTTGTTAAAAAGGAAGAGATTAAACTAAATTTTCATCACTGAACTGAATTAACCATCTTAGTCACATAAGTTGACTATTAGAAATAATACTAATGCCTTTTACGTGACGCTTGAGAAATTATGAATCATTAGACTACAAGTGACCGACCATTATAAAGTTTACACATCAAAATATAAATTAACGTAAGAGAAAAAAAATCACGAGTTCGAATTTTATTCGGTGACATTTTTATTTTTTTGGTGAAAATTCGGCGACACATTTAATAATTAATAATTAATTAATTAATAATAATAATAATAATAATAATAAACCTCAACACTTGATGGGTTATTCACCAAAAAAAAACACTTGATAGGTTATGAATCATCTAGTCCTAGGAGAATCTGATTGTAACCCCCTGGTCCAACATCGGTTGAACAAGTTAGGTCATTAAGGATATCAATTAAGGCCAAATAATTAGATTGTAAAAAAAAAAAATTGATGTTATCTTTGACTTTGAGGCATGTCTAAGGATGATAATGAGCTTGCTGAGGTATATTGAATCCTTTTCTAGCTTCGTGACTTCTCAATGGATAGTGTTCCATGTGATCAATAACCAATCATATGAACTTATATATTCACCAAAAAAAAAAAAAATCATATGAACTTATATTTAGTAAAAAAAAAAAAAAATCTTTTTACAAAATCATCATATTCTGGTGCTTAATAATAAGAGAAGCTTTAAGCTATATATTTTTTTTATATATAAAATCACCACCATGAAGTGTCTGAGGGCCTTTTAGACCTTATAACATTGAAAATTTTACCATTCTTGATATTAAACAATTAAAGTAATCAAGAATTAATGTTCTATTTGGTTGAGAGAAGGATGAGAGAAAAAGGAAAGACATTGTGTGAGTTACATGGTCTTAAACTTTCTACCCTTTACTTTAATTTAAATATTTTTTCTTATATTTTCATCTTCTAGACCAAACACAACATTAGATGGGAATTGAAAATAAATTGAAGAAGGTCCATTACCAAAATGAATCTCTAATATGGTAAAAATTGAAAGTAGCAATCTCAATCAAAGTTCTCCCCAAAAAGTTTTTTTTTTTTTTTTTGTAAACGATAGAAGATTTTTAACTTATGAATAACGTTTTAATTTTATACTTTCAGTTGTGTTTATCACTCAGCGAAATACTTCCTCTGTCATTTATTTATTGAAGTTTATTGATTGAAAATGATTAATTTTGATAAGTTACATTTCTCATTTAATGATTATTTCTCTTCATCTAGAAATGAGACACTAAAATTAAAAGGAGTGATTTTTAACTAATTTTTTCGAAAGAATTTTTAAAATAGAGTTGTTACTAGCATTTTTTTTTATGGGTTCCTACAAATGATAATATAAGCAGTTAATATGTATTTTTTATAGACTTCAAAATGAAAATGATTATGATTAAGACTTATGCTATTTACTTGCCAAGTAATTAATAATTTTGTGCCTAACTTATTTGGTTTCCTTTGAATTTTTGCACAGCTGTCCTATTACTTTCACTAAATTAATTTATAGTAAATTTAGGGTTTGTTTGGACATACTACTCCAAAAGAATTTTTAGGAGAAAAAAATATTAAAAAAAATTATCTTCTCTAGAAGTTAAAATTATTTTTTTCAATATTGAATTAGTAGAAGCTCTCTCAAATAAATTTATCTAAAAGATGTGAAACTTCCATTAATTAACTATTAAAAAAAAATTAACTTTTAAAAAAATTAATTTTTTTTTTCTTCGTATTTTTCTCTAATAAAAATTCTTATACATTGATGGCAGGTGTTAAACTTTCTAAGATATTTTCCTTCAAGAAAAAATAACTTTGTAAGGTATTTAGAAGGAAAAAAAATGGTATAAAGTGACTGATAAACCAATATAAAAGCATTTTTTTCTACACAATTTTTCTAAAGAACGATTTATTATGAACTGAAATTTATTTAGAAAATCATATGGATTTTTCTCGCTTTGTAAGTTGTAACAAAGTAATTTGCGTGTGATTTTGTCAATCTAAATAAATTTCCGTCAATATTAAAATAATTAAAAGAATCTACTATAAAGTATATTAATTGTTAATATTTTTTTTAAAAATAAGAAAAATGCCAACTATATACTTTCTTATACTTTATTTCTGAGATATTCTTTCTAATATAAGGTCAAACTTATATAAGTTGCGCTAATCTGTCACTGTCATTTTTTCTTATTTGAATATTTTCAAATTAATTAATGGGATACATGAATTTCAAGCAGAGAAAATACATTGAAATGAGAGTAATAAAGATTGTATTACTAGCATTCATTATTTAAAAAATAATTGTGTATATAACGTTGACAAATAATTTTAAAACATTTTCATAAAAATAATATATTAGAAATCTATCCAGCATACGAATTCGTGCATTATACGTATATATGATAAAATGCACGCCTCATCCACGGGTAATGCATGCCTCAATATAGAATATAATATTATGCGCATGCATGCTTTCTAAGAGATTCTGTATACTTCACTGAAATTTGTATTTTAGGATAGCTTGATTTGTTGTTTCAATGAAGTTTGTTCTTTTCCTTCTGACCCGATCACCAAATAACTTTTTTTTTTTCTAAATATCTTACCTACAAAAGAATTAATTATAAAATAGCACATAATTAAGCTAGATACTTATATTTAATTGGAATTTCATAACTTGCAAATCCATGTGAAGGGAAAAGTTATGTAAATCATTTGATAATCACAAAGTTTCATATTATTTAGAAGTCAAAGTGAATTCAAAGGTAATTCTAACTCCTTTTAATTTGAACGATTGAGGGCATCACTCCCAATTACGACCAATGATTAGAATACTCTCAAACATCCTAAAATCATGTCGAAATCACTATCTTAGGAACTTAGGAGTATCCTTAATTTCAGAACTTATTTTGGGTCTCATAATATCACTTTAAGTATTAAGAACTTGCATTTTAATTTGAATTCTTTAAGTTAAAGTGAAAAGGTTTTTAAAGATTTTTACACAATAACAATTTCTCTAGGATGAAGAACTTAAAAGAACTCTACAATGAGCGTTCTTAAAAAAACAGATCTTAACTTAAAAACTTAACTTAAGAATTTTCATTAAATATAGTCTAAGTCCTAACCTAGGGTTCAGATGGGACATAATCAGGGACTCTGCTAACCTAGTGTAACGCTGGGAGACAAATAAAATGAGAGAGAAATAAAAAAAAACCTCTCAAACTCACTACTCACTAGTAACCCTACTCAAGCATTTCGAACCAAATTCGAGTGATCTATATATATAGGTTGAGTAAATGAGGTTGTTGTACAGTCTATTTTTTTAAAAAAATAAGTCATTACTCCATTCCATGAAACCGACATGCGAGATCAATTGAATTGGGTCACAAATTGTGACGACTCATTTCGACGACATACTAGTATATCTAAATTCATACATTTTCCTTAATCTTACATGTGGCTCTCAATTTAATATTGATTTTTAAAGACATGGCATGTATTATATGTTAGTCACCAATGAATCTCAATTGGCATGCTTCCTGCTCCATGCAGCATATATATACACTTTCAGTACAACGGTACAATTAACAAGATAACTTATCAAGTTGTTTTATTTTATTCTGCTTTGCATAGAACTTCTCGCTGATTATACTACTACTACGTAGCATTCCTTTTCATCAAAGCATGCTCTTTCTTTTACATATCACCAGAAAACAAAATAATACTGTATTCAATTTATCGTCCCAAAAAAGTGATTGAATTTAAACCAACAAAACATTGTTTAATTAACTGAAAGTCTGTTCAAAAGTGGGAACATGATGACTTCCACGGTCAAACCCGTATCTGCTGACAAAGAAAATTAATTAACTCCACATAAGTATTCAAGGGAAACAATTTTAAATAGTTGGCATCTCGCTTAATAAGGTTTTTATTTTTATTTTTAATTGAAGTAGATCGATAACGTGTGATGGCTATTTATAAATTTATCCCATAAATAATATATTTTTCAAGTAATATTTTGAACCACAAAATTCAATTAAACACTCACTTTAACAATTTCATAGTTGGAGTGAATTTTTGTATAGGATATTTAAATTTATGTATATAAATTGTAAGACTATATCAGCAAGTTATGCAAGTCATCTAACAATTATGTATTGTAAATGCTTTAAGCAGAATTCCCATATACCAAATCTTAAATGTCAACTAAGTAAAAGAAAATCATAAGAGATAAAGATTGGTTGGATACTAAGAGAATAAGTGAAGGAATAGATCGCATATTTGAATCACTTCTGTTTACATTTTTAATTAAATTAAAAAATAAATATTCATATTAAAAAAATATTTATATTAATATTTATCTATTTAAAAAATAAGTAAAAGAAAATCATTTTTACTAATCCCGATTAGACATGGCAATTGAACCGAACCTATGGGTAGGGATGGCAATATGAACTCAGACCCTACGGGCATCCACAAAAATACTCATACGCGGATATGGTAATAACTCGCATATTTGGGGATGTGGATGGGGTGGGTATTTATCCGTAAAATCTCACGGGGATGGATGCGGGTACGGGTACTATAGTACCCACCCCGCCCTTGTGTATATACATATTAATTAATATAATTATAATTTTATTATTTAAATTATTCAATTAAAATTATTTAATTATCTATTTTTTTATTTTAATTATTCTTTTTATATGCTAATTTTGATATTTTATTATGTTTTAATTTTTATTTGTATTAATAGTTTAAAGCAATATAGAAACTACGGAGATAAGCATTTGTAAAATATGAAGAAATTAATTGGGATAATAAAATTAAAATATTATATTTATTTATATTTTATTTTTAATTTTTAATATATAATTATAAAATAATTAGTTTTAAAAATATATTAGTTTTTCTCGTTTAATTAAAATTTTTGTTTAGATTTATGTTGAATGATTATTTTTGTAATGTTATTTATTTATATAAATCAATATTTGTTTGATTTTAATATTATATAAGTTTTTTTTTTATGATTTTCAATTTTATATACATGGAAAGTGCGGGTCGCGGGTACGGGTATGGGTATATAGGTACCCAGAGGGTATAGGGATGGGGATTGAAATTGTTACTCGCATGGGTATGGAGCCGGGGACGGGTACTTTTTTCAAACGCGGGTATGGGGACAGGTACTATAGTACCTTACCCATACCCTACCCATTGTCATCCCTACCTATGGGGATATTCCCATCCTCACTCTAATTTTGACGGAAAAAATCTGAATTAACCTGGTATGGGTGTGAATTTGGATTTTCTCAAAAGTCAAGGACGGGATTGGAGTTGGGGTTGGAAATTATGATCTCGTCTCGCATCCACACCCGTCCCCACTATTAATATAGTAAATTATATAAATACCTTAGAGTAATCTATCTATTTATCATAAGTTTAAAAATTTATATTAAACATTAATTTAATTATATTTATTATAAAATAATATTTTTAACTCACTGTATAATAACTTTATATATAAAAAAATTGTTAAATAATATTTATATTGATAAAATAAATGAAACAATTTGGTTTATTATAAGAAATAAAAATGTGTTATACAAGAGTATCACGAGTAACATTTGAGACGATCATATAAATTATTTTATGATTTAAGATTGTCATATATATTAGGGATATGGTAGAATTGGGAAACCTGATCCTCGACAGGGAACAGGATGGGTCAAATTTTTAAGTCCCGATGAAGAATGGGAATGGGGACAGGCATGATTTGTGATGTCTGGGATGGGGGTTGGGAGGCTAATCTCGCCCCCCGTCCTACCCCACTGCCATACCTAATCCCGATGTACCAAAATAAATTACACACAAGTGCAGTTCCTCACTATTTATAAGAGAAATGGACATCTCCATTTTCCTTAATTTATTTTCTTCAGATAAATGACGAATTTGTTTTAGGAAGGTTGAGATTCATTGCTTGCTGCTATATTTGTAGTTTATAGTAACAAATAAAAGAATAAAAGATAAGTGGAAAGTTCACACTCGATTGCTACTGATTATATTTCATTTTACAATTTCAGTGAAAGCTAGCTCTGTTCGATCTTCCTTGGATTTTAGAATGTAATAATAAAGCCTCAATTAATATCATGCAACTTGCCATGAAAGAATTGATCCCTGCCTATTTAAACTAGAATCCCCACTTTAGTGACCGCAGAATTAGCAAGGAAACAAAAATCGTCACTAAATTATTTTTTCAAAAACTATTTTGTAGCAATGGCTAGAGTATAGACCAATGCTTATATTTAATATTTTTGTTGTTTTTTTTTATATAAAAAAAATGTCAACATAGTGACAACCAAGCTGTCACAAATTGTGACGATCTCATAGTTATTGCTAGTAGTCATCTATAAAATTTATAAATATAAATTAAAAGATAAAACATTAAAAATATATACTTAATTTTGAAAATAAACATAAATTTTAAACGAATCAAAGATGAAAATGACACATGTTAGTATATTACTTAAAAGATTAAATTACTTTTTTGAACAAAATTACTCAAGGTGAATATTTTCAAATAAAAACTATGCATAGCTCTTTCTCTTTCGATAAATATATATTAACTCAATTAATATTGTCACTCCATGCAAGTTGATAAACAGAGCAGGTAGTTTTTAACTGCTAAATTTGTCAAAATGAATATTAATTGTCCACGCATGCATACTTACAAATGAGGATTATCACAACCTTATGTCATACTCTATACTATTTCATATCAACTTCAATTTTATTATTTAAGAGACGTCGCTATTGTATAATTTATTTATTTTTTCGTGTGAAGAAACTATTCTATAAAATAGTAACTATACAAGTAACCTCCATTTACACTTACATCAATAGCATATAATTATATAGTACGCTTTTATTCTTATACCAATTTTTGTTTTTTTTACATATTTGTGTCAACTACTTGAATAATAGTATAATTATAATCCTCATTTGTATTGATTGTCAACTACTGAATAAGTCACATCTTACGCACTAAATTGCAATCAATCATTTTCAGATGAATACTACGCATGCTCCTTCCCTAAATATTTTAACATGATATTTCTCTTTCAAGGAACCCTTGTCTAAGGATACTAGTAAAATGGGCCAAGAATTTTAATTGCTATAGGCTTTATATATATGATAAATAGTCTTGTGTCATGTTTCACATTCACTTTAATGGTCAACTATATATGGATACATATATATATATAGACTGCTGATAGTGTTTTTGCTAACAAAAGAGACAAACATTTCTGTCATTTTTTTATATTTAGAAATAGTGTACATTTATTTAAGAATGTATACTAATCAATAAACAAAAAAGAACATACATGATGACTTGAATCATCCGGCACGCTTATAATTTTTTTTAAAAATTCTTATGCCAAATAATTGAATATTTTTCTTTCACAATCTCTCAATCAAATCCACAATCACGTTTAACCTTTCAATTTAGAACTGTATTTGGTTTTGACAACCGATAAAAATGTTTTATATTAGAAATATCTATCAATTTTATTAATGATATTTTTTGTCAATTACGTTTTTTTTGTATGCTTAAGAGAATCTAATTTCATTAGAAACTTGTTGATTTATGGTATGAGTTTAATGCAATATGCTTTATTTAGTTTGTTATTTTTAATGAAAAAAGAGATTTATTTAATTTGTTGTTTTGCGGGTCATTTTAAGCAAAATTTCCAAACGATTACGGTCACATGGACAAGTTCTTCACACTGACTAACACACACACATATAAATTAAAATGAATAATTATTATTTCACCAACCCATTAATTGGTTCTTTTTCTTTGCTACGAATAAGTTAGCAACGCCGTATATTTTTTCTTTAGAAATTTAGAAGTCAACAAGGCTAAACTTCAGCTTACTTTGTGCGGTCTAAAACAAAGCATTTCAATGACTTCTAGAATATATATATTAGAAATTATTTGTCCCTAAAAGATAAAATAGAAAAAAAAAAAGATTATAGAAGCAAGGACGGGTCAATTATTTGTTCCAACATGGCTGCAGCTATTCAAGTATGAAAGGAACAATAAAATTATTCATCATTCACTAAAAAAAAAAAAAAGTTGCTGACAAAATAATTTAAAAGTTATCACTAAAGCTTTAAAGACACGGGTATTAACACAACAAAAAATAATAAATTGTAATTACTGGCGATTTGTGACTAATACTTTAACTCTTTTTTTTTGGTGAATTAATTTAGTGGTTTAAAATTAAAGAAATTATGAAAGCCTTTCTATTATACTACTTCTCACGAGTCAAACTAAAGCTTATTATAAATTTTATAATGGTCGGCTATATCATATGTGAATGTTCAGAAAGAGCAATCATAGTAACTATGAAATTGAGGATGGCCACTCATGTCAGTGCCCAATCATGTCTTTTCTTGAATTGAAAAATATGCTGACTCTAACGTTTTCTTTATTACTCCCTAGTTGTTCCGTATCATTTTTTTTTTAGGTTTAAGGTTTTGTCCTATTAAGAAATTTAGTTGATAAATTTTTATAAAAGGGTCTTTTATATTAACTGATATTTTTCTTATCTATACTTTTTATTTTATCTCCTTCCTCTACAATAATTAAATGGTTAAGGATACACTGTAATTAAGAAAATTAATATAAAGTGACAATAAAAATAGAACAACTTTTTAATGCTAAAATTGTCAAATAAAATGGGACGAAAACTCAACCTTATTAATTTATAAAATTACATAGACCATATTTTCTGTTAAATAAAATTTATATATAATTTAAATAAATAATATATACATTAATAATAAAATTTTATTTACTCAACTGTGTATGATAAATTTATTTACTTTTAGAACCACTACCTTCAAAATCATTAATTTTAGGAATGACTTCTAGTTGATTGATAACATAATTTTTTTTTTAACTTAATGTATCCCTTAACTAGAAATCAATGACTGATTCATTGAGATACTTAAAAGTCTATTTAAAGGGTTAATATCTCTCTCAATATACATCTTTATTTTAATAGACATAGAGTTATAAATAGACCCGAAGGTCAAACTTGTTATCTTATGTTTAATTAAGAAACAAAATTATATATCAACTATGTCACACACTACATTGCTAAAACTTTTATATATTACTAAGTACTAGCATTCAACAACCCAACTCTATTAAACTCAAATAATTTTTATATTAAATAAATTTCAATAAAATATATGTATCATAAGAAGAATATATTTCTATATTAGTTTCTTCTTTTTCTTTAACAGTGATTCTTGTAGTAAGAGTTGGGACCTTAATTGCATATTAATTTGTGGGTATCTGAGCAGATAAAAAAGCCTCTTGCTACTCTCTCTGTATCACGCAAGTCGATACGTTCCAATAGCAATATAGCATAGCAAATAATTAAATTATATTTATATGGATAGCCCTACGACCTAACATGCGAGCATGTGAAGTGATACATTGGACATTGAATGATTGATAAACGCTAGCTAGGTATCCCACAATAACCTCATTATTATTTCTTCACAGGTATATTTTGGTGTCATGTTCTATTTTCAGACAAACCTAATCAATGGGACACAAGTTTTTTTTTATTATTATTAAACTAATGTTATTGATACTTAATTTATAATAAATAAGTTCTTTACTCAACCCTTTATTTTATTCCAAAGTAGTACAATAGGGTAGGTATGTATTAGCTAGATCATTTTCCTCTACTAGACTGTATTATGAGTACAATCTTGATGATGGACCAAATTTTAATAACAGATAAATGGAGAATCAAATGAAGTTAAGAAAATATAATAACTGATGATTTAAATATATTGTTTGTTTATTTATTAGAAAGAAACGAAGCTACGAAGGCAAGAATATTCGTACTTGGAAGATTCTTAGTTATGCACTTGAGTTTTTAGCCCTTCTATACTAGGGTCTTCACGTACTCCTCTGTTTCACATAGTTGTTTTTAAAGTAATGTAGGAAAATTGTTACCAATTACACAAATTATTATGATTTTTTTAATAATAATCTATTATTATTAAAAGTAATTCTTATTTCTTTGAAGGAAAAATTAATTCTTATTGATATTTGATAGGACTTTTAATTGTTCTTGTAAAATCCAAAAAAAAATTATATTACAATTTGTGATCAAACAATAGGATAAAAATCTTTTACATTGTCAATGTATGCATTAATTATTTTGCTTAGCAAAAAAAATACATTAATTATTTACTCTTATTGTGTTACTCGTATAGTTTTTTTAAGGGATAAAAATAAAAAGCCTTGTACTTTTAGTTTTATCATAGTTTTCAATGCATCTTAACATGATTTGTAGTAAAAACATTTTATTTTATTCTTTTAGTCATTGTGTTGTTAGTGTTGGTGCAAAGATTGAATCTGTTATATTGTCGATGATTAATCTTTACTAATGAATATGATTGATCACCTTTTCAATCACTTTTTTTTTTTTCATTGGTAAGACTATGTTTAGGCAAAATACTTAGAAATTAATAGAGGATTGTTAAAAAAAAACTCATAATTTTTAAAAAAAACAAATACTATTTTAAGACAAATAAAAAATGTACGGTGTACGATTTTGCAACTTAGTACAATTGTTGACACTGAAAATTATAAAGTCTAATTAGCCCAGACAAGTTCACGAGCCATATCTTTCATTGATTCCATAACCGAAACGTTTGGTTGTTTCAGTTAATTATTAGTGCTAATTAAACTATTGCAAAGTTAGGAATCTTTCTTAATCTTTGTTTTAAAATATCATCATCACTGAATACCAGACAACTGAAAAAATTGAACAAAACAAACACAAAACACCAATACTAACAACAAGAGAAAAAAACGAAAAAACTAACAAAAGAACAAACAAACTTAACCGGAGAAGAGTTTAAAAAAAATTAAATCTAAACAACTAAATTCACAAGTGGGATAGAAGAAAGATACAGTCCAAATAATTAAAACGAATACTTTTTCATTCAATGACTGAAATTGTTAATTATTAATAATATATAATTCAGTTTAAGACTTTAAGCTCAGTTCATCTCACTTCAAATCCTTTTAATATTTTCTTCTTCTTTCATAGTTTCTCTATCTAATCACAATATAAAAAACAAAAAAATGTTAATATTCAATGATTACGTTTGATCATTAAATTAAATATTTCAAAAAGTGGAAGAAAAAAAATAAGAAAAAAATAACATAGATGGGATTCTCCTAATTAAGAGAAAGAAAATAGATTGCTATATTAATATTAATAGAAGGATACATCATGCATTGAAGAAGCTTCTTTTCCCTTTTGGGCTGCACAAAAGGGCACTATTTACCTGGTCCAAACAAATTCATTAGTTTCCCTCATGAGCTTGAGAGAAAAATAAATAGGGTTTTTTCTTTCCTTGAAAAAAATAAATAAGTTTTTTTTAACAACAAATATTAATTTGTTATTTTTTCGATAAAAATGTCATTAGAAAGATTCGAATTGACTATCTATCTTCTTCCCTTCTCTTTTCACTCTTAATCTAGACAAATCTTATATCTTGAAAAAATAATAAGAATGTCTTTTGGTTAAACTTTAATCTCAAATCTATCAAATTTTAGTCAACATGTAAATTTATTCATGGGAAACCAACACACTTTCTATCATCCTTTACACATGATACACACAAACTCAGATAAATTTAAATTATTTTTAAAAGTAAAAAAGTCAACTCATAAAATTAGTCAATTATCCCGTGGGGACATGAAAGGGCACACACTTCTCATGCATTGGGGTTTGGGGGTACGTATAAGCCCTTATTGTTGAGAACAATACGCAAATAGCCAAAGGCTATATATGCTTAATTACTTGTAGTATACTCTTTCACTCTTTCAAGTTTTTTGCTTTTGCAATGGATTCACTCAACTCAACTGTCTATGCAAGCGTTTGATTGAACTTTTGGTTTCTTTGTCGGGAAAAATTCTTGTATGTTCTAGGAAGCAAAGCATTTTGTGCAACTTCAGCCTTTAATAAACATGTTAGTTACTACAACATTAAAAATAGATAAAGCAAAGTAAATAAATAATGATTCATGTAATACACAAAGTCAAGTCAATGGTATACAACAATAGAATTCTCTTGCTATAAGTGGAAATTCCTTAGCATTTCAGCCCAAAAAATTCTTCTTTCTTTGTGGTATTAAATAAATATACAAATTTAACAATGACCAATGACTGTACACTTTAGTTATAATATTTTAATGTTATAATTCATGTCATTCAACAGTACTATCACTTAACAAGAATTATTCTAACATCTTAATGAATGTTTGGTCAACCTACATTTACGTGAATTCTAATACATATATGACAGTGCACCACAATCAAAATGAAAAAAAAAAAATAAATATTTTAATAAAAATTTGATTTCATTTACAAACTATCACCTAAATATACATTTAATAAAGGACTTGAATGGCATGCTGAGTCAACAAAATTTTAAAGTTTCTGCTGGATATTGTTAGTATAACTATAATCAGGATTGATATGTAACAGAGCTTTATGTCTGATTGGAATGAAATGGACCAAATTTATATTATGCTTTTGATATCCTTAATATCGTTAAACATCTTCTATTATATATATATATATAATATCTTTTGCTTGAGAAAAAAAATCAACAAAGTTTCTCTTAAAAAGTTACAATACTGGTCTAACCCCAAAATTTTTACTCTGTTGTAACTATTCAACTAGTCTTTTTGAATGTGAAGTTTGCCTATCTGGCATTGCAAACTTAGCATAAGGCTGGCTAAGATCCAATGAATCAATAAGAGTGGCATAAAATGAAAGGTGTGTCTGAAATTATTGGCTCTAAAAAGCAAAGCATATTCAAATAGGAGATTTTAGTGATTGTGTGTGCACCCACATATTTCTGTCTACCTCTTCTCAGCCTCATATTTCATTACTCTTATGTTTTGGAAGATTACTACATTTAGGGTTGGATCTATATATGTATGGAAATAGTACTTTACTGTACAGAAAAAGAAACCAAGGTTAAAAGGGTAATGTATGGAGCTGTTGATGTTCATTCACTGGTCTTGAACTATTTATAGGCTGTTCTAACTCGAAGACATCTTTTGTTTATTGTCGGATACTTTGGATGAAATAGGACTTCGAATATTTTGGGAATGTTAAAAGAACATGTGCACTTTTTATTTACCCTTTTTTTCATTACCCGTGTCATTGTCATTTGGATATATTCTACTACTTCAGCAAATGTATCTTAAGAAGATACATTAAAATCAATTTGAAATAAAATAAATATATATGCTGACAAATAAAACAAAAAATGTAGTGGATCAGAGAAATTCTCAATGAAATATTACATATGATTTTTAAAAAATATACCCTATTCGTCCCACGAAAATGGGGTGCACACGTGTATAAAAATGCACACTCCATGAATGAAAAATTGAAAGCCCCAAAGGAATTACAAAAGGTTTATCAAAAGTCTTTTAAGAATCACAAATGCCAATTATATTATATTACTATCATACTCTATAAAAGTAATGTGTCTAATGCCTAAGAACTTTGTATCCAACATTTGTAGCTCTCACGAACGAGGATTGAATTTTTGCTTTCTTAAGAGTTAGCTTGGTCCATGCCAACTTTCTCAGACAAATGTGGAGGTAACATAAAACAATAATAATATATGATGTATCTGTTTTAAGACAATGACCGTTAACAAGTGAACTAGCAAAAGTCAACGATTTTTTAGCCTCTACCAACACAAAAACCTGGCCTATGTCTAATTAAATTTAACTCAACTGTTCAGAGACTTTTAGGGCATGTTTGTTAGAATCACACAGTATTGGAGAATTTTCACGTCACATCTCAAATGTGATTCATCGATTCTAGAAAATCCCATATTAAAGACCTAACCTAAAATTAGGCGATCTTCATCAATTGGTAATCAACATACCCCATCTTAACCAAAATAGACTCCCCAGGTTAATCAGATTCTCTAAAAAAATTTAAGTTTTAAGGATCTGGTCGTTTAGGAAACTTATTTTAATTTGGTATGTTTTTTATTTATTTATTATTTTTCATTAATGAAAGACCATCAATTTCAAAAAAGTGTATACGGATTGGCTACCAACCCACAAATGTACGAAGGCCTAATAAGTATAAGCCCATAAAAATTGTGTATTTCTTAACCTAACTCAAGGCTGCTGCTATTTACACCTCCTTAAGTATGTACATTTTTGCAGCCATGTTTGTTGTGTAGTCAATGTCCATATGGTGGTTTCATCGTATACGAGACATAGAGTGTGTTTGAATTACAGATGGATTTTTCAAACTGAGTTTGGAAAAGTATCTTATCTTGCTTTTGCTTTTGTTTACCGGGAATGCTTAAATTTATCTCGAAATTTGTATAAATCTGAATTAAAAATTTTTAAACAAAAATCCAAACATGTACCTAGAGTTAATTTGTTTAAACATTTTATTTAACGGAGTTTTACATTTTTTAAGACCACGTGAGAGAAGTTTTAATTTACTATAACCTCTTTAAAAAAAATATTTTTTTAAAAGGATAATTTGGGTTAAACTTTTACATGATTTTATATTATAAAGTAAAAATATTATATTGATCTTGGCTTCACAAATATTAAATCTATAAAACACCATCGAAATTAGTAAACAAATATTTATGAGGATAAATAAACAGAATTTTCATATTACAAGACCATCTAAAAAGTTAACCAAGAGAATTAGTCACATAAAATACAACACTTGGATTCATAATGTACTTAAAGTTTGTCAATTTTAAACTAATAGTTCACATGTGACAAATTAAAGGGAGCACCCTTTTTTCCACTGCATTCTTATGATCTTATCTAATCAGAGGAATGATTAAGTACTCCGCGTAAAATAGCTGAAAGAAGAAAACAAATTAATCAAACAATGCATCAGTAATAAGAGCTACAGTGAAAAGCAGTTCCTGAAATGATAAATAATAGTAACTTGTAAGGATAATGATTACCTTCCAGATGAACATATAGAAGGATTCCATTGCAGAGCTGCTTTCCGGATCAACAAACTTGGCATGATACAAGAGGATTGAGGCCAGAAGAGCATGTCCCAAAACCTAACACATTAATTTGAAACTCAGAATAAACTTCAAACTTTACTCAAATCATCAAACATGTCTTAAAGGTACAATGTGATATTTCTCTCCATATTCTCCCTCTATAATTACCCTGCAAACTGCACTAAATGCTCAAGAGGATAAGGAATATTGCGAAGCCATAACAGTAAAAATAACCCATAGTATTCCATTCAAGTAATTAGTACATCACCATGATCATTTTGCTCCAGAGGCAGGAAGATGTTGCTCCCACAAGAATGGCAACTCCGTAAGACATTTCAAAGAGTGAAACACAAATCCAAAATACCTGAAAAAATAAATAAATTACTTATTGTTACACATTGGAGAGATTTCACCAATTTTGACATAAAACAAACTACAAAAATAAATTACATAATACACTTTAACCAAAAAATTTAAAGTTGAGATTTATACGTATTTCCCTCACTTTATATCTTTCCCTCACTTTATATAATGTTTAACGTTATCATTGTTATTTAAAAGTGAAACTTTTTTTATATTTATACTTAACACTTATTTATAAGAAATCTTGAATAAATCATACATGAATAAAAAATCAAGTCGTATGAAACGACTACCTCCATTCCAAAATATAGACATTTAAAAAAAATATTATTTCAAAATATATGAAATTTTAAAAAACCAATGCTACATTAAATACTTTTTTCCAACTCTATCCTTAATTAATATTTACTGAGAGTAGTGTATAGTAAAACTGATAGTGCAATTAATTAGAGAAATAAAAGGTATATTAATAAATTACCTAATACTTTCTAGGAAATTTAATATATTAATTACATTCCTGATACCTGTGTGGATAGTCAAAACTTCTTATATTTTAGAACGGAGTATATGAGAAGAATATACCCTCTTCTGACCCAAACGTACTGATAAAGATTGAATGCCAAATTTTCGATCTCCTTCGGTGTCAGGTATATCCTATATATGAAAGTCAACAAATTAGTACACATGCATAGTTTAATAAAACAAAAGCTTTAGCCTTTTACCTTGAACAATGCCATAACTGCAGAGAAGACGCTCATGAATGTTGTAGCAAAAATCAATGATCTTGGAAACACAGGTGGCCTCTTGAACACAAAGGTCTGCACATTTATAATTGTACACACATGGATCGAATAATTGGTTGTTGATAGTTTATTGTGAATTCAACTAAAGAAACCCCAAAACTTGGAAAAATGATTTATTGTTGCAATTACGTGGACAAAAGCTAATGCCTGGACATAAACATTAAAATTAAGAACACATTTTAGTAGGAGAAAAACCACCTGCATGTGAAGAAAAATTGCAAGCTGAGGCACTATGCCTTGAAGAACTACAAAGCACATGGCTGCAAGCACTGCAAATCTCTTCCATCTCAAAAAGGGCAACTGCGAAATTTCAGAGACACAAGTTATAGAAAAATAAATGTGGTCACTATCTAATAATTTTTTCAAGAAGCTAAAATTCAAATTTAACTTTTGAAAAAGCAAACTACTGCCACATACTTTCAAATCTTAAACCCTTACTAAGTGTAACTGCAGATATTATTATATAACATTTGTTGCCTAGTATTTTGATTAGACAATTACTGCATAATGTTCACTGAACTCTGACAAAGCACAAGAAAACTCTTGTTGATATTGAAATCAACAAATTGTACGATGATCCTTAATAATTACTCTCTGTTTCATTTATAAGAGAACAAAAAAGGGATTTCACAGTTATTACGAAAATTATTCATTTTCATTAAATTGTGTTATTTTCAATAAAAAATTAAATGTTTTTTTCTAAACTATCCTTCATTAGAACTTGGTATTAAGCATAACCCTTCTATTAAATGAAAATTATTTTGAAAATTACCTATTAAATAAAGCATAAGTGGCTGATTTTTTTATTATACTAGTACTAAAAAAAAGTGAAGTTTTTGTTGTTTATAATAAATAACAGTAAGTATGCCTTAAATAATATGAGGGGAGAAAGGAAGTTTAAATGAACTTACATCGATTGAATAAACTGTTCCTGTAAAAATTTGAATGGAAAGAGCCCAAAGCAATGGCGGTGAGCCTATAATCCATCCAAGGCCAAAACACTGTAAAGGAGAATAAAACTATAAGCCTTCCTAAACCTTGTCAATGAAGATTATCTCGAACTAGAAAAAAGTACATCAAAATATTAAAATTACCACTATCATACTTTGTAGTTAATTAATTAGTATTCACCACTCAAACCATTTTGTATATATGAGTTCAATCACTTGGACATGGAGCAATGTGCAACCAATGCAGTAACTTGAAATTCCACAATAAGAAACTTATTATTTTGATGAAATGTTTCTGGGTTGACAAAGATTCAGTGTAAAGATAGCAGATAAACCAGATTGTAGAAGAAAAATAACTTATATTAGCAATTACGAAAACTAAGAGACATGATCGATGTGCATCAATTAATGTTCTCAAAAATGACAATTTTATATGATATATAATATAATATAATACCAGAATCAAACATGATGCAGTTATAATGACACCAGTTCCAATAGAATACTCCCCTGATGCCAATGGACGATATGGCTTGTTTATCTGCAATACACACACAAATCACTATATATATTATTTGCCTGATAAACTATGTACAGTAATTATGTATCATTATTGTATAATATAAGATTTGTCTGTACTCTTATTTCAATTTTCAATTTCAATTTTCTACACAAAACAATATGAGTTGAAAATTGTGTCTAAAGTGATGCTTTTATAAAATAATAAAATATACGATAATAAAGTGCATATACTGATGTAAGAGGAAAGTTAGACCAGGCTGATTAATATATAGTGGCTTGGGTTGGAGTGCATGTAGCCTTAGTACATATAATGTTGGGTATTTACTTTCTGCATACACATTTTACATCCTGCACCCCACAAAAAAGTTATTATTGGGAGGTGCATAAAGAAAATGGGGTACAAGAAGTAATTCCCATAATGTTGTTGGGAAATGCCTGCATAGTTTCCTTCTATTTGTCCACTGATTAGGAGGCATACTGTGTAATATTTTGAAAGCATGGGATCGGATCAAATGTACATGATTTTGAAAGTATAAAGGTAACATGTACAAAATATGTACTGTTACCTTCTAAATTAAAAGATAAATTTGACCCCTCCTCATAAATTTATATACCTATAATATAAACTTAAATATGTTTTGTATCTATGCTAAATTAACGAATTTTGTATTACTTCCCTAGTAATATATATATATATGAAATTGACATTTAGTTAAAAAAATATATTTTTGTTCTTGTTATTTTGTTTTAATCTTGGTTATTTATTTTTTAAAATCTAATAATTAAGATTAATGACTTATTACATTATATACAAGTGGACCAAGAAACTTGAGTCCAAAACTCTTAAAGCATGTTGGTCATTTTTGTTATTAAGTTTTAGAGTTTATATCGTTGGGTGGAACCTTTAAACTCTAACTTTCATCATCGCTTATTTTTTTAAAGTTTCATACCTTATCTATTTCAATGTCAGTGAAATGATTGAAGCATCCAACATAACTGCTCATCAAAATAGCAATCACGATGGCCTGAAATAGAAAGCTCAACAATAATTTTGCTAATAAAGTTAGTTAAGTAAAGTAGCAAACAACCAACAGATTTGAATAAGTGAGTACCTGGAACAAGCCAATAAAATATTTTGGAGAAATATCAGATAATTTCCCCACTGCAAGGAGAGACACTGAAGTTGTGCATGTTACCTGTTCCAAAAGATTGGGAGTATTACACATTTTGTTTCTAAAATCAGAGGCTCGTACAAAAGAATTGGATTAATACTACTCCCTTCTCTTTCATAAAAAAAAGAAAAGAAAAGAAAAGAAATTCAATTTTTTTAACTATTTTTATTCCGTGAGAATATTTTCAAAACACTATTTATCTAATTAGGAATTTACGCTTTATATCAAATTTCCAATGAATAGTAATTAAAAAAACATTTTTTAATTAAAATTGATACAATTTAATAATAAAGTTAACTAATTTTTTTAGCATGTGTAAAATCATTTATTTATTTATAAATGAAAACTAATTAAGGGATCTAGTACTGTTTAGAAGATTGATATTAATAATTCTAGAAAAAGAAATGTTTGACTTAACTGCGCCAATCAATACGTATGGCTTGACAAACTTGAAAAAAACATCCAACGAATATTTGGTAGAGCCCCAAAAGCTTTTTGGACATTCTTGCACGTTCTTCATATTTGGATCTTGAGCTTCATCAGATTCACATGATTCTCCATTAGTAGTAGTAGTAGCAGCTGCAGCATTCACAACAAAACTTCTTGCACAATTGGATCCTACCCCAATGCATCTATAATGATGCTTCTTCAAATTATGCCTCAAGGTTATAGGATATTCATCATTCTGGATTTTCTCAGTTTTATACCATGAAGCTTTTCTTACGTAAGAACCTAGATTAATTTCAAGTATTGTGGAATTTGTTAGTGACAGTAAGGGATATGCATAAAACTCCATTCGAACAAGTTCAAAACAATTCAATTGCAAATTGGTTTTTTTAAACAATTTTGATTTTGAACTATTGAAACACTTGGTAAAATCAATTATTAAACCGAACCGATTTAATCAGTTTGAAATCGATTTGGTTTTTTCTCCAAACTATTTTTTGCACATGCCTATTTACGTTGACCTCCGCTATTTTGAGTCAAATTATGTAAATCTCATCCAAATATATTAATATCATAAAGACGAAGCATTACTATATTTTTTTGTCCAAAAGCATACATTATATATTTTTTAAGATAATTTGATAAAAAATAATATACTTATCATAAATAAATAATTGTGATGGATAGATAGTGTAAAATTAATTTAAACTCATATTTTATTTATATTTTGAAAGAAAAATTAAAAAGGATGGATATATTATTAATCATATATACTTGAATGGTAACTTTTGGCGCATTTTGGACTCCTCCTGTTACTTCCAACTGCCAATATCCACGCACCACGCTAACCTTTAAGCGAGCGAGCTTGGTATAAGTTTCATATAAAACTAAAGAACAAACTTCGTGTTGCATAAATATTAATATATAGAATATAGAAATATCCACACCAAAAAAAAAAAAAAAAAAAAAAGACAAAGATTTATATATATCCAGTCAATGTTTGAACTTTGAAATCCCATTATTATATGGTTGTCCGTAAGCTGTCACGTCACAGCTCATAAATTTATAATTTATAAAAACCTCAAATATTTTAATTTAAATTCATACATGTAATTTGAAATTGACATGGGAATAATTGTCATCGATCCATATTTAGTTATATGATCCATCTTTCAATATAATCCCAGAAATTTTCAAAACAATATAATTTGCATAGATAAACTAAATATATTATGGGAAAATTAATTAATAACTTTTTATAACCTTTGAATCTTAAGAAAATAAATTGAGTATAATTCACTTAAATTATTTTTGATATTATTTTTAAAATTATTTAATGATATAACACTTTAGATAAGTTATATCAATAACATTTAATCGCTTCAAATTTTATCATATCTCTTTTTTTTTTTTTATAAAAGAATCCCACGTATTAAAATGAAATATTACATTATCTAAGATCTCAGCATAAGTTGCATAATGAATTTCTCAAAGTTTGACTAATGAATATTTTCACAACAAGATTAATAAAATTTAATCTTATAGAGTGAAAAGGTAAATATTTTTACATTATTCATATAATTATTCATATATCACTTTTAATGTTTTCTAACTTTATTATAATAAAATTCTCACCATACACAATTTATTTTCTTAAATAAACCAAACATATTAGAAGGTAACGTTAACCAAACATATATTTTTTTAAAATATTATTATATTACTTAAAAAAACGTTAATTCTAATGATTTTTTTTTTTATCTAAAGAACTAAAGTCAAATTAAATTTACATCAAATACCTAAATAATATTTTTATTCTTTCAGGAACTAAAACAATAATTAACTACATCTTTAGTTGTCAAAGTAACAACTTACCCTCATTTATTTTTAGAGAAAAAAGTTCAATTAATCACAATCCTATAAAATAATTAATTTTTATAAAATTATTTTTAAATAATAAATTATGATCTACTAACTATATAAAATTATTTTATAATCCTAACATTGCATTGAATATTAAACTTTTGTTTCTATGCTAGTTCAATCAAACCTTGAGTTAAGTTCAATACTTCTTCAAGCTTAGAAGGACTCCACTAATAAAAAATGATAACAAGTATTCTTAGTGTCTAGGTTCTAATAAATATTCTCTATTCTACTTCTAATACCTTCAATCTCATACTGAGATTGATAAACATTCCAATATTTTTTTTTATCACTAAATCACTTTTTTCTTTCTCAAACTACAAGTTTGAAAGATTTACAACGAAATTAATCAAGTTTTATAATGAAATCAACTCTCACTACTACTTATATGAAAAAGGTTTTGCATAGAAATATGTTGATTGCGCTTTTCTCATGCCTGCTTATAAATACACATTTGAAATTTAAATGATGAAATATTTCTGTAAAAGGCGCAGGAACAACAAAAAAGGACATAATTTTTTTAGTAGAATCAACCTCGGTGAGAGCCATGTATTCAAAATGTTGATAAATCATTTATGATGGTAGTTCACTCTGGTCTTTGCCTATAAATATTATGAATCACAATTTTTTAAAAATATTTAAAATATCGTAGTCAGCAACGCCGTACTTGTTTAAGCTTTCTTCGAAACATTGTATTTCAATGACTTTTAGACAGACGAAGAACGATGTTATTATAGAACTGAGGAGAGGTCAAATAATTATTTATTAGTTCCAATTTGGCTGCAGCTATTCAAGTATATGACTGGGTAACCAATTAAGGCAAATTATAGGGTAGTTGGTGTATATATATCTACGTATTATTAGAATATATTGCACTTCTTTTTTCCTTTAAAATTAGAGGTTCATTCAAAAGAATTAGCTAGCTAGATTAGTATTGTGTAAGGGTTTATTTAAATTTTTAGTCCCACAACATTTTAAAATTTGAAATTTTAGCCACTCAATTTTTTTTTTGAAAACTTTTAGTCTTTCATTAATTTTTTTTTTCAATATTTGTAGTTTTTCTAAAAAAATATTATCCATTTTTAATCTATTACTTGCTCAATATTAGTCACTATTTTACTCATTTTTAATCTATAGTTTATTTCAGACTTAATTGTATTTTTTATTCATAACTTTTTAATTTTTGGTGAATTTTACTTCTAAGAAATTAATTTAATGCATTTAATTTTAACTTTTTAAAATTTGTGAAATTTTACCCCTTATCATTTGTCCTTTAATATACATGAATGTTTGGGATAAAATTTGACAAAAAAGAAAAATAAGGAGTACAATTTGTTAAAAAATATAAAAGTATGGATAAAATTTGCTAAAAAATCATAAAATTGAGGGTAATATATACAATTATGTGAGGAGTCAAATTATATAGATAAAATTTGTCAAATTTTAAAAAATTTGGGATAAAATGTGGCAAATAAATTTATTGGGGAAAAATTTGTTAAAAATTGAATAGTTTGAGATAAAAAGTGCAACTAACCCTTTATTTTATATCTAAAACTAATTTTGAGCCAAAAAATAAATAAATGAAAGAATAAAAATGAACAAAAGAATTTAGAGAGGCTCAAGTAGCTGACGAAAAACTTATAGAGGATTAAAAGTTGTAAAAATAAAATAAAATGTAAGAACCAAAAATTAACATCTGATTTTGTTTTTTGAAAAACTACAAACTTTATTAAACTCTTACTGCCTCCATTCCAAATTATATGACACTTTGAAAAAAAAATCTTCAAAATAAATTGTTTTAGAAAACCAAGCATTAAATGTTTTATTCTAAGACTACTCATAATTAATATTCAATGAGAGTAAGATATACAAACCAAGCATTAAATGTTTTATTCTAAGACTACTTATAATTAATATTTATTGAAAGTAAGATATACTAGAATGAAAAAGTAATTAATTAAAAACATAAAGAATACAATAGAAAATCACCTAATACTTTTTAGAAAAATTAACATATTAATTATATTTCTTAATACATGTTTCAAAATCTTAAACATCGTATGTTTTCCGGTAGTAGCTGCATTCACAACAAAACTTCTAGCACATTCTTCATATTTGGATGTTGCAGCCTCAATGCCTCTATAATGATAATGCTTCAAATTATGCTGATGCTGATGCCTCACCAATCACCATAGCATATTCATTCTTGATTTTCTCTGCTTTACACAAGGTTCCACACACAGCAACAAAATTACCAAGATTCTAGTTTTCTACAATCAATCTTTATTAACATGTGAAGAATGCATTGTTGCATATCATGAAGCATTACATGCAATAATCACTATTACCATGTTGTGACTAAACCGGCGTGACTTTTTTTTTTTTGTAGCAGTGAATAACTTTTGTTCAAAGGATGGAAATATTAGACATACTTGCATATGCATAGTATATTTTGTCGCATTTTTCACTCCTACAACAACTTACAACTGCCAATTTTCATGTTAGTCACAAACATCTTAAGTTTTCAGAAATATTACACAAAAAATGAACCAATTTTCATGGTTTACCGAGAAGCAACGGGGAAAGACCCGAGAAGCATAGAAGCAGCCATAGTTTTCAGCGACTGTGTGGCCATGCAGTTTCATCAAATAAGCTATGGTCGAGGTAAAACCTCTAGAGTTCCATTTTGTATGGACACAGAAAAAATTATTTAATATATATAAATATTAAAATAAAAGATTATACAATTATATAATTAGTATAAGAAACTTTGAGTTTTTAGTAGCTATAATTATTTGATTTGAGTTGTTATTTATTCTAAATAGAATTAGTAAAAATTTACAAACAAAAGAAATGTGTATGATGTGACTATAGAACTAGTAAAATGTTTGATTATTTACTTAAATAAATATACACAATCTGGTTTGCAAATGCTATTGTTAGTGGAAAAAAAAATTACAAATTAAATGGAGATGGTAATGCATATATAGCTTATACAATAATATTAACTATTATCATTAATGTTGCATTGGCCAGTATTGACCGGTCCAACTGATTGTATCGGAAATTAATGTTATCATCGGTCAAACTGATTATTTGATTAGAAATGTCATTGAATCATATTAACTCGTTAGAATCGACATTTTTTTCTCTTAAACTTGTAACCATGTGGGTTCAATGACCCAAAAAGGTCATAAAAAAATGCAAGGAGACGGTGTATAATGCAGAATATTAAGTTCCTCACCTGGTTGTGGATGAAAAATATAGCAAAATCAATATCTGATCCATATGCTCTGTGGATGAACAATCTGAGGGTTTGCCTGATTGGTATCTGATCCTGGCTGAGAAGCTGTGACTGTGAGTACATACATATGTGGGAGCCAAATGGTGTGGAGAGAGTGCTCGGTATAGGTGAGCTTTTTGGGGTTTGTTGGAAGAATTAATTGCTTGGTTGGTGGGTGGTTGACTTGAATTTATGTTGTCTTTATACATTAATGCTTGTTAACTACCATTCAATCCTCATGAGTCATGTAACTAGGAATGGTAATGGGTAGGGTATCGATATACTCATACCCACATCTGTAATTCATATTTTTCATGTATATAAAATTAAAAATCATAAAAAAAAAACTTGTTATTTATTTATATAAATAAATAACATTATAAAAATAATCATTCAACGTAAATCTAAACAAAAACTTTAATTAAACGGAAAAAATTAATATATTTTTAAAACTAATTAGTTTATAATTATATATTAAAAATTAAAAATAAAATACAAATAAATATAATATTTTAACTTCATCATCCGAATTAATTTCTCTATATTTTACAAATGCTTATCTTCATAGTTTCTATATTACTTTAAACTATCATTACAAATAAAAATTAAAACATAATAGAATATCAAAATTAGCATATAAAAAAAATAATTAAAATAAAAAATAGATAATTAAATAATTTTAATTGAATAATTTAAATAATAAAATTATAATTATATTAATTAATATGTATATATACAAGGTGCGGGACGGGTGGGTACTATAGTACCCGTACCTGCACCCGTCCCTATGAGATTTTGCGGGTAAATATCCGCCCCATCCCCATCCTCAAATATGTGGGTTATTATCCTATCCATGTATAAATATTTTTGTAAGTGTTCGTAAGGTTTGGGTCTATATTACCATCTTTCCATGTAGTGATTGTAACTCTTGTTTCATTATCTGGATTGGTGCTAGTTTAATATATTTGTTTTTGCTGAGAAAAAAAAAATTGAAGGAAACATTATTTTTTGATGGAAATAAATTCTTGTCGTTCATTTTTCTATACATAAAAGATCAGAATGAGACATTTAAGATTTAATATACCAAAATAATAAAAAAAAAACATTAAAATAAGGATAAAAATACTATTTAGCCTAAAAAGAAAGAAACAAATACGCTCTAACTCTATATTACCGTATAATTTTAATTTGATCAAAACATTAATTAGATATAAAAAAAAAAAAAAAGGTATGACCAGCCAAACTTTCGATGCAGTAATTAATAAAATGGAAAGGAACATTTTTTTCAAGTTAAATTTATGGATTATTATTATACTACACTTACCTTTTCTTCTATCTCATTTTTACCACATTTTTCTCTTTATGACCTTTTTTATTTCCTGTCATTTTATTTGTCCGGTTTATTATTTTTTTCTCTCTTTCTTTATTTTCACTGTCTCCACTTCTCTGTTTTTCTTCCGCTATACACCCCATTTGTGAGGTGTGTTTTCAACTTTTACTAAATTTTATCGATCTTCAAAATTAAATCCATGAAGCAATTTCGAAACTCATTATAGTATTATTTACAAGCAAAAATTCAAATAAACGATTTCTTGATTTCAATATTTTCATCCAACTATTAAGGTATGATCAAATACTCTCCGTAAAATAGCTGAAAGAAGAAAACAATTCAAAGGCATTAGTTATAAAAGCCTAGAAGGATGTACTTCACTTAATTTATGTTTAATAGATGTGCATGTTTAGTACTAGTGATTAATTTTGGCTCTTTTAAAAGTTAAAAAAAAAAAATGATGTTATTATAGTCATATGTCACGTATAGGAGGTGGTTAATGGTTACCTTCCAGATTAAAAAAATAGAAGGATGATGTGGCAGCTCTACTTTTCACATCAACAGACTTGGCATGATGCCAAAGGACTGAAGCCAGAATAGCATGTCCCAAACTCTAACACATATGTCTACATTCACTAGTATAAATGTTGTTAATCAAATTCATTGAAACTCCCTGTTCTACAAACATTGTAAATCAAAATCACATTCATATAAAAAATATAAATAAGCTTAAGAGGCTAAAAGGATATTGCAAAGGGTAGCATATAGTGATATATATACAAGTAACTAGTTAGCACATTACCGTGACCAATTTGGTCCAGAGGCATGAAGATGTTGCTCCCACCAAAATGGCAACTCCATAAGCAATTTCAAGAAGTGAAACACAAATCCAGAATACCTGAAAAAAATATACTTATTTAGGAAAAACCTTCGATTCATGAAGGCACATCCAAGTCCTCTGAGATGCTGCTACATGAGAAAAACATACCTGTTTCTGATCTAAACGTACTGACAAAGATCGAAGGCCAAATGCTTCATCTCCTAAATGTAATTTTTTCTTTTATTCATCAAAATCAAATCGAAGACACATTCTACAGTTTAGAACAACTCATAATCACAACTTTTTCTTTCACATTAGTGAACATGCTGACAAAAAGTCTCATACAGAAAAACAAATGCATATTTTAAGAAACCAGAAGCTTTTAGAATTTTACCTTGGTCAATGCTATCATTACAGATAGGAAGCTCATGAATGCTGTAGCAAAAATCAATGATCTTGGAAACATAGTTGGCCTCTTGAACACATGGGTCTGCACATTTAATTTTACACACATATATTAGCAAATAAAAATCATTTGTAAATTACTATTGTAATATTGTTAGCTAAAAGCCTAAAATCGATTAATAAATTAGGTTATTATTATAGTTTATAATGAATTCAACTAAATCAACCTAAAAACTTCGATAAAAAATTGTTTTTGGAATAATGTATGACATATCATTACAACTAAGAGCACATTTTAGTAGGACAAAACCACCTGCATGTGAAGAAAATATCCAACTTGAAATATTATTCCTCGAACAGCTATCATGTAGATGGATGTAAGCATTGCAGATTTCTTCCATCTCAACAGGGGCAACTGAGAAATTTCAGAGACACAAGTTATAGAAAAATAGATTTAGTTACTACCAATTAAAGTTTCTGCAAGCTAAAGTTCAAATCTAACTTCACAAAAAAACTAGTGTCACATTCACTTGCTTTTAATTCTTAAACCCTTCCTCTTATATACAAGCTGAAGTTCAAATCTAACTTAACAACAAAAAAAAAAAAAACAAACTAGTGTCACATTCACATACTTTTAATTTAATTTTCTTTTTAGGAGGAAAACTAATTTGTATATAAGAGGAAGGGTTTAAGACTACGTATAACATGTGTTACCTTGTATTTTGACCAGACAATTAATGCATAATGTTCACTGAAATCTGATAAAGCATAACATAACTCTTGTTGATATTGAAACAATGAAATGAACAAATTGTACAATATCATGGGAAAAAGGGAAAGAAGAATATGATAAGCCTTCCTATACATTGTCAATGAAGCTTATCTTGAACAATATATCACTAGAAAAAGTACACCAATGAACTGCAATTACTGTACTTTCATATACTTTGTCATTAATTAATATTCACCACTCAAAATAATAAGATTTTCAATAAGAAATTTATTATTTTGTTGAATGCTTTTGGGACAAGATTCAGTGTAGAAATAACAAATAGTTTTGATAACCATAATATTACCTTCAAGGAGTGTTAGAGAAAGCATCATTGCCACTCCTCTTTTTCTAATGATTAAATCGACATTTAAGAGAAAACAGAAGTGCAAATAAATATTCTTATTTAGATGTCGGAATGTATACTAAGTAATTGACCAATACTAGAGGAACGAACTAATTGGTTCCTTAAAATCAATAGGAAAAGAACTTATATTAATAACGAAGAAAATCAAGTGGGAGACACGATGTGTTAGAAAATTAGCAATTAGAATTATATTATACAAAGGAAAATCAAGGAACACGGTAACAAATCAATTTCAAATGATGTAATTGAATAAAATCATAAAAGAATACTTTAATAAAACATTCAATCAGCACAGAGACAATAAATATAGAGGAAAAGTTTTAAGAGTAGCCTGAAGCACGCTAGGCGCTATCCTTACGCTCCTCTCCCAAGATACAACAACCTGTTTGACCCGATTGAATGTAGCGATAGGATTTCCGAACTTTCTAAACACCAATACTCTTTCTCTTGTTTAAAAAATATAATAATAGTTTATAATAATTGCTCTTTTTACCGTATCTCATATTTCATGTCCAGAAGAAATATATATAAGTAAAAATATATAGCCGTTAAGAAAAATAACTTCTTCAAATAGCCAAATAACTTTTCCAAATAGTCGTTAAGGAAATAACTTCTTTAAATAGCCGTTAAGAAAATAACTTCCTTGAAATAACCATTAAAAAAATAACTTTCTTAAAATAGCTTTTAAGAAAATAACTTCCTTAAAATAACTTTTAAGGAAATAATTCTTTGAAAATTTTAAATTACAAAATAATATATATATTAACATAATCAAACATGAAGCAGTAATAATGACACCAGTTCTAACAGAAAACTCTCCAGATGCCAATGGAAGATAGGGCTTGTTTATCTACAATACAACATGTTGCACAAATCAATACATTATTTCCTCAACAAGGAGTGAACGCAATAAAAAATTATTGTTTCCTTGATCATATTTTTTTAAAAGCTAAATTTTTATTGAGATAAAAGTATTAGACATTTAGACTACAAGATGTGCCCTGTATTCTTCTAAAAAAAAAATACTCTATTCAAAAGCAGTACAGATAACATTAGGCAAAAATTTGTTGCTGTCATAATCAACCAGCAAGTAGCAACCAAAAAATTTCTTGACCATATTACGTGGCACAATTTTTTGGTATGCTTAATCAACTATGTAATGTAATTTGTCACATTCAGAAAGTTTGTTAGTTTGTCTTTTTGGTCATCAAGAATCACCCAGTCATTAACATTGACATTATTATTTTTCTCACTCATCTTCATCATTGGCTTCACTACTCGAGTATTAATCAGTCTCAAGGCTATTATCATCAACTTGAAAATCTTCATCACTAGTCACACCATCCTCACCTTCCAACAACATCACTTTCTTACCATTTAATTTCATTCTTGCAATGGACATGTACATCAGTTCTCACTTCTCATTTTTCTTCTTATCAAGAGTTTTCAATATTGTGATCATTTTTAAGTTATTTTTGTTTTGTCAGGCATGGTAGATGGCAATGGCAAAATCATGTTTTCAAGAGAAACCGATGTTGAATATGTCTATATTTAACACCATACCAACAACATCGGTTTTGGAACCGATGTAGTATATCTGCTTCAAAGATAAGAGTAATGAATCGCTGTTGTAATAGTGTAATTTTTTCAATCTAAAAATACAGCAAATTTAATTTTCAATACTCAAATTTGGTCTTGAGTACTATAACCAGAAGTCCAAAAAAAAAAAAAAAAAAACTAACAATTAATGATGCATCTATTACTTAGCATACTTTTCTTAATTTTATGAGATTACTTGGCATACTGTTCATACAAAAATCAGCACTCTATATATATTAATGAGCTGCATTCAATCATACCTTGTCTATTTCAATGTCAGTTAATTGATTCAACCCTACAACATAAACGGTCATACAAAGTGCAGCTGTCAATCTGTCATGGCCTGAAATATTAGAATGACTCATCACAAATATTAATAATAATAATAATAAAGTTAGGTAAAGTAAGCAAATAACTTGCATTAATCATTAATTTAATTAAACAACCAATAGAATTGAGTCCCCACTTGAAAAAGGCCAATAAAATATGCTGGGGAAAAATCTGACAATTTCTCCACCGCAATGAGAGACAAAAATTATGCTTATTACCTGTACAAACACAAACAAATTATTTAAGTAAATCTTTTTAAAAGATTCAGAATATATTGCACTTTTTTCTCTCTCTAAAATTAGAGATTCATACAAAAGAATTAGATTACTATATAAAAATTATGAATCACAATTTTTTAAAAGTATTAAAAATATCTTTAAATTATATCGTAGTCACCAACGCCGTACTTGTTTAAGCTTTCTTCGAAACATTATATTTCAATGACTTTTAGACAGACGAAGAACGATGTTATTATTGAACTGAGGAGAGGTCAAATAATTATTTATTAGTTCCAATTTGGCTGCAGCTATTCAAGTATGATTGGGTAACCAATTAAGACAAATTATAGGGTAGTTGGTGTATATATATCTACGTATTATTAGAATATATTGCAATTCTTTTTTCCTCTAAAATTTGAGGTTCATACAAAAGAATTGGCTAGCTAGATTATTTAAATTTTTAGTCCCACAACATTTTAAAATTTGAAATTTTAGCCCCTCAATTTTTTTTTTGAAAACTTTTAGTCTTTCATTAATTTTTTTTTCAATATTTGTAGTTTTTCTAAAAAAATATTATTCATTTTTAATCTATTACTTATTTTTATTGCTCAATATTAGTCACTATTTTACTCATTTTTAATCTCTAAAAAAATAATTTAATGCATTTAATTTTAGCTTTTTAAAATTTGGCAAATTTTATACCTTGTCATTTTTCCTTTAATATACATGAATGTTGGAGGTAAAATTTGACCCAAAAAAAAAGAAAAAGAAAATTAAGGAGTATAATTTGTTAAAAAATATAAGATTTTGGATAAAATTTGTTAAAAATCATAAAATTGAGGGTAATATGTACAACCATATTAGGAGTAAAATTATACATATGAAATTTGTCAATTTTTAAAAAAATTGAGATAAAATGTGACAAATAAATTTGTTAGGGTACAATTCATTAAAAATGGAATAATTTGAAATAAAAAGTGCAACTAAACCTTTATTTAGTATCTAAAACTAATTTTGAGCCAAAAATAAATAAATGAAAGAATAAAAATGAACAAAAGAATTTAGAGAGGCCCAAATGGCTGACGAAAAACTTATAGAGGATTAAAAGTTGTAAAAAAAAATAAAATGTAAGAACCAAAAATTAAAATCTGATTTTGTTTTTTTGAAAAACTACAAATTTTATTAAACTCTTACTGCCTCCGTTCCAAATTATATGACACTTGAAAAAAAAAAATCTTCAAAATAATTTGTTTTAGAAAACCAAGCATTAAATGTTTTATTCTAAGACTGCTCATGATTAATATTCAAGGAGCACAAGATATACAAACCAAGCATTTGCTTGCTAGCTTAAAATTTTTGTAAAAAGAAATTTAGAGATTAATGGGGTTTGCATGTAAAATTGAGTGAGGTGTCCATATAAATCCCCTCCAAACAACTCAAAGTAATTATATTTCTTAATATATATATATCAAAATCTTAAACATCGTATGTTTTCCAGTAATAGCATTCACAACAAAACTTCTAACACATTCTTCATATTTGGATGTTGCAGCCTCAATGCTTCTATAATTATAATGCTTCAAATTATGTTGATGCTGATGCCTCACCATAGCATATTCATTCTGGATTTTCTCTGCTTTACACAAGGTTCCACACACAGCAACAAAATTACCAAGATTCTAGTTTTCTACAATTAATCTTTATTAACATGTGAAGAATGCATTATTGCACACCATGAAGCATTACATGGAATAATCACTACTATAAAAAAGGGTAAAGGGATGCAATAATCACTATTACCATGTTGTGACTAAACCGTATTGGATAAACCGACGTGACTTTTTCTTTTGTAGCAGTGAATAATTTTTGTTCAAAGGATGGAAATATTAGACATACTTGCATATGCATATACTAAGTACACTCTTTTCTTTTAAGAAAATAAATTACTTAAATAATCTATCCTTTTCAAACCTCATTCATAGGTTTCTTTCATACTCCCTAGATCTTTCATAGCAACAACACATTCACATTTCTTTCATCTCACTCTTTTCATCCCCGATTCAATTTTTTTTTTATCAACAAATATTAATTTTATTAATTTTGGTTAAAAATGTCATAGTATTTGTTTGTTTAAACATTTTATTTAAAGGAATTTCACATTTTTCAATCCAACTTGAGAGAAATTTTAATTTGTTATAACGTCTTGGAAAAAAAATATTTTTTAAGAGGATAATTCGGATTAAACTTTTACATGGTTTTATATTGTAAAATAAAAGCATTGTACTGATTATTCGCTTCACAAATATTAAATCTATAAAACTGAATCAAAATTTATAAAGATTTATTTTCATATTACAAAATCATCTAAAAAGTTAACAAAGAGAATTAGTCACATACAATACAACACTTGGATTCAATAATGCACTTAAATGGTTAATTTTAAACTAATAATCCAGATGTGACAAATTAAAGGGAGCGCCCTTTTTTCCACTGCATTCTTATGATCTTATCTAACTAGAGGAATGATGAAGTACTCCACGTAATATAGCTGGAAGAAGAAAACGAATTAATCAAACAATGCATCAGTAATAAGAGCTGTAGTGAAAAACAGTTCCTGAAATGATAAATAATAGTAACTTGTAAGGATAATGATTACCTTCCAGATGAACATATAGAAGGATTCCATTGCAGAGTTGCTTTCTGGATCAACAGACTTGGCATGATACAAGAGGATTGAGGCCAGAAGAGCATGTCCCAAAACCTAACACATTAATTTGAAACTCAGAATAAACTTCAAACTTTATTCAAATCATCAAACATGTCTTAAAGGTATACAACAAAGAAAAATAGTAAACAGAAATGCAATATTCTCTATTGAAGACAAAATGCTATTACAATGTGATATTTCTTTCCATATTCTCCCTCTATAATTAATCTACAACCTGCACTAAATGTTTAACAGCATAGTTTTAAAAATCTAAACTAAATCATTAGTGAACCGCATCACATTTATCTGGTATTATAGGATAAAAAATAAGAAAATATTATTTACACAATATATTATATTCTAATATTATATTTGTTAACATTTTATTATTAATTATTAGTCTTTGGCTAAGTGATATTGTATGTTCAACTCCATGCCTAGGTATAACTTTCAAGATCGAACCGTGACTCATTGAAAAATTAGAACTGAATCATGCAAGTTTAAACTGGGTTATGTTGGGTTGAAGACATTATCATTTCAATAAATGAATTGACTGATTCTCGCTTAAATCGGTTTGACTCATCAATCCAATTTTTTAAACTGTGATTTAATAGGATAAGGAATATTGCAAAGCCATAAAAGTAAAAATAATTCATAATATTCCATTTAAGTAACTAGTACATCACCATGATCATTTTGCTCCAGAGGCAGGAAGATGTTGCTCCCACAAGAATGGCAACTCCGTAAGACATTTCAAGAAGCGAAATACAAATCCAAAATACCTGAAAAAAAATAAATTACTAATTTAGGGAAAATCTTGGATAAATCATACATGAGTGAAAAAACAAGTCGTCTGAGAAGAACTACCCTCTTCTGACCCAAACGCACTGACAAAGATTGAATGCCAAATTTTCTATCTCCTTCGGTGTCAGGTATATCCTATATATGAAAATCAACAAATTAGTACACATGCATAGTCTAATAAAACAAAAGATTTAGCCTTTTACCTTGAACAATGCCAAAACTGCAGAGAAGACGCTCATGAATGTTGTAGCAAAAATCAATGATCTTGGAAACACAGTTGGCCTCTTGAACACAAAGGTCTGCACATTTATAATTGTACACACATGGATCGAATAAATTGGTTGTTGATAGTTTATTGTGAATTCAACTAAAGAAACCCCAAAACTTGGAAAAATGATTTGCTGTTGCAATTACGTGGACAAAAGCTAATGTATGGACATATACATTAAAATTAAGAACACATTTTAGTAGGAGAAAAACCACCTGCATGTGAAGAAAAATTGCAAGCTGAGGCATTATGCCATGAACAACTACAATGCACATGGCTGCAAGCACTGCAAATCTCTTCCATCTCAAAAAGGGCAACTGCGAAATTTCAGAGACAAGTTATAGAAAAATAAATGTGGTCACTATCTAATAATGTTTTCAAGAAGCTAAAATTCAAATTTAACTTTTGAAAAAGCAAACTACTGCCACATACTTTCAAATCTTAAACCCTTACTAAGAGTAAGTGCAGATATTATTATATAACATTTGTTGCCTATTATTTTGACTAGACAATTACTGTATAATGTTCACTGAACTCTGACAAAGCACAAGAAAACTCTTGTTGATATTGAAATCAACAAATTGTACGATGATCCTTAATAATCACTGTCTGTATCATTTATAAGAAAAAAAAATGGGATTTCACGGATATTACGAAAATTATTCATTTTCATTAAAATGTGTTATTTTTAATTAAATATTAAATATTTTTTTTAAATATAATTCATTAGAACTTGGTATTAAGCATAACCCTTCTATTAAATGAAAGGTATTTTAAAAATTACCTATGAAATAAAGCATAAGTGGCTGATTTTTGCTTACACTAGTACTAAAAAAAAAAGTGAAGTTTTTGTTGTTTATAATAAATAACAGTCAGTATGGCTTAAGTAATATGAGAGGAGAAAGGAAATTTAAATGAACTTACATCGATTGAATAAGCAGTTCCTGCAAAAAATTTAATGAAAAGAGTCCAAAGCAAAGGTGGTGAGCCTACAATCCATCCAAGGCCAAAACTCTGTAAAGAAGAATAAAACTATAAGCCTTCCTAAACCTTGTCAATGAATATTATCTCGAACTAGAAAAAAAGTACATCAAAAAATTAAAATTGCCACTATCATACTTTGTAATTAATTAATTAATTAATTAGTATTCACCACTCAAACCATTTTGTATATATGAGTTCAATCACTTGGACATTGGAGCAATATGCAACCAATGCAGCAATAAGAAACTTATTATTTTGATGAAATGTTTCTGGGACAAAGATTCAGTGTAAAGATAGCAGATAGACCAGATTGTAGAAGAAAAATAACTTATATTAGCAATTCGAAAACTAAGAGACATGATCGATGTGCATCAATTAATGTTCCCAAAAATGACAATTTTATATGATATATAATATAATATAATACCAGAATCAAACATGATGCAGTTATAATGACACCAGTTCCAATAGAATACTCCCCTGATGCCAATGGGCGATATGGCTTGTTTATCTGCAATACACACACAAATCACTATATATGTTATTTGCTTGATAAACTATGTACAGTAATTATGTAACATTATTGTATAATATAAGATTTGTCTGTACTCTTATGTCAATTTTCAATTTTAATTTTCTATACAAAACAATATGAGTTGAAAATTGTGTCTAAAGTGATGCTTTTATAAAATATACTACAATAAAGTACATAAACTGATGTAAGAGGATAAGTTAGACTAGGCTGATTAATATATAGTGGCTTGGGTTGGAGTGCATGTGGGCTTAGTACAGATAATGTTGGGCATTTAGTTCCTGCATCTCCGTTTTACATCCTGCACCCCACAAAAATAGTTATTATTGGGGGTGCATGAAGAAAATGGGGTGCAAGAAGTAATTTCCATAATGATGTTGGGAAATGCATAGTTTCCTTCTATTTGTCCACTCATTAGAAAGCCCAATGTGTAATATTTTGAAAGTATAGAATCAAATGTAAAAGATTTTGAAAGTATAAAGGTGGCATGTACAAAATATGTACCGTTACCTTCTAAATTAAAAGATAAATTTGATCCCTCATAAATTTATATACCTATCATATTGACATTTAGTTAATAAAAAAAATATTTTTGTTCTTGTTATTTTGTTTTAATCCATCTAATATATATATACACATAGAGAAAGAAAGGAGAATCAAGTTATACTCAATTTTTGTTATTCAATTTTTAAGATTTAATGATTAAAATTAATCAACTAACAAACTTGAGTTTAGAAACTCTTATGCATGTTGGTCATTTTTGTTATTAAATTCTAGAATTTAAAGATAATATATTAATAATGTAAATTAATTTTTCACACTTTCAAAATAATCAAAACTCTCCATTTATAAAATAAGAAGTTATGATATAGGACTGATAATCAAAAGTTATGATTGACTTAAAAATAATTTACATTTGTCGGATGAGCTACCTTTAATTTCTAACTTTCATCACTTATTTTTTTAAAGTTTCATACCTTATCTATTTCAATGTCAGTGAAATGATTGAAGCATCCAACATAACTGCTCATCGGAATACCAACCACGATGGCCTGAAATAGAAAGCTCAACAATAATTTTGCTAATAAAGTTAGTTAAGTAAAGTAGCAAACAACCAACAGATTTGAATAAGTGAGTACCTGGAACAAGCCAATAAAATATTTTGGAGAAATATCAGATAATTTCCCCACTGCAAGGAGAGACGCAGAAGTTGTGCTTATTACCTGTTCCAAAAGATTCAGAGTATTACACATTTTAATTTGTTTCTAAAATCAGAGGCTCGTACAAAAGAATTGGATTAATACTACTCCCTTCTCTTTTATAAAAAGAAAAGAAAAGAAATTCAATCTTTTTTTTTAAATATAAACAAATTTTAACTATTTTTACTCCGTGAGAATATTTTCAAAACACTATTTATCTAATTAGGAATTTATGCTTTATATCAAATTTCCAATAAATAGTAATTCAAAAAAATATGTTTTAATTAAAATTGATACAATTTAATAATAAAGTTAACTAATTTTTTTAGCATGTGTAAAATCATTTTTTATTTTTTATTTATTTATAAATGAAAACTAATTAAGGGATCCAGTACCATTTAGAAGATTGATATTAATAATTCTAGAAAAAGAAATGTTTGACTTAACTAAGCCAATCAATACGTATGGCTTGACAAACTTGAAAAAAACATCCAAGGAATATTTGGTAGATCCCCAAAAGCTTTTTGGACATTCTTGCACGTTCTTCATATTTGGATCTTGAGCTTCATCAGATTCACATGATTCTCCATTAGTAGTAGTAGTAGCAGCTGCAGCATTCACAACAAAACTTCTTGCACAATTGGATCCTACCCCAATGCATCTATAATGATGCTTCTTCAAATTATGCCTCAAGGTTATAGGATATTCATCATTCTGGATTTTCTCAGTTTTATACCATGAAGCTTTTCTTACGTAAGAACCTAGAAAAAAAAAAAAAAGAACAAACATCATAAATTTTCAGTCATATATTACATATAAAAAATAGAGCAATTTTCGTGGCTTACTAGTGGTAAAGGAAGAAACCACAGGGAAAGCCCCAATAAGCGTAGAAGCCATTATCCACGCACCACGCTAACCTTTAAGCGAGCGAGCTTGGTGTAAGTTTCATATAAAACTAAAGAACAAACTTCGTGTCGCATTAATATATAGAATATAGAAATATCGATCCACACACAAAAAAAATAGAATAAATGACAGAGATTTATATATCCAGTCAATGTTTGAACTTTGAAATCCCATTATTATATGGTTGCCGTAAGCTATTTTGCATAGACAAACTAAATATATTATGGGCAAATTAATTCTTTTGTCACTCATAATGATAAGACTGCTGTAGATCCACTATGTTGAAAGATGTAAGATGTGTTGTGATATTTATTTAATAAAATAAATAAGAATGATAGCATAAATCATTTTTATTTTTATAATATAAATAAAAATAACCACTGAATTATATGATATTAATAGTAAATTTATGATAAGAGATATTTATATAGTATCAAATATGTATTATAAAATTTAAGAGTATATATAAATACATAAGTTTGTTATACTTTTTATTATAATTTTATTATTTCATATTTTTTTAATTAATTATTTCATATTTGAAAACACAGTATAATAATGAATAATTTTTATTTAATGTATTATTTAGAAGTTCATGAAAATAACTCTAGTAAGATAATATAAAATATTATTTTATTTTATTTAATATAGGTCAAGTCATGTAGATCAACTAGTAATCTATTGATTCAACTATTAATCCAATGATTCAACGGTTCGAATTCGATTACCAATTTGATTTTTTAAATCCAGGTGACATGTGTAAAATGAAAGATAAACCAAACATATTAGAATAAAATTCTCCCCATACACAATTTATTTTCTTAAATAAACCAAACATATTAGAAGGGAACGTTAATTAAACATATTTTTAAAAAAATTATTATTACATCACCTAAAAAAATGTTAATTTTAATGATTTTTTTTTTTCATCAAAAGAACTAGAGTAAAATTAAATTTGCGTGAGATACCTAAATAATATTTTTATTCCTTTAGCAACTAAAATTACAATTTACTTTATCTTCATGTGTCAAAGTAACAACTCATCCCCATTTATTTTTAGAGAAAAAGATAAATAAACTAATAATGGAAAATAATTTTACACTTGTCAATTAATGTATGATAAGTTAGTTAATTTTTATAAAATTATTTTAAAATGATAAACTATTATTGATAAACAGTGTAAAACTATTTTAGTATACTAACGATGCATTGAATATTAAACTCTTATTTCTATACTAATTCAATCAAATTTGAACCTTAATATAAGGCATTTTACAATTCTCATCATATTATTTTTTTTTTCTTTCTTATATGTTCTTATTAAAGATTATGAGTATTTATGTTTTTTTTTAATGAATAATGTGAACAAAAGAGGGAGTAACAAGTATTTTTAGTGTAGGTTATGATAAATATTCTAAGTCACCTCTAATACACCTTCAATCTCATCGTGAGATTGATAAACATTCCAATATTGTTTTTTTTTTTTTATCACTAAATCACTTTTTTCTTTCTCAAACTACATACAAGTTTGAAAGATTTACAACGAAATTAATCAAGTTTTATAATGAAATCAACTCTCACTACTACTTGCATGAAAAAGGTTTTGTATAGAAATATGTTGATTGCGCTTTTCTCATGTCTGCTTATAAATACACATTTGAAATGTAAATGATGAAATATTTTTGTAAAAGGCGCAGTAACAACAAAAAGGACATAATTTTTTTAGTAGAATCAACCTCGGTGAGAACCATGCATTCAACATGTTGATAAGTGTTTTAGTAGAACAGGTATTATACTATTATATTATAAAAAATATGAATCACAAAATTTTTAAAATATCTTTAGAGATGTATTGAATTAAGATTATTTAAGATTTTAAATTATTTTTTTTTAAAAATATTTTGAGGTATTCAATTAAGATTGTTAAATGATAAAAAATAATTTGACAGTATTCAGTCAAGATTATTAATATTATTTTTATAGAACAACACGAAATCTTATTGTATTCAATTAAGATTTTAAATAACTTACAAAAAGTTATTTGATCGAGATTTTGAATAACTTAAAAAAAATTATATGATCCTAAAATCACTATGAATTACCATACAAGTCTACCTCACTTGATCAATGTAGTCCACCATTTTATTTTCTTTTATATTCATAAATTTCTAATAAAATGAAAATAAAGTAGATCTAAACCTAAAAAAATCAAAGTTTTAAAAATAAATTAAAATTATTATCATCAATTTTAAAAAGATATTATTGATTAGGTGAGTTAAACGAAATATTTTATATTTTTAACTAATATTTTCCTATTATTATTCTTCGAAACATTGTATTTAAATGACTTTTAACAGACCAAGAAGAAGACCAAGAACGTTGTAACTATAGAACTGAGGAGAGGTCAGATAATTATTTATTAGTTCCAATTTGGCTGCAGCTATTCAAGTATGACTGCGTAACCAATTAAGGCAAATTATAGGGAAGTCAGTTAATATATATCTACCTATTATTAGAATATATTCCACTTCTTTTTTCCTCAAAAATTAGAGGTTCATACAAAAGAATTAGCTAGATTAGTACTGTGTAAGGGATTATTTAAATTTGATTTAATTATAATTTTGATACTCTACTTTTTTTAAACTCATAATTTTGGTCTCTAGTTTTAAATCTATAATTTTATTATATGTTAAAATAGTGTCACATTATCATTAAACTAACGATTGAGATTATGTCACATCATTAAGATGACCCAAAACTAAAAAATATATTATAAGAATTTAAAACATAACAAAATTTTTATAGACACTCAAAGTAAAAAGAGAATATTTTATAATGACCCAAAACTTATTTAATACATAAATATATGATAAAAAATAAAATTTATGTAAAAGATTTATATATATAAATGTTTCGCAATAATTATCAATTAGACTATTAACTTAGTTGTTATTCTGACATTTGAAAACTAAAGAGGTGTAAGTTTATTGTAACAATGTCAAAACTCACCTAACTAATTAGACGGACCAAAATTACAAATTTAAAAAAGTAGAGATCAAAATTATGAATTTAAAAAAGTAGGAGACCAAAACTATAATTAAACTTTTTAAATTTTTAGTCCCACGACGTTTTAAAATTTCAAATTTTAGCCCCTCAATTTTTTTTGAAAACTTTTAGTTTTTCATTAATTTTTTTTTTCAATATTTGTAGATTTTCTAAAAAAGATTATCCATTTTTAATCTATTATTTATTTTTATTGCTAAATATTAGTCACTATTTTACTTATTTTTAATCTATAGTTTATTTTAGGCCTAATTGCACTTTCTACTCATAACTTTTTTTTATTTTTGAAAAATTTTACTTCAACAAATTAATTTCACATATTTTATCCTAACTTTTTAAATTTTGACAAATTTTACCCCATTGTCATTTGTCATTTAATAAACATAAATGTTAAGGGTAAAATTTGACAAAAAAGAAAAATAAAGAATAAAATTTGTTAGAAATTATAAAAATTTAAGTAAAATTTGCTAAAAAAATCATAAAATTAAGGATAATATGTGCAATCATGTGAGGAGTAAAATTATAAAGATAAAATTTGGATAAAATGTAGCAAATAAATTTGTTTGAGTAAAATTCTTCAAAATTTAAGATAAAAAGTGGAATTAAACCTTTATTTTATATCTAAAACTAATTTTGAGAAAAAATAAATAAATGAAAGAATAAAAATGAACAAAAGAATTTAGAGAGGCTCAAATAGTTGACGAAAAAATTATAGAGGACTAAAAGTTGTAAAAAAAATAAAAATGTAAGAACCAAAAATTAAAATCTGATTTTTTTTTTTTTGAAAAACTACAAACTTTATTAAACTCTTACTGCCTCCATTCCGAATTATATGACACTTTGAAAAAAAAAATGCTTCAAAACAAATTGTGTTAGAAAACCAACCATTAAATGTTTTATTCTAAGACTACTGATAATTAATATTTAATGAGAGTAAGATATACAAACCAAGCATTAAATGTACGTTTTATTCTAAGACTATTTATAATTAATGTTTATTGAAAGTAAAAAGTAATTAATTAAAAACATAAAGAATACAATAGGAAATCACCTAATAGTTTTTAGAAAAATTAACATATTAATTATATTTCTTAATACATATATCAAAATCTTAAACGTCGTATATTTTCCAGTAGTAGCTGCATTCACAACAAAACTTCTAGCACATTCTTCATATTTGGATTTTCTCTGTTTTACAAGGTTCCACACACAGCAACAAAATTAATTACCAAGATTCTAGTTTTCTACCATCGATCTTTATTAACATGTGAAGAATGCATTATTGCACACCATGAAGCATTACATGCAATAATCACTACTAAAGAAAAGGGTAAAGAGAAGCAATAATCACTATTACCATGTTCTTTATGCATAGTATCTTCTGTCGCATTTTTCACTCCTCCCACAACTTTTTTTTTTTTAATGGTAAATATTAGTTTGTTACATTAAAAATATTAGTTAAGGACTCGAATCCGCGAACTATTTCTTCCATTTTCCCTTCACTCCTCCCGCAACTTACAACTGCCAATTTTCATGTTAGTCACAAACATCTTAAGTTTTCAGAAATATTACACAAAAAATGAACCAATTTTCGTGGCTTACCACCGAGAAGCATAGAAGCAGCCATGGTTTTTAGTAGGGATATTCGCGGTGTGGATTGATTCGATTTTTAAATAAAAAGTCATCCAAACCAAATATAAAATAAAGTCATAGTTCAGTTTGAACATAACATCAAACCAAATCAATATTTTACGGTTTGATTTGACAATTATTTTTAATCTATTATCATAATTTAAATTTTTTTAATTAAACTTACATAATTATTATGTTATATTATTTTTTTTATTAAATTTTGATTTACATACTTTAGTTTAAAAAAATACTATTTTTACATCTATTTAACATTATTATAAAATAATATTATCAACTTTTTTTTAACATAATAATAAATCATGTTTCACTTTATATTTAATGTTATTTAATAATATCAATATATCTTTTTATAAGATATGAAAGTAAAATATGTATCATATATTACAAACTTATTATAAAAAAAAGTATATTATAAATCACATAATCATAAAAAAAAATTAAAATATTGTTAGTTAGATAATACTAAACTTCTAAAAGTAAATCAATATAATTATAGTATACAGTTTGGTTCAATTTTTATGATAAGATTCAAAAATTGAACAAAATTGTAAAAATTATGCAATTTTTTAGGTTTTTGATCCATGCGATTTTTTGATTTAATTAATTTTTATTTTTTGGCATAATTTGGTTCGATTTATGAACCTCCTTAGTTTTCATCAAACGTAATAGCTCTAAAGATGATCAAGGTGGACAACGACCCAGACCCCCTTTTTTATGAACACAAAACAAATTATTTAGTATATATAAAAATTAAAAATTATATAATTAGTATGGTAAACTTTAGTAATTATGATTATTTGATTTAAGTTGTTATCTACTCTAAATGAAATTAGTAAAAGTTTACAAACAAAAAACATGCAAAAGATGTGATTAGTTATTTTTCTAGAATCTGGTTTTGCAAATGTTATTTTTAGTGCCAAAAAAAATTACAAATTAAATGGAGATTGAATGTAAGTTTCTTAAAAAACTGATAAATTCATAGGAAAAAATAATTTGATAAAAATCTCTCCACACACAATCAAACTTTGAAGATTCTTTTAGGATCCATTACATTTTATATATTATAGATCAAATAATTGACTCAATTAAAAGAATATTTGAGCAATATGATACATATAAAGAGATTTTTAAATTTTTGTTTGGCATTAAAACCCTTAAATCATTTTGATATCAGGATTTAAAATTACGTTGCAAACATTTTATTAAAACATGATAATTCTAAAAAGTTTGATAGTGAAATTTTATTTGAAAAATTAAAAGTTATTAGAAAAGTTTTAACAATTTAATCAAATCAAGCTTTATGATATTAAATTATTTAAAGATATTTAATTATTTTCCTAATGTATGTATAACTTATATATTGTGATTAATGTTGCATCGGCTAGGATCAATCGGTTTAATCGATTGTATTGGAAATCAATGTTATGATCGATCAAACTGATTATTCGATCAGAAATGTCATTGAATCATATTAACTTGTTAGAATGGACCTTTTTTTTCTTTTAAATTTATAACCATATGGGTTCAATGACCCAAGAAGGTCATAAAAAATGCAGGAGAAAATCTATGATTCATGATATTAAGTATCCTTTGATATAGTTTATTTTTAATTTATAAGTAATTTTTAAATAAAAGTTGGATCAAATATCAATTCGTAAAATTTTTTTAAAATAAAAGTTATTTATACAAAATTTATTTTCATGTTCTTTCTTTGAATTTTAATAAGACCAACTTTTTGAATAATTAGTATTTTTTTTATCAGAAAATATTAATGATTAATTTGTTAATTTTTATTAACGAGGGGAGTTAAACCCAAGATCTCTCCATCTGATTATATTTTAACTTTAAGTAGGGATGACAATGGGTAGGGTACTATAATATCTATCCTCATAATCGCGCTTGAAAAAAGTATTCGTCCTCGATTTTATACTCGTGCAGGCGTCATCCCCATATCTTCTGGGTACCTATATACCTATACTCGCACCCGACCCGCACTTTTCATATATATAAAATTGAAAATCATAAAAAAAAACTCATATAATATTAAAATAAAAAAATATTGATTTATATAAATAAATAACATTACAAAAATAATCATCCAACATAAATCTAAACAAAAACTCTAATTAAATAGAAAAATTTTTAATATATTTTTAAAATTAATTAGTTTATAATTATATATTAAAAATTAAAAATAAAACACAACTAGATATAATATTCTGACTTCATCATTCAAATTAATTTCTACATATTTTATAAATGCTTATCTCTATAATTTTTATATTACTTTGAACTACTAATACAAATAGAAATTAAAACATAACAGAATATCAAAATTAACATATAAAAAAAATTAAAATAACAAATAGATAATTAAATAATTTTAATTAAATAATTTAAATAATAAAATTATAATTATATTAATTAATATGTATATACACAAGGTAAGGTGCAAGGCAGGATAGGTACTATAGTACATGTATCCGCATCCATTTCCGTGAGATTTTGCGGGTAAATACCTATCCTATCCTCATCTCCAAATATGCGGGTTATTACCCTACCCGCGTATGGATATTTTTGCGAGTACCCATAAGGTCTGGGTTCATATTACCATCTTTAAGAAACTTTTAAGTTAAAAAAAAAAAAATATTATCAAACAAATTTTTACTTATTTTTTAAGTCCTTATTATTAAATTTTACTTAAAATAATTTATAAATTAAAAATAAATTAGACCAAATCCTTAATTCTTCACCTGGCCGTGGATGAAAAATATAGCAAAATCAGTATCTGATCCATATGCTTTGTGGATGAACAATCCGAGGGCTTGCCTTATTGGTATCTGATCTTGGCTGGGAAAGCTGTGACTGTGAGTACATACATGTGGGAGTCAATTGGTGTGGAAGGAGTGCTCGGTATAAGTGAGCTTTTTGGGGTTTGTTGGAAGAATTAATTGTTTGGTTGGTGGGGTGGGTTTGAATTTATGTTGTCTTAATACATTAATGCTTGTTAATCACCTTTTAATCCTCAGTAGTAATGTAACTATTGTAATTCTTGTTTCATTATCTGGCTTGGTACTTGTGGTGTTGTTAGTTTAATATGAGGTATTTTTTGCTGAGAATTTTTTTTTGAAGGAAACATTATTTTTTAATGGAAAAAACATCTTGTCGTTCATTTTTCTATACATAAAAGATCAGAATGAGACATTTAAAATTTAATATACCAAAATAAAATAAAAAATTATTAAAATAAGGATAAAAATAATATTTAGCCTAAAAAGAAAGAAACAAATACGCTCTAACTCTACATTACCGTATAATTTTAATTTGATCAAAACATTAATTAGATATACAAAAAAAAAGTATGACCAGCCAAACTTTCAATGTAGTAATTAATAAAATGGAAGGGAACATTTTTTTTTCAAGTTAAATTTATGGATTATTATTATACTACACTTACCTTTTCTTCTATCTCATTTTTACCACAATTTTCTCTTTATGACCTTTTTTATTTCCTGTCATTTTATTTGTCCCGTTTATTATTTTTTTCTCTCTTTATTTTCACTGTCTCCACTTCTCTGTTTTTCTTCCACTGTACACCACATTTGCGAGGTGTGTGTTCAACTTTTACTAAATTTTATAATGTAAAAGTTTTGTATTTATATATCATTCTCGATCTTCAAATATATTATTAAATCCATGAAGTAATTTTGAAACTTATTATAGTATTATTTATAAACAGAAATGAACACAGTTTTCATATTACAAGATCATCTAAAAATATAACATCAAGAATTCATCACAAACAAACAACTGATTTTCATCGTACACATGTAATTCTTTATTTTTAAACTTAAATATGAATACAAATATCACTAAGAGATAAAGATTAATTTTTGTTGAAAATCTGTCTAATTATTTCTTTCTAATTATATTTTTTTCATTTTCGAATTTAAGATCTTGGTTAAGAAGCTTGAATTTTATTATCACTCATACCGAAGATTTTTTATTTTCAATATTTTCATCTGATCAAAGGGAGGATGAAGTACTCTGCATAAAATAACTGAAAGAAAAAAAACAATTAAAAAAAGACATTAGCAACAAAAAATTAGAAGCATGTGATTCACTTAATTTATGTTTAATAGATGTTAATATTTATTACTAGTGATTAATTTTGGCTCTTTTAAAAGTTAAAAAAAAAATGATGTTATTATAGTCATATGTCACATATAGGAGGTGGTTAATGGTTACCTTCCAGATTAAAAAATAGAAGGATGATGTGGCAGCTCTGCTTTTCACATCAACAGACTTGGCATGATGCCAAAGGACTGAAGCCAGAATAGCATGTCCCAAACCCTAACACATTGGAAGTGAGAAAAAACTTCAAACTTTCTTGAAATTATCAAATATGTCTACAATCACTAGTATAAATGTTGTTAATCAAATTCATTGAAACTCCCTGTTCTACAAACATTGTTAATCAAAATCACATTCATATAAAAAATATAAATAAGCTTAAGAGGCTAACAGGATATTGCAAAGCCATAACTGTAGCTTGTGGGGGTAACATATATTGATATATATACAAGTAGCTAGTTAGCACATTACCGTGACCAATTTGGTCCTGAGGCAAGAAGATGTTGCTCCCACCAAAATGGCAACTCCATAAGCAATTTCAAGAAGTGAAACACAAATCCAGAATACCTGAAAAAAAAATATACTTATTTAGGAAAAACCTTTGATTCATGAAGGCACATCCAAGTCCTCTGAGATGCTGCTACATGAGAAAAACATACCTTTTTCTGACCTAAACGTACTGACAAAGATCGAAGACCAAATGCTTCATCTCCTTCGATGTCAGGTATATCCTATATATGAAATTCGACAAAAACGTAACTTTTTCTTTGGTTCGTAAAAATCAAATCCAAGACAGGTACCAGATAGTTTAGAACAACTCACAATCACAACTCTTACTTTCACATTAGTGCACAAGCTAACAAAAAGTCTGATACAGAAAAACAAAAGCATATTTTAAGAAACTAGAAGCTTTTAGGATTTTACCTTGGTCAATGCTATCATTACAGATAAGAAGCTCATGAATGCTGTAGCAAAAATCAATGATCTTGGAAACATAGTTGGCCTCTTGAACACATGGGTCTGCACATTTAATTTTACACACATTTATTAGCAAACATTTGTAAATTACTATTGTTAGCTAAAAGCCTAAAATCGATTAATAAATTAGGTTATTATTATAGTTTATAATGAATTCAACTAAATCAATCTGAAAACTTGGATAAAAATTTGTTGTTGGAATAATGCATGACATATCATTACAACTAAGAGCACATTTTAGTAGGACAAACCACCTGCATGTGAAGAAAATATCCAACATGAAATATTATTCCTCGAACAGCTATCATGTAGATGGATGCAAGCATTGTAGATCTCTTCCATCTCAACAGGGGCAACTGAGAAATTTCAGAGACACAAGTTATAGAAATATTGATTTAGTTACTAGCAATTAAAGATTCTGCAAGCTAAAGTTCAAATCTAACTTAACAAAAAAACTAGTGTCACATTCACATACTTTTAATTTAATTTTCTTTTTAGGAGGAAAACTAATTTGTATATAAGAGGAAGGGTTTAAGACTATGTATAACATGTGTTACCTAGTATTTTGACCAGACAATTAATGCATAATGTCATCGAAATCTGATAAAGCATAACATAACTCTTGTTGATATTGAAGCAATGAAATGAACAAATTGTATGGTATAATGGGGAAAAGGGAAGATTAAATGCCATCCAAATAAACTTACATCGATTGAATAAGCGGTCCCCAGCATAAAATGGATGAAAAGAGACCAGAGTAATGGTGGTGAACCTAGAATCCACCCAAGTCCAAGACTCTATAAGAAAGAAGAATATGATAAGCCTTCCTAAACATTGTCAATGAAGCTTATCTTGAACCATATATCACTAGAAAAAGTAAACCAATGAACTGAAATTACTGTACTTTCATATACTTTGTCATTAATTAATATTCACCACTCAAAATAATAAGATTTTCAATAAGAAATTTATTATTTTGTTGAAATGTTTTTGGGACAAGATTCAGTGTAGAGATAGCAAATAGTTTTGATAACCATAATATTGTCTTAGGAGAGTGTTAGAGAAAGTATCATTGTCACTCCTCTTTTTCTAAGGATTAAATCGACATTTAAGAGAAAACAGAAGTGCAAATAAATGTTCTTATTTAGATGTCTGAATGTATACTAAATAATTGACCAATAATAGAGGAACTAACTAATTGGTTCCTTAAAATCAATAGGAAAAGAACTTATATAATAACGAAGAAAATCAAGTGGGAGACATGATGTGCATTAAAGTATATATAATACCAGAATCAAACATGAAGCAGTAATAATGACACCAGTTCTAACAGAAAACTCTCCAGATGCCAATGGAAGATAGGGCTTGTTTATCTGCAATACAACATGTTGCACAAATCAATACATTATTTCCTCAACAAGGAGTGTACGCAATAAAAAATTATTGTTTCCTTGACCATATTTTTTTAAAAGCGAAATTTTTGTTGAGATAAAAGTATTAGACATTTAGACTACAAGATGTACCCTGTATTCTTCTAAAAAAAATACCCTATTCAAAAGCAGTGCAGATAACATTAGGCAAAAATTTGTTGCTGTCATAAAAAACCAGCAAGTAGAAACCAAAAATTTTCTTGACCATATTACATGGCACAATTTTTTGGTATGCTTAATCAACTATGTAATGTAATTTGTCACATTCAGAAAGTTTGTTAGTTTTTCTTTTTGGTCATCAAGAATCACACAATCATTAACACTGACATTATTATTTTTCTCACTCATCTTCATCATTGGCTTCACTACTCGAGTAGTAATCAGTCTCAAGGCTATTATCATCAACTTGAAAATCTTCATCACTAGTCACACCATCTTCACCTTCCAACACCATCACTTTCTTACCATTTAATTTCATTCTTGCAATGGACATGTACATCAGTTCTCACTTCTCATTTTTCTTCTTATCAAGAGTTTTCAGTATTTTGATCATTTTTAAGTTATTTTTGTTTAGTCAGGCATGGTAGATGGCAATGGCAAAATCACGTTTTCAAGATAAACCGATGTTGAATGTCACGATTGTACATCGGTAACCGATGTAGTATATGTGCTTCAAAGATAAGAGTAATGAATCGTTGTTGTAATAGTGTAATTTTTTCAATCTAAAAATACAGCAAATTTAATTTTCAATACTCAAATTTGGTCTTCAGTACTATAACCAAAAGTCCAAAAAGAAAAAAAAAAACAATTAATGATGCATCTATTACTTAGCATACTTTTCTTAATTTTATGAGATTACTTAGCATACTGTTCATACAAAAAATCAGCACTCTCTATATATTAATGAGCTTCATTCAATCATACCTTGTCTATTTCAATATCAGTTAATTGATTCAAGCCTACAACATAAACGGTCATACAAAGTGCAGTTGTCATGGCCTGAAATATTAAAATGACTCATCACAGGTATTAATAATAATAACAAAGTTAGGTAAAGTAAGCAAATAACATGCATTAACCATTAATTTAATTAAACAACCAACAGATTTGAGTCCCCACCTGAAAAAGGCCAATAAAATATGCTGGGGAAAAATCTGATAATTTCTCCACCGCAATGAGAGACACAGAAATTATGCTTATTACCTGGACAAACACAAACAAATTATTTAAGTAAATCTTTTTAAAAGATTTATAATATATTGCAATTTTTTCTCTCTCTAAAATTAGAGATTCATACAAAAGAATTAGATTACTATTGTTTAAAGGGTTAATTTAACTTTTAGTCCCTCGACTTTTTCAGATTCTAATTTTTTAGTCAGTCAATTTTATTTTATTTTTGATAATTTTTACTCTTTCTAAAAAGTTTTGTCCATTTTTAATCCCTTATATTAGTCATTGTTCTGCTCATTTCAGTCTCTCATTTATTTTATATTTGAAATTAATTTTGAACAACAAAAATGAACAAAAGAATTTAGAGTAACTCAAGATTCTGACGAAAAATTAATGGAGGATTAAAAGTTATCAAAATTTTAATTAAGTACTAAAAATTAAAATCTGGATTTTTTTTTTTTTGAAGGACTACAAAGTACAAACTTCATTAACTCTAATTTAAATTGATTCTAGAAAAGGGGTTTGACTTAACTGTGCCCTTCATTACGTATGGTCTGCTAAACATGTAAAAAGCTTCCAAGAAAAATTTGATAGAGCCCCAAGAGCTTTTTGGACATTCTTGCACATTCTTGATGTTTGGATCTTGAGGTTCAGATTCAAATAATTCTCCAGTAGTAGCTGCATTCACAACAAAACTTCTTGCACATTCTTGACATTTGGATGCTATCCCAATGCATCTATAATGATGCTTCTTCAAATTATGCCTCAAGATATGATATTGATCATTCTGGATTTTCTCAGTTTTATACCAAGAAGCTTTTGTTACGTAAGAGCCTAGAATATCAAATGTTGTTGAATGTTAGTGGCAGTGACCTTGAAAGAGATTTTTTTTTTCCATTTAGAATGGAAAAAAAAGAGTAAATCACAATTTTTTTTTCTTTAAGTATCATTCTATCCCCTAAATGATTTCTTAAAGTAAAAAAAAACAAAACAACTACACTATTTAAATATTCCAAACACCATTAAAAATCATATTAAATAGTAAAACTCTTCAAATTGGTCACCAAAATACGTTGTTATCAAAATAGACCGGACCGATGGATTAGACCGGAAATCGATTGTTTGTACGATCCGTTTAAATCCCAAAATCAGTTTATAATTAAATATGTCAAGAATTCAATAAAATCGAGTAAACCTGACACTTGAATCGATTTGAGTGATTCATAGAAAATCATACTAAAAAAAATAGTTAAATGAAGTAGTTTTACATCAATCTATGAAATTTTTTGACGCATATTATTGATTCATAAATTTACTGAATTTACTAATGGCTAATTATGGTTGTTCTTTGTGGTGTTTGTAATTATAAAATTAAATAGTAAAAGAATAGCAAGGCCATAGTGACACAAAATTATTGGATGCAATATTCTCCATTCACCCTTCCCTTCTTACTCCCATTTTTCCTTCTTTCTGACTTTACAAGGTTCCACACAGGTACAGCAACAAAATTACCAAGTTTCTAATTTTCTACAATTAAACTTTATTAACATGTGAAGAATAATGCATTGAAAACCATGAAGCAATATTACAATAATAACTTTTGTCCAAAGGGATGTATATTTTAGACTTACTTGCATAGTATCTTTTGTCGCATTTTTCACTCTTCCAGCTACCTCCATCTGCCAATTTTCATGTTAGTCACAAACATGTTAAGTTTTCATAAATATTACACAAAAAATGAACCAATTTTCATGGCCTACCAGCATTAACAGGGGAAGACCCGAGAAGCATAGAAGCAGACATAGTTTTCAGCGAGCTGGTGTCGACATTCAGTTTCATCAAACACTACTCGTGGCCTTTAAAATATGGAATAGATGACAGAGATATTGATCGTGTCAAAGTTTGTATTCGCATTCATTTGCTTCCATAATTCAAGATTGTACAGCAAGAATCCTATGCAATATTTAATCATGCAACTCATTAGAGTTTTTAATTGGATAAGATATATTTTTTTTTTTTAGTATCATGTCTTATGTCTTATCTGAGTAGTTAATTCAACCCATATGTTCTCAACACACTAGCATTTTATTTTAGCTCTGTCAAAAGAAATATGTTATTTTATGAGTAAAATATTCACACAGTTGTAATTGTTATAATAATTTTTTAAATAATTTTATAAAATTTAATTGTGTTATTATAAAGGATTGTAATTCAACGATAATTTACATATGAAGTATATAAACTTTCTTATATTTTTTTATATTATTTTTTTAAAATTATCCTTCAATTTTATTCAAATATAAATAATTAAATTTGTATTTAAGAGTGTAAAGAAAAAGAAAGTGTAATAATTACCACATATTAATCATTCTGTTAAGTTTTATTAAGTATGTCTAATATTAACATTTATATGGAATCTTTATGGTAATTTGTTACATAAAAAGTGTTATTTTTATAACTAATTTAACAAATAAATTTTTGAATAATGTTACTTAATATCATTATAAACTCTAAACGAATTATTATTTTTTTTTTTTTTAACTACAAATCAATTGTATTAAAGAGTAGACAAGAAATACCATAAGTTACAAAAACCATACACAATAACCAATTACAAAAACAACACTGGTGGTATCTGTACCACACATATACAAAAATATATGACCCTTATATGCACTCTATCCCTTATCCCTTACATATCATCACAGATTCCACAAAACAGTTTACTACCCCACTTTGTTGTTTGCTATACCCACTTTACATCACCAAAATGCAAAAAACAGCATCACCAAATTACAAAAAACAATACACCCCTCAGTTGGCTGTTATAACCCAATATAAATCACCCAACTCATTCCACCTACTCACAGCTACCAATCAATTTTAACACTAACCTTTCTTAAGTTACAAAAACATCAATAACAATTACAAACCTTGCAACACCACCTTAGGTTGTTGAAACCACTCATAGAAAGAGTTTGTAAATGCTTTTCCTTTAGCTTTCATCCACTACCAAGATCCAATGATGATTAACTCCCATAACTGCTCCATATCTACTTGTTTCTCTTTGAAAATCACATTATTTCTTAGATACCATATTGACCACATAATTGATACCCATACCATTTGCCAGAGTTTCTTTCCCTTCTTGTTAAATAGCATGTCATAATGTTATCAAAAGTGCATTTCGACGTCAATCAGTAGAGCCACTTGTACATTTAATCAAACATAACACCGAGACCAAACTTCTGCAATCAATTTATAGTTGAAAAACAAATGTTCTACATCCTCAATTATACAATTACATAAGCAACAAAATTCTTCACTTATTGTCAATATAATTCATAAATTAAAGTAAAATCAACACAAATATTAAATATAACGGACAAAACTTGACGACAAGACTTATATATCACATTTTTTATATATTTAAAAATTAAATTTTAATTTATCATCTAAATGAAGTTATCAACATTTAACCGTTTCACCTTAACAACGCATTGAGATTTGATTATTATATAGTTAAAGAAAAAAATTTGGTTGGTATAAACTATACACCATAAATATGTTTCACAAGAACAGTCATTCTCGGATAGAATTATTATAAATAACAAAAATTTCAACTGAAGTATTTAATATTTAATATACTTAATAATTGCGTACTCAAAGACTCGGTATTCAAGAATTCTAATTAAATTAAAATAATTTTGTATCCATTGATCTATGCATTATTTTATTTTTATCAATGAAAATAAAACTTTGTAACAAGAGAATTTATAAAACTCACTTAACCAACTACGTAGTAGTGGGCCAAATGTTGCTATACAGGTATGTCAGACTCAAATAGACATCTTTTATCTTTTATTATTATGATCTTATCTTTCACATGCACACAAGTGGTACAGTTGTTAATAAATTACTATATAGACATTTATAATATAATTTTAAAATAATATAAATATTAAAGAAAATATTAATTACATGAAATTATAAAATTAAATAACTGTAGAATATTTTCTGAAATTATAAGAAAAAATTTGTCAAAATTATGTTAATTATACAAATTATTTTAAAATTAACATTTTGTATATGATATAATTTGATGATATTAAAAATATGTAATATATATATGAAATGTAATACACATACAATCATAGATTATTTTTTTGTGTCTACCTCCATCCATCGCATCATTTGTTACGCATACAAATTGTTATATATTTTTGTCTGCGTTATTAGTTTGCTTGGCCGGCCTCACAAATTTGATCATTAAAAAGTGTTTTAGTGCATTAAGAGAAAAGAGTGTATGTAAATTAATTTTGTTTATGCTATGCATGACTGATATTGATTGAAGAGAATTTCATTAACATAAATAATTAAACACAAATACTATTACCAAATAGATAGTTCTTCTTCCACAGATGCATGAACACACGACACACATTCATATGGGTTATTAATTTTCCTATCTTACCAACTGTAACGACAGAATAAGCTATTATTGATCACGCTAGGTTTTCATTGGAGCTTGTTTGATATTCAGTTTTCATCAAAAACACAAACAAGCTCACCACTTCTCATCACTTTGACATTTTCAAGCATGGGATAATTGAGGGAGGTTGATCCAATCAAACCTTGAAATATTTTACTTTTTAGTTTTGATCACTGTATTTTTTTTTTTTTCATGTCTTTCTCTTTTTCAAATATTTGCCTTTGAGTTTCTCCCATCATTTTATGTTAAAAAAATATGGTGTAATGTAATGATGATGCCAATCAAGTATTATATCATTAAATGATGACAACATGATCAACAGTGACAATTTTTCTTTTTAATCTGCAAAATACTTATTTGATGTTACAAATTTTTAAAATTAGTTTCAAGTAAATCTCTAAAAAAGTAGTTCAATATTTTAAAATAAGTTAGTTTGATTTAAAATAAATTATAAAAAAATAAAATAATATATATATTAAAATTATAGAGTAACCGATAGGACTAGCCCAGTTAATTGAACTGAATATGACCTAAGTGCTGTAAACTTCTTTTATGACAAGTTCGATTCTTACTAATAAAGAAATAGTAAAAACAAAAAAAGAAAGACAGTAGATAAAATTGTTTAAATCGTCAAAGACTGGAAATTTATTTTTGGCTGGATATGAGTTTCTGCTAGTTGTTTGATTTTATTTGTTTGTGTGAGAAAAATGGGGGCTAAGGTCCAACAGACCAAACATACCAAAACTATAAGAAGGCTATTGCTATATTTACTTACATTTTCTACTAAGTACACTCTCTATCCTTTTCAAACCTCATTCACAGGTTTCTTTCATATTCCCTAGGTCTCTCACAGCAACAACACATTCACATTTCTTTCATCTCACTCTTATCAACAAATATTAATTTTATTAGTTTTTATTAGAAATGTCAGATTGATGATTTGAACTTACGACCTATTCATTCACTTCATCATCCCCTTTAGGATTTTTTCATCATCTAAATTCCAATGTAGTATGTTTAGCTTCCAACTACTTTTCTTTCTTGTTTTATTTTTTTCCACTTACACAACATTAATGTTTTAGCAGAGTCATTCAGATTGAATGACTGATATCAATTATATGTTTTTTTTTTCATTTTAATTGCTTTACTATTCTACAACTTTTTATTTATATGGGATTTTTAATGGTCCTAGTGTTCTGTTTGAATTTTTCTGAATGCTTTTTTTAACATTTTAAAAAGTACTTTCTGGAGCAAAAAATATTATTTTGAAAAGAAAACACAATTTTATATTTTTTACCATTTTGGAAAGTATTTTTTGGAATACAAAAACAGTATTTTGGAAAGTATTTTTTTTAATTTCTAAAATAAAATTGTGTTCTACAGAGTATTTTTAAGAATTTAAAAAACAAATTTTTTTTTTCTAAAAATTATATTCAAGATAATGGTTATGTATCAAATTTATGGATATTAAGAGTATATATGATAATAAAAATTATAAGAAAAAAGTGGGAGTGTACTTGGGAAACAGGGAGTGGATATAGCAAAAGCTGTACATAAGATGCTATTCCCACCTGGCTTTTTCTCTTCTCATCCCGTATTGTGCATTTTTTTTTTTCTTCAAAAATACCTTGACAGAATCACGATTATGTTGATTATTAGATTATACAACGAAATTGCATATTTTAAAACAATGAAAATGGGATTTGTTGAGTAAATTAAAATGCAACAATGTTAGAGGTGAGTGAGGTTGTAACAATATGAAGTTAAAATGCAAAATAGAAAAATAAATAAATAATCTTAGAGGAAAATTCCTTCATTAAAAAATCAATTAATAAATAATTTTTTTATTTAACTACAAATTTTATCGCTCATTTTTTATTATTTTATAAATTTTATCACTAAGTTGTTATTTTTTGAGTTCATTTTACTATTTTGTGAGAATGATATCGTTTCTTTATATATATAATTTTTTTTTAAAATAAAACATCAACATTGTTTTGTTTTTAAAGTAACATTGATAAAATGTGTAAATATGAAAACATAAGTGATTAAGTGATAAAATTTGTAAAATTAAAATGTGGATGATAAAATTCACCAAATAATAAAAGTTGAATGATAAAATGTGTAATTAAACCTAAAATTTTATTAATTAGAATAAGAATAAATTATTAAACTATCATACGAAATTCTTAATGACTATTTTGTATTTGAGAAATAATATTCATTAAATAAAATAGTATAATTTTTTTCATCTTCATTTAAAAAAAAAAAAAAAATCAACTATCTAAAACTTTTCTTATGGATCCTCAAGAAGAATAGTATTTGAGTTTGAGATGAGGTTATAACATTTTCAATAGGAGTCACTCACTACTTTCACTGCTGGTCAATGGATCATCCTCTCAATCTTTTTTGTTTCCACACATTCCATTCTCTTTCCCTCTTTTGTGTTGCACTCAATCAACCAACCCAAACCTCAATCCACTTCCTTTCAATCTCATCCTTATGTTCAAACCCATAAAACTCTCTTCTCTTTCTTCTTCTTCTTCTTCTTCTTTTGCCATTGCACTTTCTGGTGGCAATGGAGGGTACCCTCTTCCCCAATAGGCCAGTTTTGCCTGCTCCTCCTTCACACAGACCAACACAACAACCTTCCAAATTCAAGCCAACTTTTTTGCCTCCACAATCTCCACCACCACCACCTCCTTCTTTTCAATTGGATTCCCTTCTCCAACACCTTCAGCATCTTTCTTCAGTTCCCATCACCACTCACACCCTCACTCTTGTGCCTCCTTTTCGTGATATCAACACCACCCATTTTGATAATTCGGTTCATTCGAAGCACCCCACTTTAGCTTCTGCCCCCTTAATTGATCAGGACCAGTTCGATGGTGCAAAGTTTGGATTTTTATCCGATAAGGGTAAGTTGCTGCTCAATTCAATTGTTGGGTCATCTTTGAATGAATTGAATGACTTTTTCAACTCTGTTAAGTTTGAGTTGCTTGAGGCTGATTTTCCCAGCCTGTTGAAAGCTTTGGACCTTTCTGGGAACTGGGAGAGGGCTCTCTTGCTGTTTGAATGGGGTTGGTTGCATTTTGGGAGTGATCGGAATTTGAGGTTGGACAACCAGGTTGTTGAATTGATGGTTAGGATATTGGGGAGGGAGTCACAGCATTCAATTGCATCCAAGCTGTTTGATTTAATTCCTGTGGAAAAATACTCACTTGATGTCCGGGCTTACACCACCATTCTTCATGCTTATGCTCGCACCGGCAAGTATAAACGGGCTATTGACTTGTTTGGGAAGATGAAGGAGATTGGTCTTGATCCAACTTTGGTAACATACAATGTAATGCTTGATGTTTATGGCAAGATGGGTCGTTCTTGGGGTAGAGTCTTGGAGTTGTTGGATGAGATGAGAGGTAAAGGGCTTGAGTTTGATGAGTTTACTTGCAGCACTGTGATTTCTGCTTGTGGGAGAGAGGGTATGCTGGATGAAGCTAGGAAGTTTTTGGCTGAATTGAAATTGAATGGCTATAAACCAGGAACTGTTACTTATAATTCTATGTTGCAGGTTTTTGGAAAGGCTGGAATTCACACTGAGGCCTTGAGCATCTTGAAGGAAATGAAGGATAATAATTGCCCTCCTGATTCTGTTACTTACAATGAGCTCGCAGCAACATATGTAAGAGCTGGGTTTCTTGATGAAGGGACAGCTGTCATTGATACGATGACAAGCAAAGGGGTGATGCCGAATGCTATTACATATACAACTGTAATAGATGCCTATGGTAAGGCGGGAAGGGAGGACGACGCGTTAAGGTTGTTCAGCCAGATGAAGGACTTGGGTTGTGCTCCCAATGTATACACATACAACTCTGTTCTTGCCATGCTAGGCAAGAAGTCGAGAACAGAAGATGTTATCAAGGTTCTTTGTGAGATGAAATTGAATGGATGTGCTCCTAATCGTGCTACATGGAACACCATGCTTGCTGTGTGTAGCGAGGAGGGTAAGCACAATTATGTTAGTAGGGTCTTGAGGGAAATGAAAAATTGTGGATTTGAGCCTGACAAAGACACATTCAATACATTGATTAGTGCATATGCTCGCTGTGGATCTGAAGTTGATTCTGCAAAAATGTATGGGGAAATGGTTAAATCAGGCTTTACTCCGTGTGTGGCAACTTATAATGCTCTTCTAAATGCCCTTGCTCGGCGAGGTGATTGGAAAGCAGCACAGTCTGTCATTCAGGACATGCGGACCAAGGGCTTTAAGCCCAATGAAACTTCATACTCACTGTTGCTCCATTGTTATTCCAAGGCTGGGAATGTCAAGGGGATAGAGAAGGTTGAGAAAGAAATTTATGATGGTCATGTCTTTCCTAGTTGGATACTTTTGAGAACCCTTGTCCTATCAAACCACAAGTGCAGACACCTCAGGGGAATGGAAAGGGCATTTGATCAATTGCAGAAGTATGGATACAAACCTGATCTGGTTGTCATTAACTCCATGCTCTCAATGTTCGCCCGAAACAAGATGTTCGCGAAGGCCCGCGAAATGGTGCATTTTATTCACGAAAGCGGATTGCAGCCAAATCTTTTCACCTACAATTGCTTGATGGATTTGTATGTCCGAGAGGACGAGTGTTGGAAAGCAGAGGAAGTGCTCAGGGGAATTCAAAACTCTGGTCCAGAGCCAGATGTTGTGTCTTACAATACTGTTATCAAGGGATTTTGCAGAAAAGGGCTCATGCAAGAAGCTATTAGAGTTCTCTCAGAAATGACCACTAAGGGGATTCAACCAACTATAGTTACATACAATACTTTCTTGTCAGGCTATGCAGGGATGGAGTTGTTTGATGAAGCAATTGAAGTCATTAGATTTATGATTGAGCACAATTGCAGGCCTAGTGAACTAACTTACAAGATTGTAGTTGATGGTTATTGTAAAGCAGGGAAGCATGAAGAAGCCTTGGACTTTGTATCTAAGATTAGGGAGATTGATATCTCTTTTGATGATAATTCTGTGAAAAGACTAGGTTCTTGTGTTAGAGAGAGAGTGGGATCAACTTTATGAACTATATCCTTTTTGGTTTCATTTTTTTATATATATATAATACCTATGCTAAATACAATTCCATCAGTTGTTGCAATTCTTAAGCATTGATCAAATCTAGTACTTTGGAAACTCCATTTGTACTATAGTTCTGTAAGCTTAATAGCTGCACCAATCCATAAAAAAGTTAGAAATATATTGAATCCACCTACTGGTGAATGTCTCTTCTTGCTTGAATAAATACCTGAAAGTTATAAATTTTACTACAAGAAAGTTTTCTGAATCTGTTACATACTATTGAGCAATTTAATTTCTGAATAAATATCTATTAACTTTTGAAAATTGTTTCTGAAGTAAGTGTTTTAAAAACCAAAAGACAAAACCAACTGAAAGATATTTTCTCGTCTTCTTTTATTGTCATCTTGTTCAACTTCTTCAATTACTAAATGTGCTTTTAGTCTTTTGAAAATGGGAACTACAATGCGGTGGAATGGATTAGAAGTACGTCCATGTCAGCTTCTTGAGCTTTATTCATGCTTTAGCTTTAAACCATTGTAAATTTACAATTATGCATGTTGTGTAATATGTTTTGTAAACCCAAAAACTGTGTTTTGCAGATCTGGGAGACAATATAATATTTGAGTTGGAAACAAAATTGAAGCTTGTGCTTTGAATTTGAAGAATACGCTAACTTGGAATTAAATTTGAACTCCATGAGATGCATAACTCAAAAAGACATTTTTTTTTTTCAATTTGAGTAAAAGAATTAAAATTTAGTAAAAGAATTCGTATCCAATGTGAGGATTTCACGTAACGATAAATACGCTTATACGTTGTAGAACCGATATATTTAACAAAAAAAAAAATCTCTTCTTTCTTGTGTGATTTTTTTTGTACTTAGGTATTTGGATGAGATATTTTCTATCTAGACTAAAAATATCTACCTAGCATGTGACGATTCTCACATGTAGGGGTGCTGTGTTGGGTACTGAATTTGAAGATTCGTAAAAAATAGTACAGACAATAAATTCCTTATTCTCACTTTCTCAATGACTTTGTGTTGTGGGGATTACACTGGCCAAAGCTAAACAACAAAATAATGACACGGTACATGATCAAGTTTGAAGTATGGTCCATTTAGAAAATAGTACTATTTACTATTTGTTGGATTAAATTTTTAAAATTTACAACCTGTCAATGGGACCAAATTAATATTTCTAGACTCGGTTAAATTATTCGATGGTTTTAATCCAAATAACTTTATTATCTATAACAGTCTTGTCGACTTTTTTATGTTATGTATATTCATCATATATAGTTATATAACTTTCTTCATTGAATTATCTCCAAACAATCCACTTATATTCAAACAAGGAAAAAAAATACAAAAAAATATGCCAACTCTTTTCCCTAATTCGTAGCAGAAAGATAAGAATAAGAACAAGCACTTACGTGCTAAACACAACGCATGCAGCAGAACTAGAAAGGCACGACACGAAGGGCAAGGTTATAAGCAGTACAAAATAACAACCATAACTATTTCTAATAAATCCGAAAGTCCCAAACAGGACCTAAGGTAACGGGCAATATTTTCTTATGATAAGTTTATGTAATAGTAAAAGTTGTTAGTTTGTATGACAGAGTTAATTACCAAGTTAATTACAGGTAAACTCTATTAAAAAAAATACTTATATATGAACTTATTTATATATAATAAACTTGTAAAACTTTTTAATATTATTATTTTCTTTTACCAAATTAACCCTTATTTAATTTATATTTGATTTGGTTATGAATAAATTAGTTATATTTTTTTGTATTATTTTAAATATTGTATTTACCTTATTTGAATGTAAATATCAGTTTCACACACACACACACGCGTTGTTATCAGTTTAAAGAAAGAATTCAGATATTTATCAAATCAAAAGAGAGAAAGAAAGAATTTAGATTCGTAAAATACAAACACTGCAAGCAAACAATGCATTTCAAAAACCAATTATCATCATTACTATATTTTTAGAGTATTTATTTTAAAGTTGATAACCTTGTTATCTATGATATTGTTTGTAGTTGAATAAAAGTATAAAATATCACTAGATAACTTATTTACTCATTCTTCATTCCACAAAAATTCTGTAACTAACACTTCAACGTGAACATTTTTGCCTAATCACATGCAACACCCAGACTCTTACCTAGATCACAAAAACAGAAAAAGAGAAAAAGAGAAAAGAAAAAATACCACCTAATTGTTTATATTTTTAAAACAACCACCTAGGTCACATTTTTTTTTTTTAGCTTTCAATTCATTCGAATTAGATAAAATCATTATAAGTTGTAAAACTTTTTCTATTAAATATACAACACAATTACATACTTCTTCCGTTGATCCGTGGATTCAAGCTTTTGGTGATAGTAGTATATGCAAAAATTATAAATTTTGAACCGACAAGTTAAAAAGAAAATGTTAAAAATGTTTTCAAAATTAATTTTGTTATTTATGGATTGTTTGGTTTGGTGTGAGTTGTGTTATTTACCAAAAGTGGTATGATAAGAGAGTGAATATTTGGCACCTAAAAAAGGGGGTGGGGGGTGTGGCGGGGTGAGTGAGTGTCCACATGTGTAAAAGAAAACAACATCGTCATCTACTTTCTTTTTCTGGAACAACCTCAACTCATCCCTTTTCTTACCTATATTCCTCTCCACTCGTTTTATGCCCTCTCTTCATTCTTCAATCTTCAATCTTCAATCTTCATTAAGTCTTAGCTTCTTCTTCCTCATCATCTCATAAAAACTCATTCTTTCTTATTATTACTATCCGCACCCTTCGTTTCGTTTTGTTCTCAATTTCTCATGGGTTGAACTTGACTCACCCACGCTTCTGCTGCTGCTGCTGCGACGCCGTTTTCCGTTCAATGGAGTGGGACAGCAACTCCGATCTCAGCGACGACGATGCTGCCGTTTCGTTTATTCTAAACGACGACGATGATGAAGTCGCCGGGCCCATCCCCTTCCCCGTCCTCCAAACGGCGCCGTGCGGCTTCGTCGTCACCGACGCGCTCGACCCCGACCACCCTATCATTTACGTCAACGCCGTCTTCGAGATGGTCACCGGCTACCGCGCCGAGGAAGTGCTTGGTCGCAACTGGTTAGTGGCTGAGAAATTTCTCTTTTTAGGTTTAGGTTTTCGGTGATTATTTTCGCTTTGCTTCGAAACACTAGGAAACAATTTGAATTTGTAATGCTTGTGTTACCGAATGCTAGCAGTGGCTCGAATTCGGGATGGAACTGTTGCGTTGTGCGTGTTTGGGGTTTGTGAAGGGATTTTAATTTTGAATTGTTTCGTGATAGCTTTTGGGAATTTTGTCTTCTCTGTGTTGAGCGGTATCAAGGGATTGGGGGAATTAACTTTATAGTGAACGTGATGAGATGCAAAACGTGTTTTTTTTTTTTCTTTCAGTAATGCCTTTATCTTCTTACAAATCTTTCTGGGTATGTTATGAAGAAATTACTAAATGAAAAAGTAGATACATTTAATGTAATGGAAACTTTAAAGTCATTGAATACTTTCTTTATTTAGGAAGTAGGAGAATTAGTAAGAAGATTTTGTAGGAGGATTTCGAATCATTTAATTTTTGTGACTTGCACTAAATCCCGAAACTCCACTGTTTGAAAGCCATGAATGATTTTAGGTGCTAATTAAGAACGGATTGTGAAAATGGTCATTTCCAGATGGATGCCCTGAGTAAGGGCTTTTACTGTAGGTTAGTGAGCAAGCTAAGAATGAGTTAAGTTTTTTTCTGGGACTTCTCTCTTATGTAAAATTGTGTCTATGATTATTGATTAGTCATATCTTTTGTTGGCTTATCTTAAGGAATGCAAATATTTCTTGGTAAATATATAAAAATTACTCGTCAGAGGAAATATGGTCACATAATTTATTCCTATATCGCTTTGAATTTCAAGTGTATGTGGTTGGTTTGGTTGCTCTTATGCTTTTGTGAATGGTTCTTGCTAAAGGCTTGTTTGATACAGTTCTTTGGTAGGATGTGTTACATTGCTCTAGTAGGCTCTAATATCACAAAAGGTAAATAGTTTGAATTGTACAAAACCTAAATAGCAGGAGGAAGATTGATATAGGATTCAGGTGGGAAAGAGAAAGAAGCAGAAAGAAGAGAGAATCAGAGCAGAACAGAGATGATAGAGAGAGAAGAGAGAAACAGATAGATCAAAGAATTGAGTAGTGCACTTCTATTATTATCATTCCAAGCTGTGTCAAATATACAACAATAATCTTTTGTTTATAGGAAGCTTCCCAACAGCTATAAAATCCTAATTAACAATAGCTGACTTACTAACCAACTAACATTCTTTTCCTATTTATATTTACATCACATAACAATACCCCTTCCCTAAAAGAGGACCCTTGCCTTTGAGAGTCTTGAACATCAATGATTGTTGACTATGTCACTTCTCCTGCAGGAGGATTTTTTGTAAAGAAATATTGTCACTGGGGACCAAGACTGAAGTGCATGCACAGTACATGCATATTCGTGCATAAAGATTGGATGAATTAATGAGTTCAATATATAGCATTGGATGAATATCTGAATATTTTATAATTTTACTTACTTTTTTTTTATAGTTGTATGCAGTTTATATCTTTACAAATCGCTTCTTTTCCGATCCAGTACACTGTTACCTAAGTTAGAAGTTGTGTTGGCTTGACAGATTATAGAATGTTAAGACACTGGGTTTGGGCCTATGCCCAACCACTCAGCCCAATATAGGAGTTAGAGAAGAGGTGCCAATGTGGCAGTCAGTTAGGATATGTGAGTGGTTGTAGCATATAGGGAAAGGGGGAATGAGTGTAATCATCATTCATTATCTTTTCTGTTAGAAATCTCATGGGTTGGGCAGAGAGAGAATTACCTCTTCTCCAAGGAGCTTTGCTCTGGGATTACAGGGAGTCTCTCTTGTAATATGTCTTACCTTTTTCTTTCAATTATACAGTTTTGATTTCTTTTGAACCCACATAGAATAAGTTTTTTTTTTGAGATAAATGAAAGATTTGTCTTGTATGCCAACTGCCAAGTGTTATAAATATCCTATTGCTGTTCAAATATTTAGTAGCATTGGTGAGAATAAAATTGGGTAGTCATATTCATTGTCACTTCTAGCGAGAATTCTTCCTGTCTTTAATGTGCTGTTTTATTTATTTTTATTTGGGACATTTGATGATGTAATTGGCAGCCACTTGTCAATAGTTTTCAGAGATCAGGGAAGGGTGTTGTTCAGAGAGCTTTGTTATTTCCAATAAGATGATGTAGGACAGAAGTGTCTCAATTTAAGCTTATATGACTGGCTGACTGTTAGAGAATCTGGGGTGGTTGATAGGCTTAACGATAAATAAAAAAGCACTTAACATTTGGTGCTTTGATGGTGTAGTTTTGAAATAGAAATTGTTTATGTATGAATGGATTACTAGTCTGGACTCTGAACCAACTTGTGGTCTGTTTAGGTGAGAGCAGTTTTGCAAATTTAGCTTTATGGTATGATGATAATTATGATAAATTGCTAGAAGAGTATTTTTGGTTTTTCATTTCAGAATTTCCTGTAAAGCAGCAATTTGGGATAAGGCTTTAAAACTGTAACACAAGTCATATTAGAATTTTGATGAGTAAGAAGAGGATTAGCTTAGGTGTTGCATGATAATTTGTGTGGTTGAGTGAAATGTAAATATCAGTTCTAAAGAGCATTCATAATGGTGACTTTTATTTTTTCTTTTCTTTTTTTTTATCTTAATATGGTTTTTGATTATTAAGGTGAATCTCAAGATTCAAATGGATGTAGTTTCTTGACAGTAATTTGTTTGGAGATTCATTTTCTCTCTCTTATTCCTGCTGCAAGTGTTGTACTTGAATGTTTTGTGTTTGCATAGATATGCTAAGAATAGCTAAGCTGGGGTGTTAAAAAAATTACTTTATTGACTCTACTACTGCATTGGGACTGAGGTGTATTATTGGTGGCTCATGTAGACAGACTTAGCTTATAACCTGTGCTGTAATGATTTTGAAGCAATTTTCGTCAGGAATTTAGAATGAGTAACCTCACCTGTGCACTGTGCACTAGGGAGAAAAAGAAAGAAAGAAGGCAAGAGAGCATTCTATATAAGCAAATAAGAAATACATGCGTGCCCTTTATGACATTTCTTTCTTGCTTAAGTCTCTACTGCTAAGTTTTTCTAATTCAATATGTCTGTTCTAATCATTTAAATTATTTTGCAGCCGTTTCTTGCAGTGTCGAGGTCCATTTGCTAAGAGAAGGCATCCATTGGTGGACTCAACTGTTGTTTCAGAGATTAGAAGATGTCTTGACGAAGGGGTTGAATTCCATGGTGAGTTGCTGAACTTTAGGAAAGATGGATCTCCTCTTATGAACAGATTGCGGCTGACACCTATATATGGTGATGATGAGATAACTCATGTCATTGGAATTCAGTTCTTCACAGAGGCAAACATTGATCTTGGTCCCCTTCCCGGTTCTACAATTAAGCAATCTACTAAATCATCAGATCGGTTTCATTCGGTGCTTTCCTCATTGAATCCTCTTCCAGTAGGGGACCGTAATGTTACTCGTGGAGTTTGTGGGATATTGCAATTAAGTGATGAGGTATTGTCTCTCAAGATACTTGCTCTCTTAACTCCAAGAGATATTGCATCAGTTGGTTCTGTTTGTAGGCAATTGTATGAGCTAACAAAAAATGAAGACCTTTGGAGAATGGTGTGCCAAAACGCATGGGGCAGTGAGACTACACGTGTTTTAGAGACTGTTCCTGGTGCAAGGAGACTTGGATGGGGTCGGCTGGCAAGAGAACTGACCACTCTTGAAGCAGCAGCATGGAGGAAGCTGACTGTTGGAGGTGCTGTTGAACCTTCACGCTGTAATTTTAGTGCTTGTGCAGTTGGTAATAGAGTTGTCCTATTTGGTGGTGAAGGGGTTAACATGCAACCTATGAATGATACCTTTGTATTGGACCTCAATTCTAGTAATCCTGAGTGGCAACATGTCCAGGTGAGCTCTCCTCCCCCTGGTCGGTGGGGCCACACACTTTCTTGTGTTAATGGTTCTCGGTTGGTTGTATTTGGAGGCTGTGGAACACAGGGCTTGCTCAATGATGTGTTTGTTCTGGACCTGGATGCAAAGCCTCCAACTTGGCGTGAAATTTCTGGATTGGCACCTCCACTTCCTAGATCTTGGCATAGCTCCTGTACTCTTGATGGTACTAAGCTGATAGTTTCTGGTGGCTGTGCTGATTCTGGGGTACTCTTGAGTGATACTTTCCTCCTTGATCTGTCGATGGAGAAACCTATCTGGAGAGAGATACCAGTGGCATGGACTCCACCTTCACGTCTTGGTCACACACTATCTGTTTATGGTGGTAGGAAAATACTGATGTTTGGGGGTCTGGCCAAGAGTGGGCCCCTGCGTTTTCGCTCCAGTGATGTATTCACGATGGATTTAAGTGAGGAGGAGCCATGCTGGAGAAGTGTAACGGGGAGTGGAATGCCAGGTGCTGGAAATCCTGGAGGCATAGCTCCTCCTCCTAGACTTGATCATGTGGCTGTTAGTCTTCCAGGCGGGAGAATTCTGATATTTGGTGGGTCTGTTGCGGGCCTTCATTCAGCCTCCCAGCTTTACATACTAGATCCAACTGATGAGAAGCCTACATGGAGAATCCTAAATGTACCAGGGTGCCCTCCAAGATTTGCTTGGGGACATAGTACATGTGTTGTTGGAGGGACAAGAGCTATTGTATTGGGTGGTCAAACTGGGGAGGAATGGATGCTAAGTGAGCTTCATGAGCTGTCGTTGGCAAGTTCTGCCATCTAGATCCAGTTAATAAATGGGCATGCTGTAGTGAGAGGAATGCCAAAATCATGAAATCATTTCAAGGCGGAAAAGGTTTGTGTTGGTCACTGATAAACTCTTGACGCATATTGCTCTGGTCAGAACATTTGTGTATTAAGTCGTTTCTACAATGCATTTTATTTTATGGTTGATTCTGGCTCGAGAACTTATCAACGAGTGACACAATACCATGTTTGCTTTTTTTGAGGTTTTGTGAGACTTTGCCCTTCAGTATGCACAATTAATTGTTCTTCCTGAGTAGAATATTAGTGTCTGATAACAAGTAGGTCATATATCAGGGTAGTAGCTCACTTGATTTCCCCGTCTGTTGCTTTGTTCAAATTATGTATTTTGAACCATGGCAAAGGATAGAAAAAAAAATGCTGTTTATAGTAACGTAATTAGGTCTATTGTATGTAATGGAGGTATTTACTTCTGTTTTATGCTTTTGAACGAGTCAGCAGCTGACATGGTCATAATTGGTTGTACTGGTTTGTGCCACTGAAAACAGGTGTATAAGCTAGGGAACCTTGCAGTTTGTACATATTTTTATTAATGTTGTGATAATATATATGGAGTATGGTAACATTTGTATGGTTTATTAGTTTTCTTGTATATGTTCAGATGTTATAGCATAGTGTGTTCGATGGTATTTCTATGACTATACTTGTGTTGCAATGATAAATCAATACCTCAGAGACTGTAATATAGAAGATATTGGAGCTATTTTATTGGTTCAGATTTTCGCACAATTGAATTAAAGGGTTCAAAAGTAAGTAGTTCAGAAAAGAATGATTTATAATTAATTTTACTGAAGATTTTTTACTTTTGTAATTAATGTCGCATAATGTATACTACCTCCTTGCCATTTTTTTTTAATATTTTTCCTAAAATAATTGACGTTTTAGAATTTCAAAGTCTAATTAATATATTTTTTAAATATACCCTTATTTTTATATTACTCACTACAAGTGGTGTTAGTATCAAAGATCAAGCCTTGAGCATCAAGGTATTAAATAAGAATAATTTAGTATAAATATAATTTTTTTTATTTTTGTTTAATATTTTTTAATCCTTAGACATCCAAAGAAATGTGAAGGTAGTACATGATATTGGAATGTTAACATATGTAATGTAACATAGGCGCGAGTAAAAAGATTTGTCTTCTGGCTAGTTGGTCTTTTCCTATTCCGGATGTATAAATTTTTTTATGCTTTGTTCTGATTTATTTCATTTGTTTTAGTTACTTGATATACCACAATTTTATATTTGTTTTCTAATATAATTTTTCTTTTCCATTGGTTCATGTTATATTAAATATTTTGTTTTTAGTTAAATGATCAAAACTGTCATAAATTATTCTTTTAATTAATTTTGATGATTATTAATTAAATATTGATAGTTTACAAATAGGCACAAATATTTTTTAAAATATTTAATGGACACGTCATCATTTAATTAACAATAATGATCTAAAATAAAATTTTTGATATATCATAGAATAACCACAAAAGGAAAAATTTATTAAAGAACAAATTCAAAATTAAATATATATTAAAAAACCTAAAACATATTTAAGTCTTATTTCATTTTATTCCCTTTAGTTAAGCTGCCCTTTAGTTAAGCTGCCGCTCATTAGAAAATTAACAAAGTTATTTCATTATCTGATAAGTAGGAAAAAACTCCTCAAAGATATTAATCCGTCACTCTCATCAGTCTGCCTTAATAAATAGAAGGTTAATTATTAATATGCCGTTATTAATTACTACGTGGGAAAAACTAGAAAATGCCGTTATCAATATGTTCTGGTTTAGTAGAAATCCAAAACATAGCTATCTAATCAGTCAATCAAGTATATCCATGGCATTACAGAAAATTCATAAGACTTGGCATCATGTCACGTCTAAATGGTGGAACGGCCACGCGGTTCTTTGTTTTAAAAATTACATCACTTTCTTTAATAATGGCAATAGATTTTGCATATAAATTACATCACTTTCCTCTCTTCTTCCAATTCGTTCTCACTTTTCTCTGTCTTTTGAATTCTCATCTTCTATTTGAAAACTACTCTTACTTGTTGGGATCAGGAGGTTTTGGAAAAGTCTATATGGGAGGTTTTAGCGACGGAACTATTGTAGCTGCGAAGGTTCTACTTCTACATGGTCTTTCTGACAAGAGAATGGAGAAGCATTTCATGGCAGAAGTGGGGACAATTGGCAAAACTAATCATTTCAATCTGGTTCGGCTCTACGGATTTTGCTTCCAAGGGAACATGATAGCACTGGTTTATGAGTACATGGGGAATGGCTCTCTTGACGAGTATTTGTTTAATGAAAACAATACCATAGGTTTTGAAAAGCTTCATGAGATTGCAAATTCGGACAGCCAAAGGCATTGCTTATTTGCAAGAGTGCCAACAGAGAATAATCCACTATGACATCAAACCAGGAAATATTCTCTTGGATGGAAACTTCAATCCTAAGGTTGCTGATTTTGGTTTAGCCAAGCTTTGCAGCAGAGAAAACACTCATCTAACCATGACAAGGGGTAGAGGGACTCCTGGTTATGCTGCACCTGAACTTTGGATGCCTAATTTTCCAGTGACTCACAAGTGTGATGTTTATAGTTTCGGAATGCTGTTATTTAAAATCATAGGCAGGAGAAGAAACCTTGACGTCCAAGTTGTCGAAAGCCAGGAGATGTTAACAATTTGGGTTTGGAAAAGGTTTGATGCTGGAGAGTTTGAGTTGATAATAGCATGTGAGATCGATAGAGGAGAAAAATAGGGAAATAACAGAGAGAATGGTTAATGTAGCTCTATCTTGTGTTCAGTATAGGCCAGATTCAAGGCCTATAATGAGTGATGTGGTGAAAATGTTGGCCTATGATATATAATTTTTTTTTTTTATGTCTGTCTTGGTTAAATGATAGTTATAAATTATTTTTTTTAATTAATTGGGATAATTTTTAGTTGAATACTTACCGTTTACAAATTGTCATAAATTATTTTTTAAAATATTTAACAAATATGTTATTATGAATGGCAGAAATTTAAAATAAAATTTTTGATATATTAGTAACCATTGTAAATTTTTAAATTTTTTTTATTAAGAAGAAAATGTAAAATTAAGAAATATATAAGTGACTTAAAACATATTTTATACTATCTAAATTTATAAAAATTCTTCAATGCAAATTGTTTGTATTTTTCTAATGTAAATGCGTCAATTTGACCTCATGCTAAATCTGGTCTCTGTGGATGAATTGTCCTCTGTTCCTATGAAAAGCAAACTTCATGAGATTGCAGTTGGCATTGCCAGCTTACTAGCATGAAGAGTGCCAACAAAGAATAATCCAATCCATTATGATATCAAACCCGAAAATTTTCTGTTGGGCAGCAACTTCAATCCTAAAGTTGCTGATTTTGATTTGACCAAGCTTCTTACTATGGAAACATCTTGCCTCAAGCAAAAAAAAAAGTATTTTTTAGTGTAACAAGACCCTATACTTATTTATAAACCCACGCGGTTAATGACCATCATTAAGCTACAAAAGCAAATGTATACGCATTGAATCTATTGGACAAATGCACTATGATTGTTTGCACTCCTATTTTCTAAGAACACAATTAAATAAATAAATTGTATGTTCGATTCCGGGCTGTAAAGGAAAGAACACACTTGCTTTTTTTCATAGTTAATATAAATTAATTGTAGGTTGCAGAAAGGAGTTCAGTACGGTTACTTTATTTTATATAAACAGATGAGTATCGATTAGACAGTTTTGTGCTTGATTTGCGGATTTTTTTTTTTAATCAATGGCAATCACAAATCACCATAGTTTGTGTGATATTAGTCTTTGGTTTGTGTGGTAGCACATTTTTTTTAAAATACATCATATATTATATATTATTTTATAATGTTTAGGTGCTGTTCTCGGCTGTAAAGCTAAAACCAAAATTGGTTTTTCCATCATTACCATAAATATTATTTATGGTGCTTTCAATGAAATTGCTTTTTAATTAAACTGCAAAGTTGGCTAAATGCAAGTTGACGCTCGAACAGGCGTATGACCCAACACCCCCAAACGCAATATATAATATCCATTATATCAATGACCGCATCTCTATCAATTATTCATTTTCGGTATTTCTCCTCCTTCCTCATTTCATCTTTCTAGATATCAAGTTTCTGTTTCATCATATAAAAACTGATCAGTTTTTCACTTCATTTCTAATTAACTTCATTCTTTCTCTTCCAGTATCCCATCCATCAATTACCATACTTTGTCGATGAGTAGTTTGGGAAATTGAATATAGATTTTAAGTTTAACGGTGATGCATGTACAATATAACAGTTTCATATATTTTATTATATTAGTGTATCATGTTAAACTCTTTGATATGTTATTTTTCTATTTTTTAATTCTTAGTTAATTGTAAAACAGGGTGTAAAGGAAAAAAACTCATGTCAGACAACAACGCTCCTCAGATAAAGTATGATGCTTTTATTAGCTTCAAGGGTGAGGAGATCCGTCAGGGGTTCCTTAGCACTTTGATTGAGGCTCTTGACATGAAGAAAATAAATGTCTTTGAAGAGGAAAAAAGTGACAAGGGAGCAGAAATTTGGCTATTAATTGTTGAAGCAATTAAAAGATCATCTATTTCGTTGATCATATTCTCACCAAACTATGCTTCTTCTCATTGGTGTTTAAGAGAACTTGTAAAAATAGTTGAATACAGTCAAAAATATGAACGCATTGTAATCCCTGTTTTCTACCATATACAACCCTGGGAGGTACACTTTCAAAAGGGGAGGTACGAATATGCATTTGCTGAGCATGAAAGAAAACATAACACTAAGGAAGTGCAACTCTGGAGACTTGCTTTGCATAGTTCAGCTGTTTCATCCGGAATTGTGTCATCAACATTTCAGTAAGCTTTTTTCCCTCCATAGATGTTCAATATTGTGTGGTTGCTATGTGTAGATTATTTATTTATTTTAGTTTCTATCGAGCATTGTTATTTTGTTTTAGTCCTTTTAATATATATATATATATTTCCTTAAAATATGTATATCATTTGTTATTATAATTGTCATATGTAGATCATTTGTTTCTTAGCTCAAATTTTATATAGATTTAATTATATTTTTTATCTTCAAATTTTAGTTAATTATTAATTTAATTTTTAAATTATTTAAAAATACATAATTTTGGTCTTTATCCTCACATTTTGTTATTTACACTCATTCTTTTACTAAAGACACCTCTCATCTTATGATTTTAAAAAAATTTCAATCAATAAGAGATAAGAGAGTCTGTTCACAAGAATGTAATAGAGAGTGTGTTATAGCCCTTCTCTTAATTTTAACATGCACTTTCTCTCCCTTTATGTGTGTGCCTTACAGAACTAATGCTGAACTGGTTAATGATATTGTCAACTTTGTGCTGGTGAAGTTGCATAAATTTCCGACTCCTGCCATGGACAAATTTCTGAGAAAAATTATGGAAAGAGTGAAGCTAAAAAGGTTTATTGGATGGACGCTCAGCGTTGCAACTAATAACTTCTCTACATTGTTGGGGTCAGGAGGTTTTGGACAAGTTTACAAAGGAAATTTATTTGATGGAACCCCTGTGGCTGTGAAGGTACTACGTGAGATTTCTGATGAGATACTTGAAGAACAGTTTATGGCAGAAGTGAGTGCATTGGGAATAGTTGATCATGTCAATCTAGTTCAGTTGCATGGGTTTTGCTTTGAAAGTAACCTGAAAGCAGTGGTTTATGAGTACATGGAGAATGGATCTCTTGACAGGTATTATTTTTTCTTATTAATTGTTAGTTTGTTAATTTTGTTAATAGAAGATATTTGAATCCGCAACTTGTCGTTTTCTCTTTTTTTCCTTCGATTCTTTCTTAGTCATGCACTCAAACCAACCTTATATCTCTTCTCCTGAAAGGTATTTGTTCGAAGAAAAGAATAAGGCCTTATTAGGATATGAAAAGCTTTATGAGATTGCAATTGGGACAGCCAGAGGCATAGCATACTTGCATGAAGATTGTTATCAAAGAATAATCCACTATGACATCAAACCAGCAAATATTCTTTTGGACAGTAACTTCAATCCTAAAGTTGCTGATTTTGGTTTGTCCAAATTCAATAACGAGGGAAAAACAACTCATATAACAGGAGTTAGGGGCACTCCTGGGTATAATTCACGTGAGATGTGCATGCCAGGTTATCCTATAACTCATAAGTGTGATGTTTACAGCTTTGGAATGCTTTTATTTGAAATCATAGGCAGGAGAAGAAATTTCGACACTAACCTTCCGGAAAGCCGACAACGGTTTCCGGTATGGGTTTGGAAAAGATTTGATGCTGGAGAATTGGAAGAGTTAATAAAGGCTTGTGAAATAGAGGAGAGGCATAAGGAAATGGTTGAAAGAATGGTTAAGGTAGCTTTGTCATGTATTCAAGATAGGCCAGCATCAAGACCAATGATGAGTGATGTGGTGAAGATGCTGGAAGGTTCGGTGGAAATTTCTCAACCTTTGAACCCATATCAGCATATGATGGATGGGACTTTCTCTGATCATCATTCAGTCCAAGCATTGGCCTCTACCAATATTGGTGGTGATGATCAATGGTCAGGCTATTTGGCTAATGTTTACCGTTGGTTAAATATTTAGGCTTAAATAAGATATAGTTACCTGAAAAATCTTTAAATTTTATTTTGAGTTTCTAAAATAACGTAGGAAAATTTTACGAATTAAGTTTTTTTCGTTCATAAAGCTCAAATTTGATATCCTACTTAGAAACAAGTATGGTTGGTAATAGTTATATAAGTTTTTTCGTTCTACTTTTTGTTTTTGTTTCTAATAAATTATGTGTTTGCTGTGTGGGATCATTGTGTTTGGTGGTGCCAATATAGTTAGTTAGGATCATATTGGGCACTTTGTGATGCAGTTCAAATGTCTACCTTTATTTAAAAAAAAAAACTAAATTAATTATCCTATTATATTTTGTGTTAATATAAAAATTTAGTATCTTTACTAGAAAGAATTGGGAAGAACTCCCCAATTTAAAGAATATAACATATGTACACTACAAATGATCTCTGTCGTCACCTCCCCTCTTATTTATAGGCAATTAACCTACCTTATTTCGTTAAGCAACTAATCTAGTTAACTAACTAATGTAACTAATTAACTATTTGGTGTCTCTCATTTTCCACTTTCTTCTTCTACTTTGTTATGTCTTCGACAAGCGAAGCAAATCGTACATACCAGCCTGAGAAAGGAAGTGTGGATTCGGATCGAGAGACACCAAATTTATACTCAACACCGTAAAAAGGATCATTACGTTAATAAATTGAAATGAAGATCAGTCATCATGTACATAAAAAATTAAAATGGAATATTTATATAAAAAATCCTAAACCTAAATCTTTCTCGTGGCTTGCGGGTTCTCTTGATTGGATTGAAAATTCAAATGATAGGTATAAAAAATAAAATATTAATGCATTCATAGTCCAAAGTCCAAACACGAGGTTTGACTCGGTCCCACCCTCAGATACGTCCTACTATGCTTAGACAATATACAAACAACAAAGACACACATACTTCCAAGAGATTCAATTAATTAATACTTTTGACTTTGGCTCCTAGCTATCTGGTCGATCTTCAAATGGAATTAGAATAATGTTTTTGTTGATATTCAATGATAGTCTATATTTTGAGAGAAAATAAATAATAAAAGTGAAAAAAAATGATAATGTAATAAATAATATGGTATTATACTATCATGTATGATAAGCAGAAGTTCAGCAAAAAAAAAAAAATGTATGATAAACAGAAATGAAAACATTAAATAAGTGTTTATAGTATAATTAGGGTTTTCATATATTGTTATTGGTAAAAATATTCACTCCCACCCATCTACTACACATACAAAAGGACATTTTTATGTCACAAGTTTCTTTATTATCATGATAAGATGAACAAATCAATAGACATCCTTACAAGAAAATTCTACTTTATCAACTAAATATATTTTATACAACTCCATCATTCTCTCCTCTACTCTAAAGAAAGGGAAAAAAAAAGACAATACATGATATTTAAGGTTGTTCAGCTTATTTTGACCGATATGATGATCTGGTATATAAAGACTGGTTAGTAGAAGAATCGGTCGCGGCATTCAAGCTCATGTATTCAACAGTTTCAATTTTCTTTTCTTGTCGAGTGAAAATAACTTAATTTAAAGAATACAACCGCGTCGAATTTGTTGGACATAATCATTTGTTTTTTTGAAGTAGTTGGACATATAATCATATATTATATACTTCTGTCAGTTCTGTGAGTGTCTTTGTATATTAATTTTGTTCCTTTCACTTATCTTTCTTACGGTACGTTGGCAAATGTGAACAAGTAGATGCGGTTTTAGACTGTGTAGGAGTATAAAACAATTGTTTTTTTTTTTCCATCACTATTACTGTAAATTTATGGTACTACTTTTGCTTTTTAATTAAGTTGCAACAAGGCTGACAAGTTGACTCTAACCTTGAACCCTAAACTAACACCCAAACCATCACTTAGCTATATAATATGCATGATTAAAGGCTGGCAGCATCTTCATCAATTATTCATTTTTTCTTGAGTATTTTTTTCTTCTAAAAGTTGCTTAGAAAGTTTACACAATCAAGCTCAAGCTCTCTGATTTTTCCACTTCATTTCTAGTTTAATTTCTTCCCAGTTACTCTGTGTCTCTTGCATATACCAGTGTATAGATAAATTGATTGGGAAAGATCCAGCGTGCAAAGGGCATTTGTTCCAATCCAATACCATACTTTGCATCTGAATTGCATGGGAAATTGAATATATTGTTTTTATTTTACTTTCAGATAATTCCAAAACAGGGTGGAAAGGAAAGAACCCATGTCAGAGTCAGATAACAACGCTCCTCAAATAAAATATGATGTTTTTGTTAGCTTCAGAGGCGAGGACATCCGCCATGGATTCTTTAGCCATTTGTCTGAGGCTTTTGACAGAAAGAAAATAAATGCGTTTGTGGATGATAAACTTGGGAAGGGAGATGAAATATGGGCATCACTTGTTGCAGCAATGGAAGGATCATCCGTTTCGTTGATCATATTTTCAGAAGGCTATGCTTTTTCGCGTTGGTGTTTAGAAGAACTTGTAACAATACTTGAATGCAAAGACAAATATGGACGGATTGTAATCCCTGTTTTCTACAAAGTGGAACCCACAAATGTCCGACATCAATTGGGAAGTTACGAAAATGCATTTGTTAAGCATGAAACAAAATACAAGAGCAAGGTGCAAAGCTGGAGAAAGGCTCTGAATAGATCTTCTGGTTTGTCTGGATATGAGTCATCAGCTTTCCGGTAAGCTCTTTCCCTCATAATTGTTCAATATTTTCTAGTTGTGTATATGTAGATTATTTGTTTTTAGTTCCTATGTAATATGTATGTTTTAAAAAGATTAATTCAAAGTTTCAAACATTTTTTTTTTTGCTGAATCAAAGTTTCAAATATAGATAATATACCATTGGAACGAAAAAAACAAAAAAGATACATATGTTTTAGGTTACTAATAAAATTTTCCTTTGTTATTAGTTTTGATAAATTAAAGTTTTGTTTTTATGCCCACCGATAAGTTAGATATGTTAAGTGGTTAGGTTGTCGAATGCAATTTATGACAGGTTTTAAAATCTGCTGGAATTTATTTAAAAAACTAAAATATGCCCAAAATGATGAGAAGTCAAAATAATTTAGTTCACGAATTATACTTAATTGTTCAATTTGATTCAAATTTTATTAAATTTTAATTTAATCCCTAAATTATTTAAAATGTTTGAATTTAGTAGTTTCTTGTCAAAATTTTCTTTTTACACTTTTTTTTTTATTAAATACATTTTTTTTTATATTTTATAGAAATGTATTTAATAAAAGAATGATATAAATAACAAAATTCTATAAAAAATAATTACATTAAAGTATTTTAAATAACTTAAATAACCTAAAAAATTGAAATAAAAATTGTTAAAAGAAAAAAATTAAAAATAAAATTTATAAATTAATATAAAAATTAAAATAAATATGTCAAAAATATAAAAATTTGGTAAAATATGCATAAGAACTAAAATTCGATAAAATTAGATAGGATAACAATTTTCTCTATTAATAGACGATGACACGACAACATCTTCCTGTTTTTGACGAGGACTCCAAATATGACCTCAGAGCCATTCCTGGAATAGCAGCCTCGACGAATCGAAATGGGTAACAACAAGCTGCTCAAACAAAGCACAACCCTCATCCACTGCATTCAAGAGTAGAGCCTCCAAATTATCAATCAAACACATTAACCAATCAAATAAAACCAAAGCAAAAGCAAAATACTAAAACTTTAATCCAAAAAAAACCTTAATAACTGAAATTGTTGATCTGGATTGTGTTTGATTTAAGTGTGAACGGGAGAAATACAAAACCATTACGACCAAAACAAAAAATAGAACTCATAACACCCAAGTGTTTGTTGATATGCCACAATCACACTAGTAGAGTTTAAACTTCATCTTTTCCAAGTTTCGTGCTTGCATTAACTCCCCCACCCCATCTTTGCTTCTTCAACTGGGCACGCACGTACCCACACCGCCAATTGTCACCATCCTCGTCCACATCAACAACTTCGTACGAATCAACATGGGTCCTCATCCGCTACGTCACCCTCCACCACTGCCTCTTCCCCCCTTCGTTGTTGTCGTCGTCATTGAGGCCTCTAGAAACAACCACCACTGCTCTTTCCCCCTTTGAAAAAAAATAAAATGATGGATCTCATTTATTTTTGTTTATTTTTCTCTGGAGAAGATAGATCTTGCATTTTTTTTTTTTCCATTTGTGATGATTTTTAACTACCACAAATTATCAATTTACATTTCTTGTTTGGAACCTTATTGACATTAACGCATAAGTACTAAAACAAATATTTTACAATTTTAGAGGACTGAAAAAAATAATATATTTGATGGATGAAAAACATATTTAAATCTATTAACAATTGATTTTAACATGTAATTTCTCTCCCTTTGTGTGTGCCAACAGAAATGATGCTGAACTGGTTCAACATATTGTCAAAGATGTGGAGACGAAGTTGGCTGATCAATATTTTTCGACTCCTGCAATGGATAAATTTCTGAGTAATATGGAAAGAGAAAAGCCAATCAGATTTACTGGTGTAGAGCTCCGTATTGCAACTGATAACTACTCTACATTGTTGGGGTCAGGAGGTTTTGGACAAGTTTATAAAGGCAATTTGAGAAATAGAATCAATGTGGCTGTGAAGGTTCTACGAGGGAACTCTGATAAGAGAATCGAGGAACAGTTTATGGCAGAAGTGAGTACAATTGGAAATATTCATCATTTCAATCTAGTTCAGTTGTATGGATTTGGCTTTGAAAGAGACCTCAGAGCACTGGTTTATGAGTACATGGAGAATGGCTCTCTTGACAAGTATTTGTTTCATGAAAACATGACCCTAGGATTCGAAAAGCTTCATGAGATTGCAGTTGGTACAGCCAAAGGCATTGCATACTTGCATGAAGAATGCCAACAAAGAATAATCCACTATGACATCAAACCAGGAAATATTCTTTTGGACAACAACTTCAATCCTAAAGTTGCTGATTTTGGATTGGCCAAGCTTTGCAACAGAGAAAATACTCATATAACTATGACAGGAGGTAGGGGCACTCCTGGTTATGCTGCACCTGAGATCTGGATGCAATTTTCTGTAACTCACAAGTGTGATGTTTACAGCTTTGGAATGCTGTTACTTGGAATCATAGGCAAGAGAAAACAATTTGACAGTAACCTTGAGGAAAGCCAACAGTGGTTTCCAAAATGGGTTTGGAAGAGATTTGATGCTGGAGAATTGGCAGAATTAATAATGGCTTGTGGAATAGAGGAAAGGAATAAGGAAATGGCTGAAAGAATGGTTAAGGTAGCTTTGTCATGTGTTCAGTATAGGCCAGAATCAAGACCAATGATGAGTGATGTAGTGAAAATGTTAGGTTCAGTGGAAATTTCTAAACCTGTGTGTCCATTTCAGCATATGATGGATGGGAATGGGGCTTTCGCTGATCATCCAGTCCAAGCATTGACTTCTACCTATAGTGATCAATGGACAGGCTATTTCATGAATGTTTTCCGCTGGTTTAAAAAGTTATGAAAGTATGTTTTGGTCTCTTTTAACTTTTTATAATTTATGGTTTTAATCCTTAAACTTTTTGAAAACTAGTTAAGGTCCTTAAACATTTTTTTCGTCTAATGTTTTAGTTTTTTTCATTCATTTTTACCGTTAAACAATGATGCAACAATATTTTTAATAATATTTTGTTTTAGTACATTTTCTGGCTGCTAATTAGCCTCTAGAACCTAAAGGAGCAGTTGTGGTTTTTTTCTAAACAATTTGTGATACTTTTTAATCTAAGTCATGCTTAAAAATTTAAATTAAAAATCAAAGTCTAGCTATCAAAAGCCGCAACAAATTGTAAACTCACTCTTCTCTCTGGTTGACACATACTAATGCCCTATATGGAGAAAGACTTAAAAATAAAACATCAAGAGAGTATTTATGCTCCAGGACGAAGAAAGATGAGCATACAAGAAATTGTCCAGATATTGACATTCAATAAAAAAATTCCCACTTTCTTTATTAGTCTCCCTCATCTCTCTGGCTAATTAAAATTAATCATATCATATACAGTGTTCATTGTCAGTTGAGTAGAATGTCAAATTAAATACTGTTAATATGTCGTTATTACGTGGGGATTAGAACATAGAATATTCCACAAACTTCAAAATGGATATTACATATTATAATTATCATATACTTATATAAGAAGTGAAGCCAGCTAGCCTAGGAGAAGGGTATTGGAATGTGGAATAATAAAACGTAGTATGTCTTCATAGAGATTTTTTTTTATAAGTTTGTTTCAATGCCATATGGTGTCAAATTAATTCTTTAGGGATGTGATGATGACTTCTAAATGATGGAAGACCTCGCGGTATTTCCTTAGTTTGAAGTTTAGGATGTTGATATGAATATTTTATTCGATAAATGCATGGGATTTTGCATATAAATTTAGCTACTATGTCTCTTTCCTTTCACACAGTTCCTCACCATCACTAAAGTATTTTCACTATTTTGAATTCTTATACCTCTGGTCTAACGTCAACAACCATGGATGCTGGCAACGCAGTCGGGGCTTTAATCGTTGTTGGCAAGATTTTAACCTGTGATATCTATTTGTTTTAAGTCTGTTTGGATACAAAACTAAAAATGTTTGAGAGTTTCTCTAAAATTTTATATTTTTAGTCGAGAAGCTCTCAAAAGTAGTTTTTCATTGGTTTAGTCCGAAAATTCGCCTAACTGAATGCCATTATTTTGCAGTGGTGATTGCAGTGAAGGTAGGTATTTTGATTTGTGTGTGCCAAAGAAGAACTCAGTATGATAGTAGACCAGCAATTCCAGGTTCAAATTTTCTGACTCGTGCTATGGATAAATTTCTGAATGACATGGAAAGGGAGAAGCCAATCAGGTTCACTGATCAACAACTAAGGATTGCAACTGAAAACTACTCTAACTTGTTGGGGTCAGGAGGTTTTGGAACAGTTTACAAGGGAATTTTTACCAATGGGACCATGGTTGCTGTGAAGGTTCTACGTGGCTCTTCAAACAAGAAAATTGAGGAGCAGTTCATGGCAGAAGTGGGAACAATTGGAAGAATTCATCATTTCAATCTGGTCCGGCTCTACGGATTTTGCTTTGAAAAAAACTTGATAGCACTGGTTTATGAGTACATGGGAAATGGATCTCTCGATAGGTATTTATTCCATGAAAAGAAGACCTTAGGATATGAAAAGCTTCATGAGATTGCAGTAGGGACAGCCAGAGGCATTACTTACTTGCATGAATTGTGCGAACAGAGAATAATCCATTATGACATAAAGCCAGGAAATATTCTCTTGGACAGGAATTTCAATCCAAAAGTTTCAGATTTTGGTTTAGCAAAGCTTTGCAATAGGGACAATACTCACATAACCATGACTGGAGGCAGGGGAACTCCAGGTTATGCTGCACCTGAGCTTTGGATGCCATTTCCTATAACTCACAAGTGTGATGTTTATAGTTTTGGCATGCTGTTGTTTGAAATCATAGGAAGGCGAAGAAACCTTGATATCAAAAATGCCGAAAGCCAAGAGTGGTTTCCAATATGGGTTTGGAAAAAAGTTGATGCTGCACAACTGGGGGAGATAATGATAGTCTGTGGGATAGAGGAGAAAAGTAATGAGATTGCAGAAAGAATGATTAAGATAGCTTTGTGGTGTGTTCAGTATAGGCCAGAATTAAGGCCTATAATGAGTGTTGTGGTGAAAATGCTGGAAGGTTCACTGGAAATTCCAGAACCTGGGAACCCATTTCAGCACTTGATGGGTGCGATTACTGTTGCTTTTCCGGTCCAAGAGTCACAGACATTTAATACAACAACCACTTCATCTGGTTCTACTGCTATGGTAACCAACTCCAGCAATATTGTATGTGCTACTCCTATTATGAGGAAGTATGAGATTGAATTAGCCTCTAGCACTGTATGATGGAGGATATATGATACTTATTGAAATAAGATGTAAGACATTTTCCTTTATCGGATTCAAATTTATCCATTTCATGTACTTATCATTTGAAGTTCTTTTCTTTCTGCCTCTCTAAACTATTTGAAGTTGAAAACTTTGTATAATAAGGTCTATTTGGACAAGCTTTTCCAGAGGTGTTTGTATGAGAAAAAAAAAATGAAATGAGTTTTCTTTTAAGTTAAAATTGGCTTCTCCAATAATTAATTAGTTGAAGTCACATTATTTTTTATAAGGTCTCGTAGAAGTACTACTACAAAAGTTTACATCTCATACCATCCGAATCCACCACAGTTTCAGACACTTGTATAGATAGAAAACACAAAAGATGAAGTGAAATTTTCCAAGAGATATAATGATATTAAATATAAAAAAAAAAAAAACAGAAAAGAAGAAAAACTCTCTTTATTAGTCGATTCATCTTTGTTTTTTCAGTCATGGAGTTCCTTGTCAGTCACTCAATTGAATAGCTTGGAAAATGTAGTTTACTCTTGATATGTCGTTACTCGTTAGTATGTAATATGTACGAAAATAATTCATTGCTCTCTCTGCCTTTGACTTTCCATGTATATTTAATAAACAGAAGCCTAGGTGGATGCTGCTAGGAAACTGGAAATCTAAAACTTAGTACTTGTCGTTATTTTGTTCATGTAATGGTTTTCTGCCGTCTTGTAAGTTTGCTAGCCAGCTCATTCAATCAAGAATAATAACCATGGTCTTCTGAATATTTTATTGTGGCTGGGCCACTTTAATATAGAATGATCACAATCTCCAAATGTTTGAAACTTAAAACACTTCCAATATTCATGTAGATATCATATTCTTTTTCCACATTCAATTTTTCTTATATATATTTCCTATACATTACATCCTCTGTATCTAGCACTAAATTTTGAATTCTTATCAACGAATTAATGTCAGACTTGGATACTGGGGGTATCATAGCCATTGTAGCTGGTAGGATTTAAGGCCTTTGTGCTTTTCTTGTTTTCTTCCTGTTTTAAGTTGGTATTTAATTGGTTTTGTAACATAATTTTTCTGTGTTGCAGCTGTGTTACTGTGCTTCATGATCCTCTGCCTTTTTGGTTTCTGTACAAGATCCAAGATACAAAGTGATAGAAGTTCAGACATGCATTTTCTGACACTTGCCATGGACAAATTTCTGAGTAATATGGAAAGAGAAAAGCCAATCAGGTTTACTAGTGAGCAGCTCAGGATTGCAACTGATAACTACTCTTCATTATTGGGGTCAGGAGGTTTTGGAGAAGTTTATAAAGGAAATTTGATTGATGGAATCACTGTGGCTGTGAAGGTTCTACGTAAGAACTCTGATAAGAGAATTGAAGAGCAGTTTATGGCAGAAGTGGGTACAATTGGAAAAATTCATCATTTTAATCTAGTTCAGTTGTATGGATTTTGCTTTGAAAGAGACCTCAGAGCACTGGTTTATGAGTACATGGAGAATGGCTCTCTTGACAGGTATTTGTTCGACGAAAAAAAGATCTTAGGCTATGAAAAGCTTTATGAGATTGCAGTTGGAACAGCCAGAGGCATAGCATACTTGCATGAAGATTGTCAACAAAGAATAATCCACTATGACATCAAACCTGGAAATATTCTTTTGGACAGTAACTTCAACCCGAAAGTTGCTGATTTTGGATTGGCCAAGCTTTGCAATAGGGATAATACTCACATTACTATGACAGGAGGTAGGGGCACTCCTGGTTATGCTGCACCTGAGCTTTGGATGCCATTTCCTGTAACTCACAAGTGCGATGTTTACAGTTTTGGTATGCTTTTATTTGAAATAATAGGCAGGAGGAGAAACCTTGACATTAACCTTCCAGAAAGCCAAGAGTGGTTTCCGATATGGGCTTGGAAAAAATTTGATGCTGGAGAATTGGGAGTGTTGATAATGGCTTGTGAGATAGAGGAGAGGCATAAGGAAATGGCTGAAAGAATGGTTAAGGTAGCTTTGTCATGTGTTCAGTATAGGCCAAATTCAAGACCAATAATGAGTGATGTGGTGAAAATGTTGGAAGGTTCAGTGGAAATTCCTAAGCCTTTGAATCCATTTCAGCATATGATGGATGGGGCATTCCCTGGTCATTCAGTCCAAGCTTTGCAGGCTGATGCTAATACTAGTATTAATTCTAGCTCTTCTGCTATGGTAACTGAACCAGGAATTGTATATGATACTCCTATGAAGAGGCATGATGAGATTGAAATGGCCACTAACAGTGGTGATGAATGAGACTGGCAACTTGATGGAGATTTCCATTTCTGTAAAAAGTTGTGAATTATTTCTTTTCTATTATTGTATCTCTGTAATAGTCCTTTTATGTTTTTGGTGATAAGATCTGATAGAAATCTGTTGTTTTTTACTAGAAAAACTAGGGAAGTACTCAAACAAGGTCTTAGAAAGTGAACTCAACTGAATTATTGTAGCTTATTTCATTTTTCTGCCTTATTTTCTTCTCTTATAGGCAGGTAAAATAGCTAGAGTAGGACCTCAAACAACATCAGCTATAACAAAATCTGTAGATTTGGACAAAATCTCTCTCAATTCAAATTGTTCTGTCAGCATAATGGCCTGTTTATTCTGATAAAATGTTTTGTGTTTGCAAAATATTTTTGTTAAGCTTTGCAAATGAAAAAATAATCATATAACCATGATTAGAGGAAGAGATTTTCCCTGGTCATCCAGTTTAAGCATCACAGACTTATAAAAATACAAGAGTTGTTTAGGCTCTTATGTGAATGTAATGGAATTGAGCAATGTATTTGCTACTAGTACTGTTATGAGGAGTAAGAGATTGAATTAGATTCTAGCAATGTTGTAAAAAAGGTGTTGGTGGGTAGGCCCATATATACTATACTGATTTCCATAGCTTTAGCCATAAAATTACACACTTCTACTGTTTTTTCATACCACTAATCAATTCTAAGCACAGTGCCTATCATCTGATTTATTAGTCATTGTCATGTCTTTGTTTTCTCAGCCATGGAGTTCCTTGTCGGTACTCAGTTGAATAGCACGGGAAATGTAGTTTATTCTTGATATGTTGTTAGTACCTACAGAAATAGTTTATGGTCCATTTGGATAAATTTCTCCGAAAACACTTATAGCAAATGAAAATAAATGAAATAAGTTTTTTCATAAGTTAAAATTAGATTATGCATAAGTTAAAAATTAACTTTTACAAATTAACAATATCCTAGTTAACGTGAGAAAACTTCTACCAAAATGAAAATTTAAAACTTATTTTTTGTCGTTAGAGATTAATTGGTTCAAATAATTGTTTCTGGCCGTCTGGTATAAGTTTTCTAACCAGAATATTCAATCAAGAATATCCATGCTCAAATTAATACTTTTCACTCATTCAACTCCACATTCGATTTTGCTTAAAAATTCCACATCACATCCCCTGAATCCACTACTATAATTTTGAATTCTTATCAAGGAATCAATGCAGAGTGATATCGGCTTAACTATATCCATGATAGTTAGTAGGTTTTAAACCTGTTATATTTTTTCGGTTTTCTTATAGTTCTATGTTGTTTTTATATTGGTTGTCACAATATTTTTTACAGTATGTTAACATGTTGCAGTTATGCTCCTGTCTTTGCTGATATTTTTGGTTTGGATCTGTAAAAGATCAAGGACCAAGACTGAACAGTTCAGACATATTTTTGACTCTCATCATGGACAACTTTCTGAGCAATATGGAAAGAGAAAAGCCAATCCGGTTTACTAGTGAGCAGCTCAGGATTGCAACTGATAATTACTATGCATCGTTGGGGTCAGGAGGTTTTGGAGAAGTTTATAAAGGAAATTTGATTGATGGAACCGCTGTGGCTGTGAAGGTTCTACGTGCAAATTCTGATAAGAGAATTGGGGAACAGTTTATGGCAGAAGTAGGAACAATTGGAAAAATCCATCATTTCAATATAGTTAAATTGTATGGATTTTGCATTGAGAAAGACATGAGAGCGCTGGTTTACGAGTACATGGGGAATGGCTCTCGTAACAAGTATTTGTTTCATGAAAACAAGGCCCTATGATATGAAAAGCTTCATGAGATTGCAGTTGGAACAGCCAGAGGCATAGCATACTTGCATGAAGATTGTTGTCAAAGAATAATCCACTATGACATCAAACCAGCAAATATTCTTTTGGACGGTAGCTTCAATCCTAAAGTTGCTGATTTTGGATTGGCCAAGCTTTGTAATAGGAAGAATACTCATGTTACTATGACAGGAGGTAGGTGCACTCCTGGTTATGCCACACTGGAGCTTTGGATGCCTAATTTTCCAGCAACTCACAAATGTGATGTTTATAGTTTTGGAATGCTGTTATTTGAAATCATAGGCAGGAGAAGAAATCTTGACATTAACCTTCCTGAAAGTCAAGAGTGGTTTCCAATATTGGTTTGGAAAAGATTTGATGCTGGAGAATTGGGAGAGTTAATAGTGGCTTGTAAGATAGAGGAGAGATACAAGGAAATGGCTGAAAGAATGGTTAAGGTAGCTTTATCATGTGTTCAGTATAGGCCAGAATCAAGACCAACAATGAGTGATGTGGTGAAAATGTTGGAAGGTTCAGTGGAAATTTCTAAGCCCTTGAACCCATTTCAGCATATGATGGATGGGACATTCCCTGGTCATTCAGTCCAAGCATCACAGACTGATGCTAATACTAGTATTAATTCTATCTCTTCTGCTATAGTAACCAAACCAGGCATTGTATATGATACTCCTATGATGAGGAGTGATGACATTGAATTGGCTTCTATCAATAGTGATGAATGAGACAGGATATTTAATGAAAGTTCTCCATTGCTGAGATATATATTGGAATATTTCTTTTCTACTATTGTATCTATGTATATGTCCTTTTATTTATTTATTTTCGCCTTGCTCTATCTAAAATAAACTTATTTATTTAGTAAGTGAAGCAAAAAAGTTTAGGCAAGTAAAATGGCTAGACTAGAACTTCGAACAGCAACATCAACATCAACTGTGACAAATTGTCTAAATTTGTACAAAAGCTCTGTCAATTCATTTTTTTCTGTCCAAATAAGTGCATGTTTAGTCTAATAAAATATGTTCTGTTTTCACAAATTATTTTGCTTTAGTCATGCTTGGCCAATGAAAAGATTTGCATAAAAACTACGTTGTAAAAATGTTTTTCTTTCCTCTAATTAGTTTCTGTTGAATCTGCTCTATTTTGATTATTGATAAATAAATGTAGCCAACTAATATCTTTAAATAAATAAGAACATCTTTAAGGGAAAGATTGTCCCGGTTCTTAGCAAGAACGAACGGATTTTTTTGGGATCGTCCGTTGGAGTGTAGCATCAAGATCGTCAGCCCGTGGACGAACGGTTCTTCACTATGAACTCGTTCGCTGAAATAAAATAATTTTTTTTTTGAAAGACGCAACCGATTAAAAAGAAATACAAATTAATAATGAATCTGTTGTTCTCGGTTCATGGTTGTTGCATGCATCCACGAAGATGAAAGAGATTTGGGCTCGTGGTAGGTTGGGGTGGTGCGCAGTGTGTCTGGAACTTCGTGATAGGTTGGGGCTGATGCAAGGTTGTGTGAGGTGGTGCGATTCACAGAGTGCAAGGGGTGTTGTGCGGAGTGGTTAGTGGGTGGGTGTATTGATAGATGGAGAAGGAAAGCTACTAAACAGAGTGATTCAACAATGTGGGAAATTATGCTCCATTTCTTGTTTACTTGGAAGGAAAATACGTTACCTTGCCCTTTGAAAAGAGTGGAGGTTATGCTCCATTTTCTTATTTTTTAATTTATTATAAACTCAAAATTATTATTATAATGTATTTTTTATTTTTAGTTTTTCAAAGATAGAAATTATGGGTCAAAAATATTTTTTATTTCAAAATAAAAATAAAAATATGAATTATTATGGTAAAAAAAAGTAAAATTATAAGCATGTGGAGTAATTTATGAGACCCTATTATAGTTCTCATTAAGATCATTGTGACAAGTGAAATCTAAAAAAAAATAAAATTAAGAACTCATGAATGAGTTTGTCATTGTGGATGCTATCATCCTACTGTGTACAAAACTAAACAATACTGCACTTAAGAATAAAAAATACAGGGGAAAAAACTGTTGATTTCAATTAGAGGTTGAAACTCTTATAAAATACTTACAAATGTACTAGTTTCTTCCATTTAGTTAGGACCGGCAAAAAATAAAGCAACTAAAGCAGTAAAGCCTTGGTTTTAGACTCATCAACAAAAAAAAGAGAGAGTATATTATTACTTTTATATTTGTAAAGCAAAAAGACTTCACATGTTAACCCAAAGTCTACACATGTTGAATGAAAAAAACTTCTGATACATTTGAAATAAAATGTTTATCTTAAAATCTGATTTACTTTAGACTTCATTTACCATTTATAGTTGTACCGACCCTACTTTTAATCCATATAGTTGCAGAAATGGTAAAAGAGAGAAAATTTCATTTTGGTCTCCATAGTTCTTTTTATTTTTTTATTTTTTTCAATCATATTATTAGGTCACATTTTATATATCCTTTAAGGTTTAGCTATCTCCTTACCAATGGACGCTATTACTGCCATTTTCATAAAGTTGTTAAAAATGCCCTGCGCCTGATCCTGAAAATCGTCATGCATGTGGAGTACTGTAGAACGATGGAGGAGAAAGCCAAAAACTCATGCTTGTGAAGGAATTAAAGCCTTGAGACAAAAGTTAACTGTGGAATTTGGACTAGCAAAAGATTGAATAACAATGGAAATTGGATATAGAAGTATTCTATTCTAGTACTTAATTTGCATGAGAAGAATAGTAGTGTCTTTGACCCGCATGCAAGCTAGTCAACCTGTTAACTAAGGGTGTGTTCTGGTAGAGGTGAAAAAATGAATAAAATTGTAGGAATGAAAAGAAATAAAAATGAACTAAAGAGATAAGAAAAGAGATGAAAGTGAAATTGTTTGATATAAATAAAATAAAAAAGTTTTGAATTATAATAGTTAGAGAGTAGGAAAGGAAAAGAACAGAAAATAAGATGAAAAGAGATGAAAGTTTTTTAATTTAACTTTCACTCATTTTCATTACACATTTAAGATGAAAGTATTTCACTTAGGATCCACTAACTTTCATCCTCTTTCACCTATTCCAAACAACTATCATTTTTTTACTTTTGAGCTCCTTTCAACCTCCTTAACTTTCATTTCTCACCTTTCATACCAAACAAACACACTAGCATAACGGAGGAGTGTTGTATATTGCAAGTAATTGACCATTATGTGCCGCAAAACGCATGTTTTTTGTTTAATTCCAGGGAAATCGCACCTTGAAAATTATTAGGCAACTTATAACAAAGTCTAGTTTGTTTATTTTTTTATAAGGTTTCCAATTTTGTTGGAGATATGGTTTGGTAGCAGAAACCCCACTTGTCTCAGTTTTATTGGACCGAAGCCAAATTAAAAAATTGTAGAAAAGTCTCAAGTTGGACGGAAATCATGGTTGTGTCATGTGTGTGTGTTTGCATGGCCTTAATTAATTATGTATGATGCCATTTTCGTTGAACAATCAAATTCGAGAAAGAAGCATTTTCAAATTAATAAATGTAAACAAGGTATGTCTAACTTAGTACTGGTATACCGTATACGTAATGTAATTGTGAACCATCATCATCATCATGGTTCGCTATAATTGTGATTAATTAAGGCTCCGAGAAATCACTACGAACTTTCGAAGTACTACTACAATCACAAAAAGAGAGGAGGCGTAAGATATATAGAGATCGAATACAATTTCTAATTCTCAATGTGTATTGACTATTGATTGACACGTAAGATACTGTGTATTGACTTATTTCCGGTTGAAGCAGAAGTCATAAAGTCTGAGTAGTTAGTTCCATGTCATTACATCAAGCTCCTCAGTCGAGAATCTGATGGGTTTCTCCTTGTTGATGTTGCTTAGGAATCTTAATTTCCATTGTTGCAAATTCAGCTGATTTATAATACTTATATGATACGTGAAGCTGTTATTTAGCACACTCCAGTGGTTCCACTAACTGTGAAATCTTCTAACATGAATGTTGAACACATGACTCTAAATCAGTTGTTTGTTTTTGTAATCTTACATCTTCTATTGACAGTGCATTGACTCTGTATCAATTGATTTCAAAGAATGAGGCTTAGGTTCTCTTTAATATGTCAATGGAGAAACCCATTATATAATGCGTGTCCAGAAGAAATTAGAGCCTGAATCTTATCTTGATCAAGTCCCATCGATATACTCTTGTGAAGACATGTAATGCCACTTTTTATGATTAATACATGCTTCTGCTGTGATGCCACAAATTTGTTATGTAATTATTTATCCTCGTTGTAATTATTATTTTTCTTTAGAAACTTGGTTTTCAATTGATAAGAGTACACAAGTCCATTATTTTTTCTTAACAATTTCCTTTAGTTAGAAGTGTGCGTGTAGCAAATCCTTATTCTTCTTTGCTCACAATTACATGTTTCATTAATTGTGAGAAAGCAGTCAAATGATTTCAATAAAAAATGTTAGTTTTTGTCCCAAAAAAAAAGAAAATACTAGGAATCCTTATTCTTATGTTCACAATTGCAGGTTCCATCCATTAGATACACTCACATCATCGTTCAATCAACTTCAAAAATTGGGAGAACATAAATAATGATGTTATTTCACTTTTTATTTATCTCAATGTATAAATTCGTTACATTCTTTTATTTGATGTATGTTATATGATATTAAAATATTTATTTGTTGATGCAAGATTTATTTGTTAAATTCCAAATATACAAGTATTTGTATTTTGTAATCATATAATTTTTAATAACAAGATATATTTTATAAAGATAATCAATAGAGAATTAGTGAATTTTTTTACTTGGGCATTGAGCAAAAATTTTGGTAGGAAGTTTGAGTTCTCATACACATAATGGGTTTCAAATCAAAAAGGCATGCTTGGAGTTTGATAAAAGAATTTGAGGGACGAAACTGAGGTGAGGCTCTGAGGCTGTATAGATGAAATGTGTGGCAACTATGGTTTGTTTGTGAAAAAGAATCCTATGCTAAAAAGTAATTTGGAATAATTTAATTCAATTTAATAGACTTTCACTTTAACAGGTCTGCTGTGATAGTAATTTCTATTTGAAGTGGTTAGTATGTATTTAGGACTACAAAGTGTTGTGTTATTAGTACATAGTAACCTGTCGTGTATAACTTTTGCCTAACGGTGGGATTTGGTTGGTCAATAACTATTTGTTTTATGTAATGTTATTATTATTTGGCACTTCTGGTGCCATGAACAAAGATCCACTAATATAATATATATTATTTTCTGAGCCAAAAATAAATAGAGAATTAATGAAGGATTAATATGTTGAGAGTGAACATCGACAGATAATTTGAGAGGGATTTACGAGGAACTAATGATAAAATGTTACAAAGGATTTGCAAAGGAATGAAGAAGGATAGTTTGTAAGAAATAGCAAGAGAATAATGAGGTGGCAATCATTTTTGCTAGAAACTCAAATGATTTACAAGATAAACATTGCGAATGATTTGCTAGAATATAGGCGAGAGAACGTAGTTGCTAATTAGTGAGGGAAATTGACCACGTAGGTTGATGTAATTTGCAAGGGAGTTTGCGAGAAATTTGTGAGGTGCGTGGTGAATGAATTTGAGAGATATTAATGAGAAAACATTTTTCTCACTAATTAACAATTTGATTTTTAGCAGGATCAATCTCTGCTGCTCCCTCACTGCAAGACTCCTTTATAAACTACACAGAAGTTATGTACTCTCATGGTCAGACATATGATAGTTAAAATGTATTGGAATAAAGAGTAAAATATTCATTGGAGTTGTGATGTTATTTTTGTAAAACTCTTTAATAAATTGTAAAATATACCCTCAGTACATATATATTAAGAGTCAAATTGAATTACCTAAGTAAATACATGACTCAGAACAGTAAACAAACTGAACCAGCTTGAAGGGCAAAATCAACTGCATGTGAACACTTACTTTTCCACAAAAAAAAAAATAAAGTCAACTTTGCCACATTACCAACAACTTGTACTGATCGATCTTCATTTTTTTGGTGTCATGCACTGAACAAATTTTAGGTAGAGGCTGATTCAATTTCGAGCTTCTTCACAATAGGAGTATCAGATTCAAGCTCCGTTACAATCACTGAAGAACCTAGAGTACTAAGAGTAGTACTTGTATCAGTGTTGTTGGTCTGTGATGCTGTAAGAAGTGGAAGAGTCCCATCAATCATGTGCTGAAATGGGTTCATAGGTTTTGGAATTTTAACAGAACCTTCCAACATTTTCACCACAGCACTCATTACAGGCCTTGATTCTTGCCTATACTGAACACAAGATAGAGCAACCTTAACCATTCTTTCAGCAATCTCTCTATTTTGATCCTCTATCCCACATGCTACTATTAATTCTTGATCATCAGCCTCAAATCTTTTCCAAACCCATATTGGAAACCATTCCTGGCTCTCAGCATGGTGATCAATGTCAAGGTTTCTTCTCCTCCCTAGGATTTCAAACAACATCATTCCAAAGCTGTAAACATCACACTTGTGAGTTATTGGAAAATTTGGCATCCAAAGCTCAGGTGCAGCATAACCAGGAGTCCCTCTACCCCTAGTTAGGGTTATATGAGTATTTTCCCTATTGCAAAGCTTGGCCAAACCAAAATCAGCAACTTTAGGATTGAGGTTGTTGTCCAAGAGAATGTTACCTGGTTTGATGTCATAGTGGATTATTCTTTGTTGGCACTCTTCATGCAAGTAAGCAAGGCCTTTGGCTATCCCAATTGCAATCTCATGAAGCTTTTCAAAATCTATAGTGTTGTTTTTTTCATTAAATAAATACTTATCAAGAGAGCCATTTCCCATGTACTCATAAACCAGTGCTCTCATGTTTCTTTGGAAGCAAAATCCATAGAGCCTTACCAGATTGAAATGGTGAATGTTGCCAATTGTTCCCACTTCTGCCATGAACTGCTCCGCGATTATCTTGTCAGAATGATTCCCGTGTAGAACCTTAACAGCGACGATTGTTCCGTCGCTACAAACTCCCTTGTAGACTGCTCCAAAGCCTCCTGATCCCAACATGTAAGAGTAGTTATCAGTTGCAATTCTTAGATGCTGATTGGTAAATCTGATTGGCTTCATACTCTCCATCTTGTTAAGAAATTTATCAATAGTAAGTGACATGAAGTGTGAGTCTGGAGTGAGTATTCCTGCAGCTATTGAAGAGCAGTTTGGCTGTAGCCATACCACAATACAAAATATCACAAATAATAATAAACCTGCAAAGCCTGCAACATGCAATTATGCATGTAATTAACAATATTAATAATTAACTAGTCAAGCTTGATCACTAATTAAATTTTCCATCAAAAAACCAAACCAGAACAGAAGATGAAATCAAACTTAAAGATTCATACGTAATCAGGAATATGCGAGCTTCGGGAGACATCAGGCAAGAGATCGATAATTAAGAATTGAATGAATGTAAGTATAGTGAGGAACCCAGTTTGTTTTTTTGCTTTGTGAAGAAAGCTGAATATTAACGTTTAATATATATTAGTCACGGGCTGGCCACCAGCAGCCTCAAACGGAACGCGTTTTTGGTGGTGAATTTCAAAATACCCATACCAAAGACTAAATAATGTGAACTAAAGCCTTCTCATGTTATGGCCCATAACTTATGGGAGAGACTCGACTTAGTGAAGTCTTCCGTTGATTTTTCGTTTTAAAGTGAAGTCGGTCAATTGGGAAATTAAATTTATGCATGTGGAAGCTAACAGATGGATGTTGTGTGGACTATATTGCAAACCCTGGGCCATCTTCAAGGGTTAGGGGTACGTATTCTTTGTTTTCTTTAGGGGTTGTTTGGTAGGAGAGAAATTTTTAATTTTCTGGAAATTATAATTTGAAAACCTTAAATATTTTTAAAAAATATTATTCTTGATAAAGTATGATTCTCAGAAATGTTTTTTAATTAGTTTTTTACAAAAACTTTCTTACGAGGAGGTAGGAATCTTTCAGTTGTTGAAAACTCAGATTTTGAAGTTTGAACTGTGAAATCTTGTGGTATTACTACTTCAAGCACTCAAACCAAAAACACCCATGTTTGTTGTCTAAGCTTGTGAAGGAAGGCCTCGAGACAATGTTAATGGTGGAATTTGCATTAGCAAAAAAGACTGGAATAACATGCAAATGGGTTGAATATACACGGACGGGGTATTCAAATTCAAGTACATAACATGCATCTGATCTGGCTATGAAACAACGCGTACTCTGATTTATTCTGATCTAAATTGCATTAGACCATCTATCTCGATGATACCAAGTAAAATTTATAAAGTTTACAAGCCGGCTTAGTAGCCCCACTATCAACGTAGAAAATGAATGAATCAATAATACACTGGAAATTGATCAAATATGGAGAGTTGAGATTGCTCTTATAATGAAATTCTCAGATTTGTCATCACCTGTCAAGTAGAAGTCCTTAGCACAAATCATTTCCTTTACATTGGTTTGCTGAAGCTGAACAGCCTTAGGAGAGCGAATGCAAATTCCTCATTGAAAAAGCTAACGACCCAATAACTACAGCTAGGGAAAATAATTGAAGTATATAAAATTGCCACCACCAATTAATGTCGACAATGCACCCTCAAGAACTGTGAGTATATACCCACTTCTTATGATAAACCTGTTACTTCATCAGTTCCATTGTCTTCACCTAACACTACAAGGCAAGCAACTCTGTCTCATTCATTGCTAACATCAACACTTGGAATATTTCTTTTCTACTATTGTATCTATGTATATGTCCTTTAATTTATTTATTTTCACCTTGCACTATCTAAAATAAACTAATTTATTTACTAAGTGAAGCAAAAATGTTTAGGCCTTAGGCAAGTAAAATGGCTAGACTAGAACTTCGAACAGCAACATCAACTGTGACAAATTGTCTAAATTTGTACAAAAGCTCTGTCAATTCATTTTTTTCTGTCCAAAAAAGTGCATGTTTTGTCTGATAAAATATTTTCTGTTTTCACAAATTATTTCGGTTTAGTCATGCTTTGCCAATGATAAGGTTTCCATAAACTATGTAGTAAAAATGTTTTTCTTTCATGGAATTAGTTTCTGTTGAATCTGTTCTATTTTGATAAATAAATGCAGCCAACAAATATCTTTAAATAAGCCTACTGTAAATAATTTGAAATGGATACTCCAAATCAACATGTACCTTATACCCAAACTTGCTCCTATCTTATAATCTTTTAGGCTTTACTTCTTTCAAACCTGGAATTCTCACGCAATAGAATGGCCAATAGCTGGCTGAAGCTCAGAAAACACCCGTGTCCAAGAGTTTCTTACAAAACATAATACATTGTGCATGGCTCTGAGTTTACAAATTGTTCGTTAAATTCTGTTTTGTCATTGATGGACAACCTGAGGGGTTGGTTGGAGTGAAAATTGCATGAGTAGAATAAGGAGGAATGACAAGAAGAGATGCATTTTAACATTCATGAGTCCGAATAGTAAAATGTCACCCTCTAATCACCACATTCCTATTTTATCTCCTGCCTAAATCATCCTAAGCTTTCACTCTAATCCTCTGGTTTGATGAAAGAATTGCAGAAGTGTTGCCAAGGTGTAACAGAAATATTTGAACGTTTTTAGTTCAGGCACCAAGAATTAGGTTGCAGAATTGCATTGTAATACTCAACAAAGCTCAAAACCACTCTGATTTTTTTTTAAAATGCAAAAAAATAGATAGAATTTCTATTTTACAGCAATCTCTGTACTGTTATGATACAACTAAGTAGCTTTTTCGATCTGAAATGTATTGTGCTTGATTTTGGAGCAAGATTCTGTCTCCCATGATGTAGTACTATCTGAATCTGCAGTGCTTCTTTCTGGAGTCAAGTTTGGCTTAACAGACACCGTTTTTTGGAAGGGCAATGGAGGTGGAGAAATTTCAATTTCACCCTCTAACATCTTCACCGCAGTACTCATTAGAGGTCTATCATCTGGTGAATACTGAACACACCACAGAGCTACCTTTGACATTCTCTCACCTTTCTCCTTGTCTTTCTCTTCAATTCCACAAAGTGAAAGCATTACAGATAATTCATTGTTCTCAAACATTTCCCATGTCCACCTTGGAAACCATTCTTGTGATTCTCCGTAGTTATCATCAAAATGCCTTCTCCTCCCTACAATTTCAAAGAGAAGAATACCAAAACTATAAACATCGCACTTCTGAGTCACCGGATAAGGCTTCCACATTTCCGGTGCAGCGTATCCCCTCGTTCCTTTAAATTGTTTATTGACTGAAACGTTCTTTCCGCTGTTGCAAAGCTTAGCCAGGCCAAAATCTGCTACCTTTGGTTCCATGTTTCATCAAGAAGAACATTCTCAGGTTTAATATCATAATGAATTATTTTTTGCTTACACTCCTCATGTAAATAAGCAATTCCTTTCGCTGTTCCAATTGCAATCTCATGAAGCTTCGCAAACTCAAGGTCTCGGTTCTTGCTGCCAAACAAGTACTTATCCAGAGATCCATTCTCCACACACTCATAAACAAGAGCTCGCTTGTTGCGGTGGAAGCAGAAGCCATAAAGCCGTACTAGATTGACATGGTAAGTTCTTCCAATGGTGCCAACTTCTGCTTTGAATTGCTCCTCCATTCTCATATCCAAGCTGTTGATAACTTTGACAGCCACATGTTCTCCATTGGCCAATTCACCTTTGTAGACAACACCAAAACCACCTGAACCTAATATGGTTGAGTAGTTCCATGTAATCATATCAAGTTCCTCGGGAGAATCTGATAGGTTTCTCCTTGTTGATGTTGCTTAGGAATCTTTCCATTGTTGCAAACTCAGATTTTGAACCTTGAACTATGGAATCTTGTGCTATTACTACTTCAATTTCACTAGTTGAAGGAAATGACTTCGAAGCTCTATGATCGTCGTCTGAACTCGAAAGCTGGGAATATGCAGGAATTGCTTCTCCTGCCTTCTTCAAGCACTGAATAATGGCATATACTATTGCTATAATAGCTATTAGTCCCACCAATCCAGAAACTGAAAATTGAAGCATAACAACTACAAAATTGAGCTTTTCTAATCAACCACTGGATGAGAATATAAGACATGTTTAATTTCTCTCCATAAGCTATCCACTTCTACTCAGTTTTACTTGCACTTTGCCATAGTATTTGAGAATCAACCAGTTCACCTTTGAGGCTAATTTTCTATACATACCATAGATACAAAACTAAACAATACTGCACTTAAGAATAAAAAATACAGGGGAAAAAGCTGTTGATTTCAATTAGAGATTGAAATTCTTATAAAATACTTACAAATATACAAGTTTCATCCATTTAGTTAGGACCGGCCAATAATTGCAATAGCTATGCTTTTATCATGTAATAGTAATTTAAAAAAAAAACCGAAAAATAGACATATCCCAAGCATGCATGGATCCAAAAGGTTTAGCTATATATCTGCTTACCAATGGACGCTATTACTGCCATTTTCATAAAATTGTTAAAAAAGCCCTGCGCCTTATCCTGAAAATCGTCATGTGGAGTACTGTAGAACGATGGAGGAGAAAGCCAAAAACTCATGCTTGTGCAGGAAAGCCTTGAGACAAAAGTTAACCCTGGAATTTGGATTAGAAAAAGACTTCAATAACAATGGGATGGGATATAGCTAGAGGTATTCTAGTACTTAACATGCATCCATGAGGATACATATATGAAAGGAGAATAGTAGTGTCTTTGACCAAAGTGTACTATGAAAAGGTCTCATACCAAAGTGTACTCGTTATTTCGTGTAGGAGTATTTTATATTTGCAAGTAATTGACAATTATGTGCCACAGAACGCGTTTTGGTTTAATTTCAGGGAAATTGCACCGTGAAAGTTGTTATATTTTGTCAGAGATATATATGTGGTTTGGCTTTGGCAGCACGTACGAAGCATACTTGTTTCTGTTTTATTGGACAGAAGCTAAATAAAAAAAATTGTAGAAAAGTCTCAAGTTTGACGGAAATCATGGTTGTATGTGTGTTTGCATGGTCTTAATTATGTATGATGTCATTTGCGTTGAGGAAGCGTTTTCAAATTAATAACTGTAAACAAAGTACGTCTGACTAACACTTCATTTCCAATTCTCCGGTTTAATAATACATATTTGTGTTAAAAAAAAAAATACATTATACAGTTAGTGTTGAATCTTATATTTTAATTCAATCTAATATTCATTTATTATTCAAAACTTTATTTTTAAGCTAATAAATATTTTTAATCAATTATTAAATTATTAAATTGTTATTAAAAAAATTTATATATTTTGAATTTCTTTTTTCTTTTTGGTTTGTCCTAGAGTGAAATATATATTGTTTAATTTGTGAAAGTTTTCCATGTAATTAACAAAAACATATTCAAAAATAATTAATATTTTATTTGTTAGTTTGAATGAAACTAAATGACTGTAAATAAGAGTGATCACAATGACTAATATTTTTGGAAATTTTTACATAAATTAAAAAAAAATAAACATTATACTTTTTATGTTAACTAACAAAATAATTAAAATAAATTGTCAAATACATAAAATTTTTAAAATTAAAAAAAATCTTACAATTATCATTTTTTAATTCATGAATTATAATGAAAAAACAATAAATTAAATATTATAAATAAAACAATTTTTAAAATAAATAGTTTAATATACAAAATTGTATGAAAAATAGTGAAAAAAAATAATACAATATCATTTTATTTAAAAAATGGTAAAAAAAAAAGTAAAAGAAAAGTTAATAAATATTTTAAGGATAAAAATGGAATAAATATATAAACTAGAAACTAGTGTATTTAAAGAATGCTACTCTATGTAACGTTTTGAAAAATGCTAGAAACTACTTTAAAAAAAAAAAGATTCGTTTCCCGAAAAACCAAACTAGTTGAAAAAGCTACTAAATAAAACTAGAAGGTGAAATGATTTATTGAACATAGCCTAAATAGCAAAAAAAGAATATAAATCACTTTTAGGGAAATTAAGGGATAAAAGTGTTTGCACTAGACTAATTGGAATAGTAGAATCGAGAAAAAATACTTTCGAAAAATAATGTAAATTTTAAAAATATGAAAAAATAAGAATAATATTTTGAAAATTTGAAAGTTAAAAAAAAAATGAAAAAACAAGAGTCAATGTTTGAAAATTTACAACAAAAAAAAATTTTAAAAAGAAAAAAAAAAGGGTAATATCTTAAAAATGTTGGAAAAAAATTAAAATTAGAAAAATGAATAAACAAGAGAAATGCCTTGAAAATTTGAAAAATAAAATAAAATTTTAAAAATAAGAAAAACAAACCAATGAAATGTCTTAAAAAATTGAAAAAAAAAAAAGGTTGAAGTTTTAAAAAAAAATTAAAAAAAAAGTGTAATATCTTAAAATTTAAATAAAAAAAACGCAAGAATATCTTGAGAATTTGAATAAAACTGAAATTTTAAAAATATGAAAAACAAATGTAATGCTCTAAAAATTGGAAAAATAATTGATTTTTTTTAAATATTAAAACAAAAGGAATGTATTGATAAATTGAAAAAAATAATAAAATTTTAAAAATAAGAAAAACAAGTGTCATGTCTTGAACATTTGACAAAAAAAAGAATGAAAAAAAAATGAATAGATTAAAAAAAACATTAAAATTTTACAAATATGAAAATACAAATGTTAATGTCTTGAAAAAATTTAAAATTATAAAAAATATTATAAAAGAAGAGTAATATGTTGAAAATTTGAATAAAATTTGAAATTTTTTATTTTTTTTTAGAAAACAAGTGTAATATCTTGATATTTGTTTTTATAAAAAACAATAAGAATGTATTGAAATTTTAAAAATAATAGGAATGTATTAATGTTATAGGTTTATATTTCAAGGTTTATGGTTTAAGTTCATGTTTTTAGAGTGTATAGTTTATGATGTCAGGGTTTATAATTCATCTTTTATTGTTCATAGTTTTAGTGCTTAATTTTTATGGTTACTAGTGTTAGTGTTCAAGTTTTAAGGTTTCATAGTTCAAGGATTATAGTTTCATGGTTTAAAGTTTAAACCTTAGCGTTTAGTGTGTGTTTTGTTCATAGTTTAGAGTTTATAATCTAAGATTTAGGTTTTAAAGTTTAGAGTTAACTAATTAGGGTTTTCTTTATGAAACCGTAATTAATTAAGGTGTAGGATTTCATTAATGCAACTCTAATTATTTAAGGTTTCATTGTTGAAACTCTAAATAATTAAGAATTTCAATGATGAAATCCTAAATAATTAAGGATTTATTTTTGAAACTCTAAATAATTAGGATTTTATTAATAAAACCCTGAATAATTAGGGATTTATTGACAAAACCCTAAATAATTAAGGTTTCATTAGTAAAACCTAAATAATTATGGATTTATTGATAAAATAAAACCCTCATTATTTAAGGTTTCATTGAGAAAATCCTTAATAATTAGGATTCCATTGATGAAACCCCTAATAGATAAGGATTTGTTTATGAAACCCTTAATAATTAAGGGTTTATTGATAAAACCCTAATTATTTAAGGTTTCATTGATGAAATCTTATATAATTAGGGATTCATTGATGAAGTCCTAAATAAAGAGAGTTTTATTTATGAAACTCTAGTTATTTAAGGGTTAGCGGTTAATTAATGAAATCTTAATTATTTAAGGTTTCATTAATGAAATCCTAATTAATTAGGGTTACGTAGATGAAACCCTAAATAATGAAAGATTTATTGATGACACCAAAAATAATTAAGGTTTTATTAATGTAACCGATAATAATTTGAGATTTATGATAAAACCTTAAATAATTAGGATTTTATTGACGAAAACCTAATTTATTTGGGTTTCATTGATAAAATCCTAACTAATTTGGGTTTTCTTTATTTAAGGTTTCATTGTTGAAACCTTAATTGATTACGATGTTATTAATTGAAGCCTAAATAATAAAGGATTTATTGATTAAACCCTAAATAATTAGAATTTTATTGATGAAATCATAAATAATTAGGGTTACATTGATGAAATCTTAAATAATTTAGGATTTATTGATAAAACCTTAAATAATTAACATTTTATTAATGTAATTGTTAATAATTAAGATTTTATTTATGAAACCTTAAATAATTTTGATTTTATGATGAAGGGTTTCATTAACGAAAATCTAATTTATTTGGAATTCTTTGATAAAACCTTAACTAAATAGGGTCATTGTGACATGACCCGCACTACTACAACTCTACAAGACTCTCTACAAGGTGAGGACAGGTAACATATATGTATCTTGAAAAATGTGCTTTCTTATCTTTTCTTCATAATTTTGTGATGAATACTATTGTTTCGTTCTTTATTAAAAGAAAAAAAATTGTCCAAAATATTTTTTTAAAATTTTAATAAAACTTTTTAATTGTCCATTTTGTGAGAGTCCAGAATAGTCTTCAAAGAACACTAAGGATAATTTAAAAAATGTAAAATTTATTACATTCAAATATTTTCTTAGTTAATGTGTATGCAAAATGGTTTTTTTTTACACTTATAATAAAAAAACGGATGATGTACCATTTTTTAAAACTTTCCAACCCTCTTTCATGTTAAAGATATAATCCTCCTATTTGATTTTTCATCATTTTCACTTTCACTCCTCTCTATTTCTTAATTTCGTACCAAACAAAGCCTTAGTGAGGTTTGATACAATAACAAATACAAATTCTTATTTTGGGTAGCTAGATTGAAGAAAAAGACAGAAAGAGAGACAAAATGTGATAATTAATATGATAAGAAACAAAAAAACAAAACAAAAAAAGAGATGAAAAATAAAGCTTTAGAAAATAAATATGTTTATTTATATTAATTAACTCTCAACATCACCATAATACGACACATCCTTATAAGACTGTCCTTCAATTTTTGGAGACACCAAGAGCAAACCAGACATACTAATAAACTAACATTGGTAGCGACAGTGACAACTAGATAACGGGGGGTTTCCAAAGGTAATACAATATCCAACGGTTTGTTTTTCCTTTCCAGGATACCTGGTAACACAAGCATAATTGCATTGAGAGTTGGTGCAGACTTTTAGTTGTTCAGCCAGAACCGAGTCACATTCTTTTCCATTACCAACCACCTTAGCCATCAGATCTCCTGCATGTCACAACGTACGATAATTAACCATCATGCAGATCATTTTATCAAATATTTTTCAAATCAACTCATTCAAAATGAACAAAAACAAAAAAATATATATGTTCAAAAGACTAAAACAATATAATAAGGTCTAAGAAAGAAAAAGAAATTTACATTTAGGAAGAAAATAGAAAATACAATATATTTTTGAAAAAAATTATGTAATTAAGCCATATGTCGATATATAATGGCGGGTTAAAAAATTACCAAATGTTAATAAGAGGAGGAGAATGGCATAAAAAGAGTAATGCTTGGCCATGGTTGCTGCAATTTTGCTTTGGTTAATAATATATATGATCTTTTGTAGGAGGTTGGTAATGAAGAAGAAGTGTTTTCAGCTGAACTTATATAGTACGTTGTGCTGGTTTGTTCTTTAGAACTGTGAAATGTGTTTAATTAAAGTGACATGGGAAGTTATTAATTATAAATGTAATTCTTGCTTTATTACTTAGATATACATATGTTAAAAAATGAATCGCCAATGATTTGGGAAGCATTAATTACAATCATAATTTTCACTAAAATCACCATTTTGTCATGATGACATAACGATTCGGGAAATGAATTGACAATGATTTGTGAGACCAATTTAATACAGTGATCTGCGTAATATAATTGGGATAAAATAGTGCTCCTTTTTTTGCATACAAAATATAATATTTTTATAACTGTGAAGCCACAGTGAAATTTCAAATGGGAATTAATTTCTATTATTAAAATGAGAATTAAATGGAAATTTAAAATTTTAAAATACATTATAATGTTGCTAATTTTAGGGGTAATTGTTACACTCTAAAGAAATATGTTACTAATTTTAGGCATGCTCATTATTCTGAAAAAATACTGTTGATAAAAAATTAATGTCATTTATTTACATAAATGTTGCATCTAAAAAAATCACGTTAATGCTGCATTTCATTAATTATGTTGATTTATCATTCTTTATATTTAAAAACCTAACCAACAGACTTAAAATTAGAAATAGGTTACTTTTAAGAAAAAAGTTGTGAAAAATACCAATTAGTAAAAAAAATTTAAAATAGAAAAGAAGTTATTTATTTTTAATAAAAAAAATTTAAAAAGTAAAGAACTTTACAGTAAACTACCAGTTATGTTTTTTTTTTTTTTGAATTCTTTTAGAATAATTAATATTTTTTATCGAAAAATATTAATAATTAATTTGTTAGTTTTTGTTAGTGGGGGAGTTGAACCCAAGACTTTCCAATCTAATTATATTTTAATTTTAATAAGTTAAAAAAAAATGTTAACAATTAACTTTTTACCTTTTTTTTTTTAAGCTTTCATTTTTAATTTTAATTTAAAAGTAACTTATAAGTTAAAAATAAACTGGATTAAACGGTGCCTTATTAGTTTTTTATTTATTTATTTTAAGTTTAATTATAGTTTTGATCTCTTTATTTTTTTAAATCACAATTTTAGTCTCTAGTTTAAAATTCACAATTTTAATCTATAGTTTCAAAATCAAATACCTTTGTTTCTGTAGTTAAAAGATTAATTAATATTTGAATTTTAACAAAACTAATATTTGAACTCTCATCTCTCTTTAATTTTCAAATGACAAAATAATTCCTAAGTAAATAGTTTGTAAAAGAGTAATTTATAAAATAAAAAATTAAATATATAAAAAAAAAAATTATAACTAACTAACAATAACATGTTAAAAAATTAAAAGTTGCACCAACATATATTAATGCGGTTTCAAAGCAATCCAAACTGTAACAACTAGAATAAAATTCCCTAAAAAAAAGCTAGAATAAAATTAATTCTTTAATTTATAACTGTCCATGCATTTTTTTTTTTTTGATGAATAACTGTCCATACATTTTAAACGACACACAGGTACAAAAGAACAAATCATCACCATTATATATATAACTTCACTGCAAAAGCTCATCATCGATATCATTATCAACCTCCTACTACAGTAAGATCACACATATATTAATTAATATTATCCAAAGCAATATAGCCATGGCCAAGAATTGTTGCTCTTTATACGCCATCCTGATCCACTTACGGACACCAGGTAATTACATAACATGCTACCATTTAACGATAGTGCCTAATTATTAGTTATAACGTCATTGGGCTTAATTATGTAGAACTAGTTATAATTACTTAATTATTGGCATTAATTTACAACTAGTTTTAATGATCTAATATATATTTTTCTTAAATATGTTGTTGCATCATGGTTAATTGTTGTCACATGCAGGAGGAACTCTGATGGCTACCGGGGTGGCTGCGAAAACTTGTGAAGCACATTTGCCAAATGTAATAGGTTGTGACAACACTGCAATTCTGATTGTGTTGTAAAGTACGGCAAAAACGCTACTGGATATTGTGTTAGCATAGGAGAGCCCGATAGTATTTGTATATGCCAGTATCCATGTTAGTACGTTTTTGTTGCCTCCAAAATAGGCAATCTAATCTAATCATATAATAAAATTTGAGTGAGTTTTTAATATATGTTTTTCTTTTCTCTCTCTTCAATTCATCATAATCATACTCCTCCTAAACAACCATCTTTCAATCATTTCACGGTACACTAGACACAGAGAAACTAGGAGACACTGAAACTATCTGCACTTCTAAAAATTACAAGACAACGTTCATTTATGATAAGAAATTTACTTGATGATGATTAATGCATTTCATATACTAATGTTAAAATATGTTTTTAGTTTTTATAAACATAAAAACGTATATTTTCATTTTTTACAAAAAAAATTTAGTATATTTTTTAATTTTACAAATTTAAAATGTGTTATTTTGTTATTTGAAGTTAAATTTTATTATTGGAATCTATATGTTTGATGTAATTTTCTTTTAGCACTTTTTAATTTATTTCAACATTTGCTATTTACATCCCGTGTTTGCTGAGTGCACCCTTGTCTCTTTTATTTCCTTATTTTTTTTATAACATCATTTTTTAAATGTTATTTTGCACTCCAAGTATATCTTTGATAATGTTACACTCCTCTTCACCCCACCCTTCTTTTCTCTTCTCTTCTCTTTTCTTCATAAAACTCATCTTTTGCACCCACTCTACCTTGCGCATGCATCTCACAATTGGTTGTTTCTGTCCTCTCTATTCATCACGAGTTATTCTCAATCTCACTTCTTCCATACCTCTTCTTTCCAAAAATATGATTCCGCAATTCTGTTAATAGTGTTTCTTCTTTCTCTCATTTGTAGGGATGAGTATGTTTCCAAATATAACTTTTAATCATTTATATTATTGTTTTTTTTTAATTGGTAATTTTATTCTGTAGGATTTGTGATGGTTTATCTTCCTTAACTGCTACATGTACTCTTGGGATTACTAAATCTCAATGAAATGGTAATCTTAATAAGTCTTGAGATTAAGAATGTCAATGTCATTATACAATAAATGTGTATTTCGAGAATGACATATACATATACTAAAAATTTCTTTCCAGTATCATGACATAGTTACAAAAATACATTTCCAGGATATATTATTTTGAAAACATGTTTTTATAATAATAAATCATACATTTGAGTCGCACCTCTTTGATGATTTTGTATTCAAAAGTCTTTCCATGCATGGAGTCAGAGTCTCCAATCATTAATATGGTAGAACTATTATTAAAGAAATGAAGTCACCATAAAAATCAATAAAACCAATTCACTTAAGAGATATTGTAACTTATAACCATTAACATTATAGAAAGAAAATACTTATTTAAAAGCATTTAAAGAATCCAAACCACCATCAAAACATATGTATAAGATGTTAATGGCCAAGTACGTTGAAACCTAATGTTAGTAAAAAAAAAAAAAAAAAATCACAATATTACATATAATATTAATGAAAAACATAATATTATTCAAAGAATATGAGGTGAAGATGAATACAAAATTAGGATAAGAGGTCAAACAATAATGAAAATAAATTTTTAGAAAGAATTCAAAATTATAAAATAAGATTTTAGATAGAATTTAAAAATATGATTTTAAAAAATATAAATATAAAATGAAAATAAAACATAACAAACATGGTGGTCAGAAATTTAGTAAGCAAAGAGTGAAAGAAATAAAATGGATGCTAGAAATAAAAAAAATCTTGTAGATTCAGATAAATCAATCTAACTTCGAACAAAAAAAACATTTCAAACAATGAAAAATAAATAAAAAATTTTGTAAGAATTAAGAAAATTTATAAGTTTAAAAACATATTTTAACAGATAATAAAATATGTTATATATATAATATTTATTTATTTTTTTCACCAATATATATAATATTTATGAGATTATAATAAAACTGTATATATAATCCATCTTCCAATTATTGCACTACATAAGACACTTGGAAGAGCCACTAAAAAAAAAAAAAAAATGCAATGAAGAGGGTTTTGTTTGTTACTGAGATGCAACATTGTTGAGTTCTGTTTGAACTATTTCGAGTTTCGATGAAATTCTTGATAAGCGTTCAGTTTATTTATTTTTAAGTAAATTATGTGACAATCATCTATTTCTTGAATTGAAACATAATATTCTCTCATCCTAATTTGCTGTCATTTTATTAGTTTTTAACTTCAAAGTTAGTTAGTTTGTGAGATTATTTGATTTTCTTACCTCATTTCCTTACTTTTGGAAGATAAATGTTTTTAGTAATTCAATTGTAATCCAAAACCTTTTTAGTTCTTCAAATTTATTTTTGACATTTTTAGGTCCTTTAAATATTGTCAAATATATTTTAAGTTCTTATGTAAATTTTTACATGACGCCTTTGATAGTATTGGATTAGCATGGTCGTACTCCAAATTAACATTCTCTCCCTTTGTTTTCTTCCTTTTCACCCTTGACTCCTCATCCTTTACGACCAAGTTATTTTTACTCTCCTCACACCAGTCGCAGCGACTTCACCACTATTCGCCGATGTCTTTATCCTTACCACCGAGTCTGTCTCTTCCATTGCGTCACAGTTGATCTTTTGCTGCTTCCAGGAATCTGACCCCAACCCTTCGTGATCGTAGTCGTCCTCCTCATTGCCATCATAATGGTTATTGGTGGAGGAGGAGAAGGCTTGGTGCTTGCTCCTGCTGCCCCTGTGAAGCGTGGAGAACATGTTCTATGATGGTAGATGTGTGTGATTGTGACAAAAAAAGTGAAGAGGAAAAAAAGTGTTAATTTGTAGCACAACAGTACTAATTTGAAGTACGATTGTACTAATCTAACACTATCAAAGGCGTCATGTAAAAATTTACGAAATGACTTAAAATATATTTTGAAAATATTTGAAGAACTAAAAACTTTTTAGATCACGTTTATAGGACTAAAAATATATTTAAGCTTTTTGAAAAATGCTAAAATACCAAGCTTTAGTGAGCAATGGATTATCCGGAGGTGAAAGCAAGACAAATCTGTCATTTTGCTTTTACATTTTTTGCTCTAAAGGAATATATTTCATGCCTTTTCTTGAAGATTGAAGGACACTATTCCATTGGACAAAGCGCAATGCTTCCTATTTTTCTTAGATAGAGGGTCCACTGAAGTGAAGATCATCATCTTCCTACCCCATCTTTTGTATCTCTGAGTTTCCTTTCATGATTAAGCGTAGCTAAGCTTTCATTATTGTAACGGTCTGAATGTAACATTGTTGTGCTTTATTTGAATTGTTAAGTTTGATCAAATTACCAATTTCTAGTCGGCTTTTGTTAAACATTACCAATTTTCAGTGTGTTAATGTTTTATGCTATAGGGAGAAGTGATGAAATGTGAGTTGTGGTTAACCACTGATCCAAAGGTCTTTTGGCATGGTATATATTGATATGAGAGAATTGAAAATGTTTGTTTATTTTAGATTTTAATATCTTTTTACTAATTTTTTTTTGTTTAAATCCTTAAAATTAAAAGTTACTTTTTATACTACTTTTTTTCTAAAATTATCAAACAAAGTATATAGATTTTATAATTTATGATAATGTTTTTCCTATCAAAGTATAATTTGTGACGATTTTTCATCGTCAAAATTAAATTGTGATGATAAAAAATTCTTACAAATTACAAAATTTATAAACATTGTTTAAAAATTTGAAAAAAAAAAAACTAAAAAAATAGTTATCACATTTTAAGGATTAAAAAAAATAAACTTTATTTTTAGGTAAAAAAAAGTAAACACCTTGTTTGAAAGCATAAAAACATATTAAACATTTATTTTAATTAGTGTTTGATATGTGTGTAATTTGGTGATAAATAATAGGAATAATAAAATCTATAACTTATTTTTTTTTGGAAAAAATTACATTCTACGTTAATTCTAAATAAAAACAAATTTTGAAAGTTAGGCAGATAACACTTTTGACTTGTTTTACTTCTGTTTTCAGGGGGTTAAGCCTCATCTGTAGCTTTTGCTCTTGATATTTAAGCATTTGTTGCTTCTGACTGACATGACGGTTAATAAACTGATCATTGTATAATTTTTTGCTTCTGCCAAGTGGTTAAGTCATAGCTAGAGTGTAACTTTTGCTTGGTGGTCGAGTTGTATACCTCAAATTGGTATTGCATTGCTTTGTTTTAATGTATTGCATTGCTTCATTCGAAGCTGGAAGTGTTATTTGTGGGATTCTATTCAAGATATAATCAGTTTGGAATTAGCTACTTGTTAATTTCTTATGACATTGTAAATAAGGCAAGTAGATGGCTTGATGTAAGCATGTTTCTCATTTCAATAAAATCCAATTGACTGATTTTCTTCACTCTCTCCTCATGTATATTAACACTTATCCAAAAACTAAATAATTGATGAAACTCACTTGCTGGTAGATATATGATTGATGAACCTATAAGAAATCAAATGAAAGATAAAAAGCAAAACAAGGTTGCCACATTTGCAACAATTTATTGAATAAAGTTTAGGCAGAGGCTAATTGAATCTCGCACTTGGTCACAACAGGTGTGGCAAGAACATGGACAGATTTGGATACCAATGCTGAGGAATCGAAACAAACACTTGTACTATCGGTATCGGTCCGCGATGCTTGGATGTCCGAATCAGTGGCAGGAGGAGGAGCCCAATCAATGAGGTGCTGAAAAGGGTTCAGAGGCTTTGGAACTTGAACAGAACCTTCCAACATTTTCACCACAACACTCATTATAGGCCTTGCTTCTGGCCTATACTGAACACACCACAGAGCCACCTTAACAATTCTTTCTGCAATCTCCCTATATTGGTCCTCAATCTCACAGACAGTTATCAAATCCTCCACTTTTTCAGCATCAAATCTTTCCCAAATCCACATTGGAAACCAAACCTGACTCTCGGGAAGGTTGAGATTATGGTTTCTTCTCCTTCCAATGATTTCAAACAACAGCATTCCAAAGCTGTAAACGTCGCACTTGTGAGTTACAGGAAACGGCAACCAGAGTTCAGGTGCAGCATAGCCAGGAGTGCCTCTACCCCCTGTCATGCTTACATGAGTGTTGTCTCTGTTGCAAAGCTTGGCCAAACCGAAATCAGCAACTTTTGGACACAAGTTCCTGTCCAGGAGAATGTTTCCCGGTTTAATGTCGTAGTGGATTATTCTCTGCTGGCACTCTTCGTGCAAGTAAGCAATGCCTCTCGCCGTTCCAACCGCGATGTCGTGGAGCTTTTCGAGCGAGAGCACCGCGCTGTCGTGGAAAAGGTACTTCTCCAGCGAGCCATTGGACATGTACTCATACACCAGCGCTCTCAGGTGTCTCTCAAAGCAGAATCCATACAGACGAACTAGGTTGAAATGATGGACTTTTCCAATGGTTCCCACTTCCGCCATAAACTGTTCATCTATTCTTTTGTCGGAACTGCCGCGTAGAACCTTCACGGCTACGATGGTTCCGTTGTTAAAGCTTCCTTTGTAAACAGATCCGAAACCTCCTGATCCTAAGTGGAAAGAGTAGTTATCTGTTGCAATCCTTAACTGCTGATCAGTGAACCTTATTGGCTTTTCCCTTTCCATATCACTAAGAAATTTATCCATGGTGAGTGTCATGAATTGTTTGTCTGCTGCTGTTTGTTTAAGTGACGATTTAGAATAACGAACAACCTGAAATCTTTTCATGCATTTGGGTACTAACCAAACGAAAAGACCTATCTTCACAAGAATTATAACTGCATCAAGATCATTAGAACATTCTGTCAGAACAAAAATCTTGCAAACAAACCAACAACAAAGAACAGAAACAAAACAAAAACAAATAAAAATTCAGTTACCTACTACAACAGCAATTACAATTCCATCAGACCCAGATTTGTTAGAATTGTCAAACCCATCGCCACTTGTCGTGGTGTAGGTGGTGGTGGTGGACGACATTGGACTATTAATCTATTATTATATTAGAATTCAGAACACTACAGTTGATAGTAAGGAACAATTAAACTGCAATAATGTAGTTTGCAGTATACAGTATTTATTATGTTACTAACTTCACCACAATGGGCCTCTAAACGCGTTTTTGTTTTATGGTGAATTTCATGGTTATTTCAGAAATATATTTCCGAGAGAAGTAAAGGTGTGAAATTTATGTGACTGCAGTGCTGACTATATTAAATGATCGTTGAAGTTGTGGAACTGGAAGTAGTGAAGTCTTCTTTTTTGTCGTTTGATAATTAGTTAGACCTCTCTGTTATCTAATTCCGACCATTTGTTTGTTGACACGCGTTTTTGCTCAACTTCATGGAAATTTCACCAAAAAGATACCAAGACTTTGAGAAATATCAATCATAAAGATAGTTTAATAAAAGTGGAACTCTATTGATTAAATTTTGTGTATTGGGTTGTGCCTTCCGTTTTTTTTTTTTGTCCACTACTAAATCACATAAAAATAAAAATAAAAATTACAGTTTGAATTTATTCTGCAACACCATTCTTGGGACTTCCTAAATATAGCTTTTCAATAATAGTTTACACCGTGTTGTTTGATAAAAAAAAAAAAAAAATTATTTGGTCGTGCATCACTCTGTTGAAGTTGTTACACTTTAACTATAGCATCACCATAAACTTTCCATGAAAAAAGGTTTGAAAGATAGATTTGAAAGTTATGCGACTTTATGGGGACAATATTATTAAATGATAGTTGAAATTGTGGGAGTAGAAGAAAAGTCTTCCTATTTTTAGGTTTAGTCCAGGAAAGAGAGAGATTTAAGTATTCTAATTAGATTGACACACCAAAACCAAAGATCCACTCCCAAGCTAAAATTGCATTAATAATAAAAGAAAGGATTACAGGATTGTTTAGTTACAATGGTATCATAGAACCCATAGAATCAGTACAAAAGATATTTAAGTAAATCTATAATTGGGCATATTACATTGATTTCTAAACATAAAGAGTCTTAAGAAAATTTGGTGCTATACTAAACCAAGTAAAGGGCAATTTCTGCTTGAGGCCGTGGCTGGCCAAAGTGTCAGTATATTGATTATTCTCTAAGCTTGAGGTTGGATTTTTGCTTCAGCATTTGGCACCATTGCCTGCACAGCTGCTAAGGAACTATATCGTATTATGAAAAGCTTGGACTGCGGAGCTTGAATCACATTCTAACCAAACATTACACCAGCCGTGTAAAAAACATAAATCAATGGCCTTAATGACAGCCCACAATTCTGCATACAAAGTTGTTCAGATGCCAATGTATTCAGAAAAATCACCCTTATAGCAACCTTGACTATCACGAAAAAGTCCTCCAGCAGAGGCATGGCCAGGAGATCCAGCAGCAGCTCCATCCGTATTGCATTTGATGCAATCAGCTGCAGGGGATTGCCAGAAAGCAGGTAGTGGAATTAGTGGTTTAGTTGGACGTGGAGTGATGCCAAAATAGGCAAGGAAAGGAACTTCAGCATGAGTTAAAGAGAGCTGTCCAGTAGATAATCTGCCAGTTAGGAAGACTTGTGCTTTAATTTGATGAAATATATGAGAAACGGGAATCACTTGATTTTTGAAACGGTGGCTGTTACGACTAGTCCAAATGGACTAGAATATGTGTATTACAACTGATAGCAAAATGTCTTTTGCTTGTGAACCAGCTGTTTGATTGCAAGAAAGAAGAGCTTCCAATGAAGAAAGAGATAAATGCACAGGAGATATATGCTGAAGCCAATTCCAGAACTGCAGGGCAAAAGGACAGCACAAAAATGTTGCATTGTTTCTTCAGCTTGCATACAATGACAGCATATTAAAACTATAATACAGCCTTTCTTTTTAAGAAGATCATAAGTTGGTAAGGCTCTATGTATACTCTTAACTGTCCATTTTTAGGTTTCATAGTTAGTGAGGACAACATTAAATATTTCCGTATACTCTTAACTCTTAGCCCACCTGTTTGTTTGTTGCCTCAGGATATTGACCCAATGCTCAATTTCATAGAAATTTCACCAAAAAGATATTTGAGCTATATACGAGAAATTAATCTATCAGAAGAAGTTTCAACTACAGTGATAAATAGAAGTGGCACTTCATCGATTGAAATTAATTAACTCACAATTAATGTAATATATAAGAGATGCTTGTACGCATATATAATGTTTTTCAAACAATCAAAGAGATTTGAATAGGTAGAAAAAATAAGGCATTCAAGTTAGAAACAATCAACCCGTTCCTAGGTGAATAAAGTTAAAAAAATCTGAAATCTAAGAATCAAAATCATAACCATTAGTAAACAAAAATAAATAGACCATGAATCACAAACACGAACAGAAATCAAATCTCTTATACTAATAATATTAAATAATAATAACCCACAAAGAATCAAGTACAGGAAAACGTCGAAGGTGCTACATATGCCGCCATAGTAAAGGTCTGTCCTGTTGGGATGCTGCGTTGTTAAAGACAGATCTCTTTTGATTTTGTGCGTTGATTTTTTGGGATTTGATGGGAGAATTGGGAATCATTTTGGTTTTAGAGATTTTTTGGGATTTGATTGGAGATTTGGTATTGATTTTGGGTTTAGAGATTTTTTAGATTACACAGAAATTTATTTTCTTTTAATTTTAAGTGAGTCTGTGTTTAAAACCGTAAAAAAAAATATTTTAATCTCAAACTAAAAATATTATATTCTTTGTTTGGCTCCTTTTATACATTCGGATAAAAAAAAAAAGAGAGTATTTTGTAAGTTAAAAAAAAGGATTTAAAAAATTAAATTTAAATTTGAAGGGAAAAAATGAGGTATATTTAAGCATATTTAAAAGTGTTTTTATTACTGCGTTCAAAAGATATAAACATATTGATGCAAGCTTTAATAAAAGTTACAACAACGTATATTATTAAGGAATGAAATATCCAAAGTGTAACAAATAGGATAAAATGAAATCTTCATAAAAAAAAAAAAAGATACAATGAAATCCTAAATTTATAACTGTCCATTTTAAACACACAGAAACGGTAGAAAAGAACAAATCATCACCATTATATATAGCTTCACTGTAAATATTATCCAAAGCAATATAGCCATGGCTAAGAACTGTTGCTCTTTCTACGCCATCATGATCCTCCTCTTGTTCACACTAGGTAATTATATATATAACATGCTACCATTTAACGATATATTTTCATAAAAGTTATTGCATTATGATATTAATTAATTGTTGTGACATGCAGGAGCTCCGATGATGGCTACGGTCGTGGCTGATCAGAAGATTTGTGACGCATATATGCCAGATTTATATGGCTGCGAAGACATTCCATGCAATGCTTCTTGTATTGCAAAGTACGGCAAAAAAGCTACTGGAATTTGTCTTAGGCTAGAATTTCCCATTACTAATTGTTTATGCCACTACCCATGTTAGTATATGTTTTTTTTTTTCCCCTCCAAAATGGGCAATCTAAACTAATCATATAATAAAATTTGCCTTATTGATTATTACTGTATGTTTTTTTTTTCTTTTTTACTTTTCTTACAATATTTAAGCTTCCCATCATCTTTTTATTTCATTATTCTCCTTTTTCAATTACAACAACTTTTTTTTTCTCTCTCTCCCATTCATCATGCATGCATACACATCCTCCTAAACCATCTTTCAGGAGACAGAGAAACTATATGCACTTTTAAAAATTACAAGACAACCTTGACTTATGATAAGAAATATATATATATATATATATATATATATATATATATATATATATATATATAAATTAGCTAAAATATGTGTTTTAGATCTTGATATATACCTCAATTTCAATTTTTCATTTGCTCGCTAATAATTTTTTTCCTTTCTGATTGATATTTAATATATCAAAATATTTATTTTTAATACTTGATATTTTATTTTAATCCCTGAAGAATTAATTTTTTTTAATTTTTAGTACTAATATATGTAGATAATATTTTTACTTATCCCTGTCAACAAAATTTCAAACACCAAAACAAAATGAACAAAATTTATGTTATACTTTTAATGTATTACCTTCAAACTCTTAAAATAAATTATTTGAAAGTGTTGATTTTTTAATATAAAATTATTTTTTCAAGTTTGGTTAATCATATTAACCGAAACATATTTTAGGATTCATATTAATTGCTAGTGCATTAAGAAGCGATTTTGCTCTTGTTAGGGATTCTTTTATCCAGTAATAATAAGGTATTTTCACCAAAAAAAATATTGATGGTTAAACATATTAGTTTTATTAATTAATCATATTAACTAAATTAATAATTTATTATACTTAGTTGAAACATATTCTGTTAAAAAAATTTATAATGAAGATTTAATTTACTATTTTAGCCTTTAAAACAAACGAGAAAACTATAGTTGCAATATTATCTCACTTTTACTTTTATATATATATATTGCGGAAGGTATGGATGATAATGATAAATAGAAAGTAGTAGTTATTTAAGTAATTTATTAATATTGATAAAACATTTATTATTTTTATTGAGAGAGACAGATTTACAAAAGAGAGCTTTAAAGGTTAAAGGGATAGAGAGAGAAGAGAATTTAAGGCTCAAGAGAGCTGTGTCTCTCAACCCTTCAACTCACCTATTTATAACATGGTAACCACATTTATCATTTTGTGAAGATAGAAGTGATTCTGTGTGCCCTATTATTTCTTCAAAGTAGACATTTGATGAAAATTTGAAAATGCCTCTAAGTAGGTAGCTGTCAACACCCAATTTTGTCCGGTTAATTACGCTATTATTATCGTTGTTATTATTATTATTATTATTATTTGTTTCACAAGTAATATCAAAAAAAAAAAAGGAGAAGAGAAGAAGAAGAGAGATGAACAAAGAAGAGAAGAAAGATTCAAAGAAAACCAATCATTTGTCATTTCTTTCATGTTCCTTTATCACAAGGCTATTACAAATACAAGATTGAAATGAAGTTTCAGAAAAGCTTACAAACCTAAAAATAGTACAAGCCAAATCTGTTCAAGGCAAAAAGAAATAAAAGAAGCAACAAGAGAAAAAGAAAAAAAGAGCAGCCTCATCAACTAAAAAAAAAGGGGGCAGACAAAAAAATCAATCAAACAGCTTCATCCTAAATATCTTCATCAGCAGCTTCTCCCAAGCAGCTCCATAAGCAGCCTCATCAAACTAGCAAGCTAGGCTAGACTCTAGGGGTGACTGCAAGGGAAAAGAGGACATTGACATGAGGAAACCCTCCTAGGAGGGAAAGCTTGGAGCAAACCCTCCTAGGAAGGAAACCTCATGCCTATATATAGGGTCAGATCAGAAAAAAGAAAAAAGAGAGAGAGAAGCATAAAAAAGGAAAATACTCATATCAGAGAGAAGAAGAGAATACAGGCAACAGAGAAAGGAGAACCAGCAGAGAGAAGAAGATCAGAGAAAACAGCAAGGAAAGCAACCTATACAGAAAAAGAGAGGACAGAACAGCAAGAACACCAAGAACAGATAAGAGAAAATATCAGAAAAGCAGAGTAAACAGGTTTCTTTCCTTTCAATCTTCATGTAATCTTCATCATGTACTAGCAGTTTCTATGTTTGATTGTAAACGATGAAATATCTTGCAATCTATTTGCTTAAAATGATAAAGAGACATGAATCTAAGAAGAAAATACCATGTTTAAAATTTAAATTAATCGAACCTATCAAAGATATAAGCCTAGCCTTATAATCAGAATCAAACGTTTGTGGTAAAAATCCAAAGCATAAACAGAGCCAGGAGCATAAGCAGAGACAAAATCAGGCATAATCAGGGACATAATGAATACCCAGAACACCAAAACCTTCAATCCCAAACAGAATCCCAATACAGACAGACCCACAAAACCAAGCATGAGCAAATCAGAGGACCCAACCAATCAGATAAACCAATCCAACAAACAAACAGAGCAATCGGTTCAAGGCCAAAGAGAAACATAGAGAGGGAAAAAGAAATTAGGAAACTCGAACAGAGAAGCCAATCGAACAGAGAAATCAGTTCAAGGCAAAGGGGAAGTAGAAATAGAGAAAAGGAAGGGGAATGAGAAAGAGGAAGAGACAACCTGGGCCGACGGTCTTCGTCCTCCCTTCCACCAGCCACGCGCGCCCGCGCCGCCACCTACACCACCGTGACGCACCATCGCGCCATCATCATCCTCCTCCACCTAACCTAGCCACGTGCGTCGCCATCACCCCGCGACCACTACGGCCTCACCACTAACCACTCTTCTTTCCCTTCCACTTGCCTCCGGCCACCCCTCAACCGCCAGTCACCACCGCCGGCCTCCCCTTTTCTCTCCCTCGCGAACCCTTTCCCCTCTCCTCCTCCGCCTCATCTCACCCCTGTCGCGGCCTCCCCTTTTCTCTCCCTCGCGAACCCTTTCCCCTCTCCTCCTCCGCCTCATCTCAATCGCCAAGCCCTCCCCCATGGCCGTCAGCCAAGCCTCGCCATTTTCCCCTCTCTCTCGCGAACCCTAACCCAAGCAGCTAAATGAATGGGGGAAAGAGGAACCCTGATTTTAATTTCGCGTTTTAGACCATTCTGCTATTTGCACCCTCTATATTACTAAACCGCAACACATTTATCTTGGGCCAGTTTGCTGTTTACACCACCATATATTACTAAACCGCAACACATTTATCTTGGGCCAGTTTGCTGTTTACACCACCATATATTACTAAACCGCAACACATTTGTCTTGGGCCAGATTTCTATTTACACCTTCATTTTACTAAATTACAGCTTCTTGTTTTGGGGCCATATTTCTGTTTACACCCCCCGTTCTACTAAGTTTCTTTCCTTTTTTAAATTATCAATAGTTGTTTAAATTAAAAAAATCATTTTAAAAAATAATAATAAAGATGAATTGGCTTGGGTGTACACCTCTGTCAATTTTTCAAAGTGTTTTTTAGGACAAATGAGTTGCGACAACTCAAGAGTCCTAAATTAAAAAATAAAAAGAATAAAAATAGTATATCTCTTTCTTTCCTTTAGTAAAATTAATTATTTTGTTCTAGTAATGTTTTGGTGAGATAAAATGTCTAGAAATTATAAAAGATTTTGCTTAATTAATTAAAGGTAACCGTCTTTTTGACGGACGTTGTAGGGTGCTAATACCTTCCCTATACGTAATGGACTCCCGAACTCAAAATCTGGTTTCAAAGACCATTTTTTTTCTAAAAAAGGTTTTTCTGATGTTTTCCTTAATAAACATTGGTGGCGACTCCTCTGATCCACATCTTCGATTTTTATCGCCGCCCCCGCCGCGATTCCGGTTGCGACAGTAGCTAAATTGGTATTTTCTTGGTATATATAATAGTATTACCAAAATGATCAACTTTTGTAGTTATTATGTCCATGTGAGCTATTATTTCGTCAGGAGTTTCTCCATCAATTGATTTTAATGTTTTCTTAGATCCTAGTCACAGCTGGTCCAAGTCTGCAATTTTTTGAATTCCAAAACAGTCATCCTCATTATTCAAATGCAAATTACTGCATTGGGTTTCTCCTTCTAAGACATTCTGCTTTTCATCCGAGTTTAGAAAAGACAAGGCTGCCAAAAGGTGTTGTCTTTTCTCCTCTTTGAATTTTCCTACTAGTTGTAAAGACACTGCAGGATGCTGGAATGCCTTCTTTTCAAGAGTAGGGGGAATGAATGATTTTTCAGTCTTCCAATGAGAAAACTTATCTTCCAAAAATTTAGCTTCGAATTTCTTCCACTAAAAAACTTTTACCCGGTGGCATAAAACTTTCGGATAAGGAGTTGAATTATGTTGGAGAAATTCATAGAGATGCTACATCAACCAGCTCACCCCCATTATTGAGCAAAGCTAATTAACTTTTCATGTACTAGTAATTTAGGAGTTAACTTTTTATAATTTTCATATATTGAGACTACCTTGGTAGATAGAATGACTTTTACAAGCCTTACAAGCACAAACCAATCTTGAAACTAGGTTGGAATTTTGGCTAGAATGGCATATTTAAAGGTAATGTACCAAGAATGGCGAGGGTTAGGTTCAAGAAGGACCTTGAGCCAAGCTTCTTGATAATTAAAATAATTAAAGGTAGGAAGGTCAAAAGGCTAGGAGAACCTCTTTTCAGTAATTGGGTTTTGGTTCCAATCTGTCAAAGTGAAAACCTTTAAGATTTTTAATTTGGAATAATTAATGACAGAAGAATCCCTTTTGTATTTTTCTAGAGTTATTTCAGTGGATCCAGTATCTAACAAGATGAGCTAATAAAACTTTTTATTCTTTTTCAAATCTTGGTCTTTCGACATCCATCCCCATCTAGAATATCAGTAGGTATCATTTGATCAAATTCAGGCTCTAGGGAAATTGTCTTTTGACATGACTCTTTTATGTGTTGATCTAAAGGTTTGTGAATTTCTGTTTTTTGAGGATTATCAATAATTTGGTTTTTTTAGGAGGAATTAATGGAGAAAACCTATTAGAAGAGGAAGGAGCATTTAGGGATTTAGAAAGGACTATTAGGTTATTTAAAGATTTATTGGTTGTCACCTTGGAGAAGGAAGGGTCCAAATCATCAAGAGACAAAGCGGACAAAGGGGCTAAAGGCCTCATGTTTGGGAGGTCTGACCCTGTAAAAATTTTCATGTTAGAAAATCGAGGATATAATTATGTTTTCCTTTTATAAATTCAACTTTGAAATCAAAATAAGAAAAAAGACTTTGTCATCTAGCAAATATCTATTTTGAAACAATGTTTTGAACATCCTTTTCCAAAATTTCTTTTGCAGATTTACAGTTTACCCTTAATAAAAATTCTTTATTAATTAAGTTACTTTGAAATTTTGTGATACATAGCACTATAGATAAAATTTCTTTTTTACAATGTTGTATTTAATCTGAGTTTCACTCCACGCCCTTCGAATGAAAATGAATTATTTGTTCTTTAAATTGAGGGTATTTCTGTTTAAAGATTCCTCCAAATTCGACCTTCGAGGCATCGATTTCGACTATCATAAAGGCATCTAGCTAGGTATTCCTAGACAATGAAGGGTTTTTACCAAAGACTTTACCTTGATAACTGTCTTAATTAATTCAGGGACCCAAGGCTTGGAGTTTTTCTTAAGCCTATTGAATAAGGGTTTATAAATAATTCTAATATGGAGAATGAAATCAGCTACATAGTTTAGGTATCTTGAGAACCTTTGTAACTGGGTTTTATCTATTATTTCATTTGAGAATTTACTAGCAAACTCAATGTTTCTAACTATTGGAATTATGGTTCCTTGATTTATTTCATGCCCTAGAAATCTTATTTTAATTTGAGTTATTTTCATTTTCTTTTCAAATAACACAATTCCATTTGTTTTAATTATATTTTTAAAGGTATTTAAGTGTTTTATGTATTGTTCTACCAAAGAGGAATAGATTAATACATCATCTAAATAGACTAAAGCAAAGTCTAAATAGGAATTTATGATTGAGTTCATTATGTTTTGAAATTCTAATGGAACATTTTTAAGTCCCATAGGCATCACATTCCATTCTTAGTGTCCAAATGAAACTGTAAACGCTGTCTTATATTTATCTTCTTCTTGAAGCTTGATTTGATAATATCCAGATTTCATATTGAACTTAGAGAAAATAATGACTTGGTGAAGCCTTCCAATTAAATCTCTTTTATTGGGTAAATTTTTTAATATAAAATTATTCTTTTGGAAGAATTAATTGCAAATTGAAGATATTAAAGAGAATAAATAATTTTTTATTTGTAATTAATATTAAAAAAAAATAGTACAAAGGATAGTGTAAATTTAGGAAATTTTATTACAAAATTTTACACAGTTAGTTTAAAGATTTTCTTTTTCCATTTAGTTATTATCCATAAAAATATAATATATCTATTATATATATAATATAAATACTGAAATACACATTAGTACGCTTATATATCAATATCACATCTTTTGCAACATCCCATATCTTGTTTACGTGTCGCTTAGTAACTCATTCATGCAATTAGTCTATTGGAGAATAAAATATTACATTATTTATATCATTTAAGGTCATTAAACAATGTTGCTCAAGATGATATTCACAATTCTCTCTCTTATTTATTTTGATTCATAAGTTGTTTATCTGTCTAATAATTTGGAGTTTTTTTGTGTGTAGAAAAAATGTATATGGCCTATTTTACTACAATTTTCTTAGTGTTGCACATGGGTTTTCTAGTCTTTATGAAGCCTTCATCTAATAATTTGAGTTTTTTGGTTGTATATACACCTAAGTAATTTTTTTCATCAAGTGAAGTGAAATGAAGCGAGAGGTGGAAAATTTTCATCAATACATGTTCTTGTGTAATGATTTAAATATATGTTACAATTAACTAGCTAGACACTAATACAAAATAAGACAATCCATCATTCCACCTTTGCATATACAAAGAATGGTGGTGTGTTCAAGGAGAAGTGGTTTTGAAGACATAATTTTGGGAAAGAATTTCTTAGTGAATGCATATTTCAGTTATTTTGAAAGAGGGGTTCAAATCCTCTTTTAAGGGAGTAGCAAGTACACAACGATGAAGCTTCATTGCTATTAAGGCATTGGGTTTATACATATAAACCTCATGCTTTATTTTCTTCTATTTTAACATATTTTAAAATTATTTAATTTAATAATTTAATGTAATTTATTTTTTTAAAATGTTTTTAGTATGTTGAATCATATCATACACATCTATTTAAAAATTCGCACAAACGCACCAATCAATATCTAGTTTTTAAATAAAATTCAAACAATTACGTAAATAAAAAAGTAGATAAATATTCTTTCTTATATTTAAGTATAATACTCCTTCGTTATTATTTTATTTATTATCTAATACGTATACGTATAGATATTATATATAATTAAAACTTATCATGATATTATCTTATTGTATTTTTAAATAATCATGATATCAAATAATTAATTATTTGTTATTTAAATAATCAATGTAGAGTAAATTCAAGAACTTTTATTATAAAATTATAATTCCTTGATTTTAGTTTTCATATATTGTGTGTTCAAAATTATTATTATGTGATATAAAATAAGAGTTTAAAGGTAGTGTATTAAAAGTATAATATAATTTTATACCGTTGACATATCATTACAGTGATTTTTTAATATAAAATTATTCTCTTAAAATTGAAATATCAGTTAAGTTTATTTAGGAACAATTAATTGCAAATTGAAGATATTAAAGAGAATAAATAATTTGTCATTCGTAATTAATAAATAATTTTTTAAGGATAAATGATAGAGTAAATTAAATTTACCAACTAATGAAATCCTTAATTTATAACTGTCCATTTTAAACACACAGAAACGGTACAAAAGAACAAATCATCACCATTATATATAACTTCGCTGTAGAGGCTCATCATCGATCATTATCAACCTGCTGCTACAAAAAGATCATATATATTAATATTATCCAAAGCAATATAGCCATGGCCAAGAACTGTTGCTCTTTATACATCATCCTGATCATCCTCTTATTCACACTAGGTAATTATATATATATAACATGATACCATTTAACGATATATATTTTCTTAAAAGTTGTTGCATCATGATATTAATTAATTGTTGTGACATGCATGCAGGAGCTCCGATGATGGCTACAGCCATGGCTGATAAGAAGACTTGTACAGAATATTTACCAATTCTAATAGGCTGCGAAAACAGTCAATGCAATGCTGATTGTGTTAAAAAGTATGGCAAAAAAGCTACTGGATATTGTTTTAGCGTAGCAGAGCCAGTTAGTAATTGTATATGCCAGTTCCCATGTTAGTACGTTTTTGTTGCCTCCAATAAGGGAAATCATATAACAAAATGAGTTATTAGTTATTAGCATATGTTTTTGTTGTTTCATACCATTTTTCTCCCATCCCATCGTCGTTTTTCATTCATTATTCTCCTTTTATCAATTACTATATATACATTTTTTTTCTTTGTCTTTTATTTTCTCTCTCTTCTAACCGAGAGATAGAATCTCATGGTGATGTATTTAAAATTAGGTTTTAATCTAATGTATTTATTATTTTTAATTTTAATCCAATAATTATTATTGTTTGTTGTCATTGTTCTTATTTAAAAGTTTTCTCACTTGAAAAGTCTCATGTGTGTATATATATATATGCACAAAATCTAAGTAGGGAGGGAGAGGTTAGAATTTTTTTTACAAAAATTGAAGATAAAATTTTGAAAAAAAAAAATATTTAATGTAAAATTTATAAAAAAAAAAAAAAAGACAAAAAATGGGTATAAAATTTGCCAATTTTTTTAAAAATTGAAAGTAAAATATGCAATCATGTAATGTAAGAGTAAAATAATAGAGTACAATTTATAAGATTTTAAAAAATTGTAAATAAAAAGTGTTAAATTAATTTATTAAGAGTAAAACTTGTCAATAATAAATAAAAATATAATGAAACCAAATATTTATTAGATATAAAACTAAGATATAATCTACTCATAAAAAAATTAAAATAAATATTAACTTAAAAATCTATTTTTTTATTAATATTTTTTATTTTTATATATATATTATAAGAAGGAAGGGGAGGGGGGACTAAAGCCTTGCTTATCACCCTTAAATTTGTCCCTCTGTATGTGTGTGTATGTGTTATACCATTTAATAACTTTCAAATAAGTAAATTTATCTTAAAAATTTCGTTGAATTGAAAGTTCATTTCGCATAGATCATATATACTAAATTTTATATCAATCAAATATAATTTAATATATCATTCATATAGATAAAAAAAAAATTACGTAATATATTCTTTTCAAAATATACTAAAATATGAATCATATGATTACCTTCTTACTAATGTTTTTTTTTTATATATATAAAATTTGATATATATGATCTACATGAAATAAATTTTAATGATGTAACACTTGGTATAAGTTATATTGGTGTTGTTTGATCCATCCTCTCTATATATGTATTATAGGTTAAAATATATTTTTGGTATATATCTCAATTTTGCATTTGCTCACTAATAAATTTTTCCTTTGTGGTTGGTTCATCATATATCAAAATATTTATTTTTTTATCCTTGATATTTTATTGACTTAAATAAGTTTTGGGTTCCTAAAAAATAATTACTTTTTAGTCTAAGTTCCTAAAACTTTTTTTTGCATTGCTCCTGAACAATTTTTTATTTTGTTTACAGTTTTAACCAATGATGTGACATCATTTCAATCGTTAGTGAAGTGATGATATGACACCATCTCATCATATATCAACAATTAAAATGATACTACTCATCAGTAGGAACTCAAATCAACACAAAAAATATTTCAGGAACTCAAATCGAAATGTGAATATTTTTTAAGAATTCAAAACTTATTTAAACCTATTTTATTTTAGTCTATGATAAATTAAATTTTTTTTTTTTTTTGGTTCCTTAATATCTTTTAGATGAGTAATAATCTTGGATCCATCCCTGCATCCTTGAGTATAAAGCGATTATTTTTAAGTCTCATGTCTTTTTTTATTTAAAACAAAACTATAAATATAAAGCAATTATTTTTTCACTACCCCATTGCAAGGTTTCACTACATGCACAATGAGGGATTTAATCCCTATATATGGGCTATGGAACCAATCATTTGCAGCAAACTACTAATTTGTTAAAGATCATAAGGAATGAAAAACACTTCATCAAAGAAAAAAATAAGGAATGAAAAACAAAATCAAGAGGACATAAATAAACCCCATGAAAACTGATTCATAACCTAAGCTAAAATGTAAATTAAAGAAACAATAACTATTTGTTTCAATGTAAATGGTAAAATATGTTTTAGGTCCTTAATATATACTCTAATTTTATATTTACTTCTTAATAAATTTTTCCTTTTCAGTTGATCCTTAATATATATAAAAAAAAATGTTTTTGTTCCTACCATCAGTTAAATGACGTTTCGTTAAATATTTAAAAAAAATATTTGTGACGGTTTATAAACAGGTGGTATTTAACTAAAAACTGCCCTAATCAATTAAAAAACAATATGGGACGGTTTTGATAATCAATGAAAGTTTTATTTCATATGCAGAATTATTACAAGTATTTACAATCATTATATGACTGATGGACTTAAAAAGAAGCCAAATGAAAAAGAAAAGAAAAACAACCAACAATTGTATTGGTGGATCTTTCCTGAATCATTGAATAAACTCTACACAGAAGCTAACTTAATCTCGTACTTGGTCATAGTAGGAGTGCCAAGTACATTGACAACAGATTTGGTTACCATTGCTGAAGAGACAGAACCAATACTTGTATCAGTATCTGTCTGTGATTCTTGGACCGAACGAGTGGTGGAAGTGAAATCAATCATGTGCTGAAACGGGTTCAGAGGTTTTGGAACTTCAACAGAACCTTCCAACATTTTCACCCCATCACTCATTATAGGCCTTGAATCTGGCCTATACTGAACACACATTATAGCTACATTAACCATTCTCTATGTTATCTCCCTATTTTTCTCCTCAATCCCACATTCTATCACCAACTCCTCAAACTCTCCAGCATCAAACCTTTTCCAAACCCACATTGGAAACCACTCCTGGCTTTCACAAACTTCAACATCAAGGTTTCTTATGTTGGGAATAATTCTGTATGCCCAAGTTTCAATTTATCATGTAATCAATTTCTAATTTCAAATAACAAAGTATTATTTCATTTCTTTATCATTTTATATTATTTTGATAAAAATGATTAAATTGATGAAGTCCTTGGTTAAAATTGAAGATTGTTATCATAATAGAGATTATGATAAATGAGAAACAAATCTCTTGAAATTTTAATCTAAAGTGTTCTTAATCATAGGATTATTTTGAATAAGATATTAATAATCCGGATAGATTAATATATGTGTAATAGTATTCATTGGATGAATCTTAATAGATCTCATCTATTAATTTACACATATAGATGATGCACATAAGGATGTAATAGATATGATCATTTAACTGACTCGATATTGAAATATTTTTAATGGTTAATATTACCTTAATTTGTCAATTGAAAAACTCTTAAGAAGAAATATAACATTTTCTTTGACCTGAGATTATCATAGTAATTAACAAGTCATTTGTTATATTTTAATTTCAGACACCTAATGCTCTAGAGCACTAGTTGAATGGATATTGGATATAATTAAATACTTGTAGAATTAATAATTATTCGAGAAAGAATCCATTCACTCTAGGTAATGAGTTTAAGCTCTATGAATCAAGACCTTGACCAGGACAATTGAATAAATGAAGAAATGAGTTTCTTAAAGTCATTCACTGATTAACATGATTGAATTTGACAGTAATATTATATTCTAAAGTTAATCTAAAACTGTAGATGATGGAAGGAAATATTATATATTAACCTTCTAGTGGTTCTTGAAAGTAACAACAACAAATTACTTCATGCTATCTGGATGTTGAGAAGTGTTGCTAGACGCTTACCTTGATTTTATTATTGTGACATTTATGCACAATAATATTTTAATGAGTAACAGAAAAATGATGAGAGAGAATATATTATTTTTATTTATAAGTTTGAATTAATTTGAATATGTCAATAGGTTAATAAATTAAATTCAAATTTGAAATATCCTATCAACAGAATATATTATTTCAGTTAATAAGTTTGAATTAATTTGAATATGTTGAGAGATTAAATTTAAATTTAAAATATATTATTAAGATAATATATTAATTTGAATATATTCATGAAATGATTTATGGGATAATATAGCATCAATATTTCAATAAATAAGAGTTCTCACCCGAAGAGAATTCTTCAATAAAAATATACAGTTCTATATTCATGAGAACTAAAGATAAATTCTTCACTAAAAATAGTTAACAGATAAGAGTAGTTATCAGTTGCAATCTTCAGCTGTTGATCTGTGAACCTCATTAGCTTCTCTCTTTCCATGTCATTCAGAAACTTATCAACAGTGAGTGTCATAAATTTTGTGTCTTGTATCTGTCTAAATGTTGATTTACGGTATATGCAATTCGGTACTAAACACCAAATGAAAAATGCTATGATTGCAAGAACCACAACTGCATTAAGATTATTAGAGCATTCAGTCAGTACATAAATTAATCTTGTGAGTAAACCAACACAGAACAAAAAAAACATGACAAAGTTAAAGTCTTACATGAGATGATGACAATTGCAACGGGTAAGATAGCAGACATTGGACAATGTATAAGAATTTAAAACACTACAATTGATAGTAAGGAGCAAAGTGAAATTCTATAGTTTGCACAGTCATTTGTTTTGCGAAGCTGGGGAACACGTATTATGTTACTCACTTCAATCATCACAGTGTGCCTCAAAACGTGTTTTTCCTTGGCAGCTTCATAGACTTTGACCATAAATTTCCCATTAAATGCGATTGTGTGAGGACTATATTAAATGATAAGTTTTGTCAACTCTTTCTTTTTGTCGTTTGGTCTCTGTTGTTTGTTGACTGATATTATTATTCAACTAACACGCGTTTTTTGCTCAATTTCATTGAAATTGCACCAAAATGATACTAGTATACTACTAAGAATACGAAAAATCAATCAGAAAACATAAAGGTGACACTCCATCAATAGTTTTTAGTGTTCGGGTTAGTCTTACTCTTTTTTCCCACTCTGCTGCTGTCCACTACCAATTTCACACACAAAATAATTATAGTTTACTTTATATTCTAGATCGGGACACTCTTATTTGGACCTATTTAATTTTTTAAATTAGACCAGTTATAATCTTGAGAATTCCACTTGTCCTAGACAACTCTGAAATATCCGTGGACTTCTCCTTATAGCCATTAGACTCCAAGATGGAAACGTGGGCATCTTGTGTCAACAAAACCAGGTGCTGGAGATCCACATAGACTACAGATATAATCAAAAGTCCAAAGTAGTGTATATAAGTGGAAGAAAACCTTACCTACCAGCGATTCTGTATTACTGGATTAGATCCAATTAATTAATATTCTAAGATGCATGGTATCATAGTCTATCCTAACGATTCTTGTTGGGCCTATCAGTGATCCTCGGTTCGTTATTAGACCACCCGTATAAGAGGAGAACAATCCTCACTTTTCATAAGTCAATTTTGTGGAGTTGAGTGATAAGAAGACGACAGTGATGTGAGTCTAGGGAATTCATCAAATAAATTTCAGGTAGAGGCTACAATCTCGTACTTGGTCATAACAGATTTGGTTAAGATGGCTGAAGAGTCAGAACAAATACTTGTATCAGTGTCAGTCTGCGCTGCTTGGACCACATGAGTGAGAGAAGTCGAATCAATCAGGTGCGGAAATGGGTCCATGCAGACGAACTAGATTGAAATGATGAACTTTGCCAATAGTACTCACTTCGGAGGAGTCGATCCCACGACCTCTCTCTCCTTCCCTTCCCCCTTCACCACTACTTGACCACCCTTATCTCTCCCTCTCTCATTCAGAAAACTATCCATACTAGTTAATGTCATAAATTGTTTGTCTGGTATCTGTCTAAATAATGGCCTACTACGACTAAGTGTTCCTTTCATGTCATTTCATAGTGTGAGGACTTCATTAAACACACGTTTTTGCTCAATTTCATAGAAATTTCACTAAAAGGATACTAAAACTAAGAGAAATATATCAGAAGAGATGGTTTCAACTACAGTGATAAATAAAAAAGACACTTCATCAATTATATTAAATTTTGCATGTCTAGTTATGTATTCCATTTTGTTTTTTCCACTCTCAGTATCCACTACTAAGTTACTAAGAAACATAAATAAATATATATAGTTTGAATTTATTCTGCAACACCATTCTTGAGACTCATTTTAAGTTCTCAAACTTGATTGTAATAATCTTGGAGCTGCCCCTATATCCTTGAGTTTTAAGTCTTACGTGTCTTTTGGATTTAATTTAACATTGATCAATAAATAAAACATTTTTCTTTTCACACCCCCATGCAGAAACTAGAATCACTCGATGATAATTCCTGGCTGGCTAAGGCTAAGGCTAAGGCTACTAATATTGTTAACACTTTCATTACAGCACGAGTTCTTGTCAAGTAGAGTTGTATTTAGAACTTGTAGATTTTCTTTCATATTTGGGATTCTCTTGTAAAATTAACATGCCGTTGAGAATCACAAGTAAACAACTCCCAACATCAGTTAGTCAACACAGCAAGCCAGACTATAGGGTATCCTGCAATTGCAATGCAAGTATGGCACTCTTGAAGCCAATTGAAATAATGACATTCTCAATGAGCATTTTCTCAATAAGCAGCATTAATGACCAAAACTGAAGCCTTTTTCAGTCGTTTGAGTACAAGAGGCTGGATGTTGGAGGTGCTACTTATTCCAAAATAGTTATTCCGGAATACATTGGTGTTCTGCAATAGCTATTTCAGAATAGGTTTTTAAATTATTTTATATATCCTACGCCTGATACCTATTCCATAATACAATTTTTATATTCAAAAATAGTTATTCTGGAATAGGATAAATAATCCAGAAATCTATTTCAGTGATCGCCATCCCATAATGGGGGTGTTTGAGGGTGAGGGGTAGTCTTGTCCGTTGGGTCAAAATGGGGATGCAGGAAGAACAATGGTGGTTGCAGGAAGTAAAATCCTTACAGGTTTTGCCCACACAGATTAAGTTTATCGATTGGGCTTGGTCCATGTCTCCATGTTACCATAAAGTATTCAGTATCCAAATCACTCATTCTATATGAATATTTATCATTTGTTTGCAGCATTATTAGTTTATTATTACCTCTTAATCTTTTTTTAAGTTAACCAACCTTGAGTTCAATGCTATTATTTTAAAACCAAACTTGGAAGGTTTACGTTGCCATTTTGTTAAAGATTCTCTTATAACTTCTTAAACAACTTAGAGGCATGTTTGTGTGGCAAGCTCAACCACCACATATTATGTATGCAAAAATTTTATTAATCAAAATCCACTTTCAAACTATCTTTGCTGTCCAAAATGTCTACCGGTTCATCCACTTTGTACTCCTTTTTTGTTATCATTGTTTGAATATAAATATACCTAATCAATTGTGTGAAAAGGAAGTCCCATAAACAACTTTGGCATATTGTTATGATCCAATTGTTTTTTTTTTTAATTAAACACATTAAAATATAAACTATAATTTTAATTTTAGAGATTGTATGAAAAATAATTTATTTTTTAATTTATTAATATTATAAAAACTACCTTTTTTGTTAAAAGCTAATTGTGTTTATAATGATATATTACACAAAACAATAAGAAATGTGTTCATTTAATTCTTTCTTTTTTCAAAATTCTAAATAAATACACAATTTATTTAAAATGAATATTAAAATAAAAATATTTTTCTTGAAAAACTGAGACAAAATAGTTCCTAATCTGACTGTAAACTAGAAGAGATTATACTAATACTTTTTCAGAAAAGTAATGCATATATAAGCACTTGAAAATTATTGAAGCTCTTAATTAGTTGCTTTTATTTATTTATATTTGTAATGATGAGTTGCATATATAAATATACTGAACCAAAATATATTCCAAGAACAGAATCTTTGTTCCTATGTGTGATAGTATAATTTATATACCTTAGATGCATTCTGTCACTGGACCAGTACGTACCTAATTTGTTGGATGAAATTTATTATCTTTTGTGGTTTTCACTGGGATGACATGCATGTTCCATTTGGCCACACTTGACACTACCACCTAACCTTTTATGAGCTTCCACCAGCTGTGAGCTTAAGTACACAGGGACTCTCAAACTTAATTAATAAGACAAAACGTGTAGGGTCAAAATTAATTAAGCCGTGTAAATTAATTTGCCCAAGTAGCTAACTGAGTTCAATTTTGATAAATAGTAGTATTTTACATCCAAAAAAGTACACAATGAAAAGAAACACTAAGTTATAATATAGTTTGATTGAGCAGAAGTACAGCCACATGAGGCTTATCTGCACCTTTTATATTTATGTAACAACATATGTACATAGTACATACAAGTAGTTGAAAGTTGTACCTAACTTCTTTACCCTAAGTAAGTACTTTCCAACATAGTCATGTAGTGATAGACATTGAAAAGGAACTGTCATATTCATATTCCAGATCCTCAAAACCCCAGAACTCCTCCTCTTGCTCTTCTTCCTCTGCCATTTCCCACTTCTCTTTATCCATCTCCCACTCCTCCATTACCTCCACTACCTGTCATATATAAAAAGAAGAAATTAATTAATTAATTAATTAGACCATTAAAATATGAAGAACTGGGAGAAACTTTATATAAATTGTAAATACAATGTAGCACAAGATTTATAATGAGTTCCAGTCACAAAAATTGTTTCCCCGAATTAACACAAAAGAGTAACCTGCTATACAAAGTTATTAGTTAATATTAAAAAGGTTTAAATAAGTTTTGATTTACTATAAAATACATTATATTTTTATTTTGAATCTCTATAAAAAAAAATTTATTATGTTTTGGGTTTTATAATTTTTGGTTGGATCCTTACCAAAATGACTTACCATCATTTTAATCATATTATACAAGTTATAAATGGGATTAAAACAAAAAAATATATATATTATACAAATTCAAATTATAATAAAAAAATTTATTAAGACCCAAAATAAAATGAAAATATTTTATAAACACCAAAACTTATTTAAACATATTCTTTAAAGATTATATCGGTGATCACTAAATTGATACACTCATTGATAAAATCTCAGTTTTTACTGAGTGGGGATTTAGCCTTTAGGGGTCTGGTCTAGCTAGCATACATAAATTTCGTTGTACAAATAGTATATCTAGTTAGCAGGGGGGACCAGTGGCACTGTGGCAGCACAGACTATTCTACCTTTCAATAATCAATAAATAGTATATCTAGTTATATAGTTTAATAGACATTAAATAGTATGTTACTTATTCAATACTGTGGTGGTTACACCAGCTATTACATCACTCTGATGACCAAAACAAAGTGATTAGTTTCAACTGAACGGAAACGCAAAACGACGATCACCAGTTTTTCAGACATCAAATTATTCTCTCAAACATACTAATAAAAGAAATCAATATTAAAATGCAATCAGCCCTAACCACACTAGCAATTGTCACATTAGTAATGTTAAACCTTAGAATCAGGGCAGGGCTAAATCTTTCCGTTTACTTCTGCTATTCTCCATGGCAAAAGTCAAAAACAATCCAACTCTAACCAAATAAATAAAGAGTTTAACTAGAACACATTAACACTGAAAATGTGCTTTATATGTTATTTATTCATAAATTATCATATAATTAAAAATTATTAAATATGTTTCTTTAGTCCTGCAAACAAGACAACATTAATTTTATCTTCCAATTTATGAAAATGTGGCAAATGTAGTCCTTATTTTCATACGATGAATCAAAAGGACATAACTTTTTGTCAAGGACAGGACTTGTATCACATTCAACACATTTTCATTTTCTGGTGACCATATATCAAAATCTTTATATCAAAATTAGACTGATAAATAAATATAGAGATTGTAGGAAAGTAACACCAAAGTTGAGCAACAAATGTAATTGAACTACCTCACTCATGGTAGGTCTGCAAGTTGAAGATGCCCGAATGCACAAGGAGGCAGCATAGGCTACTCTATTAAACTGTGTCACATCATAAGCCCCTCCAAGCCTTGGATCTACCACCTTTTCTATCTCCCCTTTCTTTAGTATTGGTTTAGCCTGTGAAACCATGCATATATAATAGTAAGAGATTAATGATAATGCATGGATAATATAAAATAACTCTATATGGTCAAGCTTTTCATAAATAGAAAATTATAATCGTAAAATATGTACATTACCATTTTTCTCTAATAGTAACACATCAATAAACTAACAAGTGGAACACTAGAGTCACCATTAGTCTAGCTTAAATGTAGATTCTAGACCAAACCTAATATAGGATTTCCCATGAAACATGCCAATTGGAATAATTAAGTACTTGATATGACAGAAGTTTCAACATCAAAGGTGGGGGATACTACCCAGCTGTGCAAGCTTTGGTGAGACCCATCCACTGGTTTTCTTCCAGAGATGACTTCAAGCAAGAACACACCAAAGGCAAATACATCTGTTTTCTCATCCACAACTCCATGCATGTAGTACTCAGGTGCCAAATGCCTACATAAAAATAGATAACACATTTCCATTTAAAAACCAAGTTTATATTTCAATATACTACTACTGACGTGTTTGGAAACTCGTTAGAGAGAATCATGTTTGGAATGCAAAAGCTATAACTATTAGCTTCTATTAAAATCACATCCAAAATGTGAAACCAAAGGAAATTAGCAATCATTAGAGGAAACTGGAAAAGAAGGGTACCCAAATGTCCCTTCTATTGGGGCTATTGAATGGTGAGTCCACTGAGATGGAAGCCACCTTGCTAATCCAAAATCAGAAATCTGCCGCAATTAAAAAAAAAAAAATCAAAATCACTAAGTGTTGACACAGATTCAACTAATACACACAATTATATAGTAAAAATTGAAGAACCTTGGGTTCAAAATCTGCAGTTAACAAAATGTTAGAGGACTTGATATCCCTATGAATGATTCTCCTCTTGCAGCCTTTGTGCAAGTAGTGAAGGCCACGTGCAGTCCCAAGAGCTATCTTATACCTTGTTTCCCAATCCAAAGGAGGCAAGTTCTCATCTACAAGGAACATTCATATTTATCTTTTACTTTCTGCAAACCAACACATTTAAAAAAATTTGCAGCCAAAAATACAATTTTAGAAAGAAAAAAAAAACACTTTTTTTTTCGGTTTTCTTTGTCTCTTTTGTTTTTGTTGGGTTTGATTTACGTACCATGAATAAGAGAAGCAACACAACCAACGTTGGACAGCTCAAAAACGAGGTAAAGTCCATTGTCAATGCAACACCCCAGAAGAGGCAACACGTTGGAATGGCGCACGTGACCAATTGTGCCAATCTCTATCAGAAATTCCTTCTCCTTCCTCTCATCCGTTGTTGAAGTTCTAGTGAGCCTCTTCACTGCAACTTCCTCACCATCGTTCAATGTTCCCTTATAAACCTCTGCATACCCTCCTCTCCCAATGACATTCTCTACACAACAAGCAAAAAGTCATGAACAAAGAAACTTAGCATATCAAACAAAATAAATCAATAGAAAGACTGAAAACTGTTCTTATTAGCCACACCATGGTCACAAATGTACAAAATTTCTAACTTTAAAAGTTTTGTGTAGCGGTTAGATGCTCCCACAACTCACACGTTGTGCAAACAATCTAGTCTTTGACTCACGAAACTGAAGAATACTCGTGGTAGGAAAAAAAAATTACATAACTTCCCATAATATCAAGGATTGGGACGAAGCCATGACTGCGACTACAATTTAAAACTTTCAGTGATGAGACTAACTCTTAAGTACCTGAGCTGAAGCCATTGGTGGCATCAAACAACTCTTCATAAGAGAAGCATTTCCAAGAGGGTCTAGGAGGGTGCTCTTCACGAGGAGAAACCACCAACCCAACATCACTTTCTTCTCCAAACCCGCGTCTCCCGAACGAGAAGAGCCTCTTCAAGCTGTTACTCCTAATATACTTCATTGCAGATAATAAACACCAAAAACAGGGGACTCTGTTTTCATGCAGAGCAAAACCAGAGAAAAAAAACCTTGTTCCTATTTTTTTCTTACAAGAAAGAAAACAACGACAGTGGTGTGTGTTTTTATGCTCTCTCACTATGTGTGTGTCTCTCACACGCAGAGACACGCAAAGGGACACAGTGAGAGAATCAAAGGGGATGATTGTTTGTGAGTTGTGAGATTGGGTGAGAGAGAAGAGAATGAAAATGTCCGTAGCGTATAGAAGGATAGAATAATAACTGCATTGCATGTGTTATGTGTACTTTGGGGTCTGTTAGCTACGATTCAATGCTCTGTCGGGTATGAACAGGGAATGACAGTGCCCTTTTCAAGACACATATATGGAACCAGAGCCTAACAGATCTGACACATTAAAAAACATAGACAAAATATTTCAATCCTCCCAAACCAACAAAAACAATTGCTATTATGTATTCTTAAAAAAACAGAAATAACAAATGGAGAAAAATATGTTTTGAGTGTATTTTATATTATTATATTTATAAATTTGATATTGAAACTTTTAAAAAACATGTAATTTAGTCCCGATTGATTTAGCGCATGAAAAACAAAAAAAAAATATTAAATTGTAAGAATTATAAAGATATTTAAACCTAGTTTCTATTTTCTGGTGTTAAAGTACATTTAAAGAAAAAAATAATATTTATTAACCATGTTGTTTACTTAAAACAAAAAGTATTAAATAATTTTATATGAAATAAATTTTATTATAATTTTACCATGTTAATAAATTTTATGTATTCTATGTCAAAATTTTCCATATTTCTGTTGCAACTAGATCACAGCGCTTATTAATGAAGTTTCTACAGTGTTAAAACTTCTCAGCAGTCAGTTTCACTTGTTCAGACTTCAGATTCCATTAGGAAATACTAATAATAATAATGAGCCTACTTTAATTTACTGTCTGCTTCGTCTATTTAAGAAGAAAGTTTAATTTCATTTATTGCTTAATTATTAGTAAAAGTTAATCCGATACACTGCTAACTCAAAATTTTGTCTCATAATTTATGGTTACATGATGTCTTAGTATAATGATTTAAGAATATCTCAGTAAACAAATTTCTACAACTTAAGAGGATTTGAATAAGGCAAAGTTTCTGATTGCAGAGCCATGTTATGACAAATATAGTTAATTAATTAATTAACTATGCTGAATAAGCTTTGTTCAATTGTGATCTGAGTCTCCACTATATAAAAAGTGAAAGGTTCTTATTCCATTGGTTCTTCAATTAGTGGTGTAATTTGGTCACCTTTATTAATGTACGAAGCTCTTTCTATCTTTTTCCTTTTTCTCTTTGTGCGCATTAACTTCAATTTTCAAAGTTTCATATCCATGGTTTTAAGAATGAAAAGGGAAACTTCATTTACGTATCAAATTCTGAGCTAGCTTCGGTGAATTAATTATGTTCAACTGATAAATAAACATATATTGTTCATCCACCGTTCAAAGACATGCTCAATGGATTAGTTTCTACCTAGATAATATTTTATGTTTCTTTTCAGTGTTTTTTTTTTTTTCCTTTTCTTTTTAACACTTAACAGTGTCCATCTTTCCCTTCATTGGTGTTGGTTTTGTGTTTGCCATATGCCTTTAAAGTTCCAACAAAATCTGGACTGAGGCACATGGAATCGTTTCATGCTCGGCATTCGAGTCTTAAATGGCCAAATCTACACATGTCAACTTTTGAAAAACATCATGATTAAATCCCAATTTTTGGATAAACATAGTGATTTTATGTCCCAATTTTATTTATATATAGGACTAGCAAAAGTTCTACGCAACTACTCGTGTATTTCATAAAATAATATAACACAAAAAATTGTTACTATTTAAAGACCAAAAGATTAATTAGGCATTATAATAGTCTTCATTAGTGTAATTAAATTTTATTTAATGAAATTAAAGTTTAGTTTAGCATAAATATTGTTTTTTTTAGGGAAAGCATAAATATTGTTCGTACTAATAAAAATGTTCAACGTAAACAATTCTTTTGTTATATATATATATTTGGTACAGTCTATGATCTGTATTAATTTATTCATTGCAAGCATGCACTTAGAAAGACGTTATCATCTGTTTATCAGTAACATTAAGAAAAGTCGTGTGATGATAAACAAATTAGCTTCTCTCGTCTGTTAAACTAAATAATTATATATTAATAGTTCGAACTTTGAACTTCTCATACTAAACTAGTAGTTAAATTTCTTTATGTACGTGTAGTATAATAGACGGACGGAGAAGCAATGATTACTTTCGATGTTTGATGATGATTTGGTGGTTTTGGTATATAATGTAGTAATATTAATATTAATAAACACAGCTATCTTTTAGTTAGTACTGATAACATTTTCTTATAAAACCACGAAACCTAAACCTTTGTCATGACGCAGTTATAAGCAGGCCATGGAGACAAGTGGAGTAACCAAAAGGCATGAACATGCTCAAAGGCTAAAAGTTCTGACATCATTAATCATGATCACAATACATTAATCTTCTCCTCCTTGTTGTCTTGAGACATTGGTGAACAAATGATTGGCTTGTTGATAATGATAATTATCTTTCGAATGTGATGTACAGTAATACTTTTCTCATATATATCTAAAACCCCATTATTATTGAAGCTTAATTTGGGTTTCTTCTTTAAAATTTTATATTATTCACATACTAATAGAATAAAATATTTGAAATCAAATTATAGAAAATGATTTGCATATCAAATTAACCATCAATCATTTATGATTTGAATTAAATAGGTGTGTAGTCACGGGCTTAAACATATTAGTACTACTTTTTGAAATATAGCAAGACTTTTCCATGGCGTGTGTGAGCATCCATGAGGCATATTAGATAAGTAGACACAAGTTTGTAAAGAAAGTCACTTTCAAGTTTTCAAGTTTCAAGACAAACAAAAGTTTCTTAATTGGCTGGGAATATTGCCTGGGAAAACATGAACAGTGTTCCATGAAAATTGAAACTGTTCTGCATGCCATGCTATTAGCTCCCTCTTTCCCCCTTTCTTATTATGTATGACCTTCAAAATTCACCTTGGACTTAGGTGTCTATAGTGGCCTTTTGGTGCCTCAAGCCAAAAAGGTACATTATCAGTTTATACAGAGGAATGTGTTATAATATACTCTAATTTTTTTTTTTATAGGAGCATTGTACACCTAACATCATTTAAGGGAAAAAATAACATGTTCCATTAAGATACAAGAACCTCGATTAAGGGGCATTTAGGTAAATCTATCTATAAACAGATATCTGCTCCTATGCTTTGTTCATTGGTTTCAACCGTATATAAATTAATATACACAAAAACACACTTTGGTACTTCCTTCAATTACTCCTAAATGTATGCCTAACAACATTTTTAGAACGACTATTCTATCACATGATCAATTATTATATAGACAATCACATAACTGTCCTATCAGTTCTAATAATATTATTGTGATAACATGACAGGTATCATACATGATTAATAGTTAACTTAATATAGCTTAATAACCCTTTTTAAGTTGATATATGAATATTTCAAATGCCTAACTTATTTAGGAAGTGATCAAATTTGTTCTTTTATGGAAAAACAAGGATTTTGGCCATGTTTAATAATTGCTGCAAAATTGTCACATACAAAAAAAAAAAAAAAAACCTTCTTTCTATTATAATTATTGTTAATCCAAAAAAATTAATTTTCATGTATAATAAGAATTGAATACAAAACTTTTCATTGAATAAATTATTTTTAAAATATGACAGTAGAATATTTAACCCCAGTGTCAACCTCTCGAATTAACATAAGATGACTGACTGCTGTATATACACTTTGAAACATTTTAGTCTTCGAATAATTAATGGAAGAGCTACCAAATTAAGAACACCAACCACGTACCCAGTTGAAGAAGGTATATCTGGTCAAAGGGCAACAAACTCAATATAGATCATACCAACCGGAGAGTTGCAAGTTGCTATCTCACCGTACTAAGATCCATGGTTTGCTGGGATTACTTTTCAAGTAATTAACCAACTACTCTTAAAGGCCCCTTAAAAATCGCTTTCTTTCACTTTTTTTACCTTCGGGATTGGCCAATTCGAAATGTAAAATTACATTCCGGATCTGTAACACCTTTTACATTTTGGATTGATCAATCCGAAAGGTGAGGAAGCAATTTTGCAGGTGCAGGAAGCAATTGTCTGGCAGGAATTTTGAAAGAGTGTGAAAACAAAGGAGGTAGATTAGTTGGTCCAGTCCACTATGTCTATGTGTCTATATTGTTTAAGTTTATTGACCCAAACAAATCAAACAAAGGGACCTTGTGCAAAGATGAGTTTGTCTTCTCTACTCCATAGACACACTAGCTTCGAGAGCATATTTTATCTTCAAAAAGGAAAATACTAGTAGCATTCCTAAGTGGCTAAGTCCTTCGTAAGAAAACGTGTACTCAATGAATAGCTACAAGATATCACCTCTTGAAATATTTACGGTCTTGTTTTGATAAATTTCTTGGTGAATATTTATAGAAGAACAAAATAATAAAGTAAAGAAATTGAATCTATTTCGTAAGCTAAAATCAACCTGAAAAAGCTAAATGAGAGATATTTTATAATAAGGTAAGTAAAACAAATAATGATTATTTCGATTACTCAAAAAATCAAAAGTTTTTACAGTTATTCAAACTTCATCTAAGAAAAAAAACACAATAGTTTACAAATTAAAGTGTTATTGATAATAGGAAGACGAAGTAAATTAAGCAAATAGACCCGAGCAACTCATATTCCATTAAGAGTGACGACAACTGTACGCGGTGTAGGATAATCCCGATGCTCACAAAGCCATATACCCTATGCATAATGAAAAATTAAAATTTTTTAGTTAATAATTTTGAAGCTTGTGTCAAAAATTATTTTTGAAGCTATAATAATCCAGACTCAAGTGTTCTTCCACAAATTAGAATGATATAGTCTTGTGTATATTTACATGTATTCCTATTAAGTCAAATTAAAAAGTTTGGTGGAAAAAATTGGGGAGAAAAAAAAAATCAATCAGTTATTATCAGTATTAAGCTTAACCAAGATATCATTACAAAAACTAATTTTGTTACCTGCCATGTTCCCATATAAAGCTTTCCATTTGAAATCGGTATCCTAAAAAACACAATATAATTGATGATATATAATAATATTCGTAGCATAATACATAAATCAATTTGAAAAATATATATGTGAAATATCTCACGTGATTGCACAACCAAACATCGAAGATTTAATATGTGCTGGCATGTCATCTGGCCCTGAAATTATAGATATATGTACAGATTAATGAAATGTATTATTATTGATTTTTTTTGCAAGAATGCAAAAGCCATTAGCTGAAAAAAAAAACCAGAAATTAAATGTAGATAGCAAACAGATTATGTACTTTAACATAATAAATATTTGAGAAAGTTATTATTACATAATCATAGAATTAGGTGTCCCTTGGTTTGGTCCAAAAAAAAAAACTAACCCTCTAGAGTATGCTTCCAAGGTGCAGATGGTCCCTGCAACCATGTATATAGAAATTTCATTACAAGGCCTTTTGTCGTAACACTGCATGAAAATGATCAATTAATGTAAGAACTAAATAAAAATAAAATAAACTAACCTCTGGAACTATCTGATTGAGGAACGTTTCTGTATCATCCCGAACATCATAGTCATAATTCTCATTGATGGTAAGAGAAGCACTTGTGTGATGCACTATATATATATTTCTCATTAATTAGAAGTTCATTCTCTCTCTCTCTCTCTATATATATATATATATGAGGACCCAATAATTAATTACATAAATATACCACTTACAGAAGAGATGTGCTAGGCCACAGTTGAATCCATTCAATTCTTGCTGAACTTCTTTCAATATCTGAACCAATTGTCATAACTTGGTTTTAATAAAAAAAATATTAAATTCAACCATTTATATATGTGTTCTACAGCAATATAAAGGCTAATGAATTGATGCACAATATCAGACTAATCGAGCTAGTTACGATTATTATGAACATCAAAATTCTACCTATTTAACGTAACTGTATATATATTTCAAGACTCGAATCGAGATATTTGAATGTATGGAATTTACAATATAATTAAGTGGAATAACTTACACACCTTAGCTGAGAAAAAAAAAAAACAAACTTACACACCTTAGAAGTGATGAGATGACAACCACGTTTAAGGGGAGGCAAAGTTATTGTCTTTTGTGCCCACTTAGGAGCAGCAACCTTGGCCGAGGAAGTGGGGTCGTTTACGGTTGCTGGGTTCGTGTGCAGTGATGAGTTCACACGAACCGGAACCTTTGCTGGTAAACAGATTGAGGAAACTTGCTGCATGTTTAACAGTTGAAATTAAGGGAAAATAAGTGCTTAAAATGAATGAGAGAACTAAAACGAATGAGTATATGGTGTAGTTCCATTATTGGGCCATGTAATCAGCATTTTATTAGGTGGAATTACTTGAATATCTGTCATATATAACACAGGCATTGGTTGTGGACTTGTGGTTGTGTTTTGCCACCGGTAAATGGTGCAATCTTGACCGCACATATGTAAAGATTTGCTCGCAGAAACCAACGGTTGTGGTTTGATTGGTGTTAGACTGAAAAACTTCCATTATTTAATGGTTACGCACTTAAAATTAGTGTTTTCATGATCAAATAGTTCCGCATGGAATAACTCATAAATCAGTCTTTTAATTGAATCTGATTAGAATGGAAAGTTAGATGAATTCGTACTGCTGGTAATTTTTTTTAAAAATAAAATAAAAATATATAATTATATTTTGTATCTTTGAAATTAAATATAATAATGTATTTGATTTGATTTTATAAATAATTTATGATATTTAAAGTGGATTTTAATTTTTATATTATAAATATATATCTATGATATTTTTTTTTTAATATTACCTAGTATTCATTAACTTTATCTAAATTTTTTTGTTATAGATGTGAGTATAAACAAATTTCTCCCTTAACTTCAAAATAGGCGCAAATGACCTAAAATAAAATTAACTAATTTATAAAAAATTAAACCAAAATATATGAACTATCAAAATAAATATTTTTATATATGAATATCCAAAACAAATAAATATATTTATTAAATACCTAAAACAACATTCATTATTTATCAAATAGCTAAAACATAAAACATATTTTGACCAACTAAAAAAAAATTTTTATTAAAAAAATTAAGATTAAATAATTTTTAAATTCTTAATAAATATCTTTTTTTTTCTTATTCGAGTTTCTGATTTTTTTTTTTCGTTCTCATGCATCCGATGATAACCTTTAATTTTGAGTCACTTCATCACTCCAAAAATATTTAAGCTAAAAATTAAATATAACATTTAAAAAAAAAAAAATTGTAGATGGATAGAGAGGCAGAGAGGCTTGTAAGACAGTGGTGAAAATGGATTAATTAGGATTTTGGTTTGATTGAGGAAGTACCCATTACCCATTTACCCAACCATGGCAGCAACCGTTCCTTTCTCTCTGCTTAGGTATGCTCCCACCCTTTCTCTCAATCACTCGCTTCTCTCACTTTCGTTTAATCTCTCTATAGTTTCGCTTCGAATTGGATTTTGCAGGAACTGCGCGCCACTGAAACTAGCAGCACCTTTCGCTCGCAAAGCCTCCAACTTTAATCTTCTTTTTATCCCTCTTCACCCCCGCAGGTTTCTGTTTCTTTCCTCGCTTTTCTGCTCGTTTCAGCATTTTTTTTTGTGTTAAACTTTTAGCAGTGAACAACTTCTAAATTTTGTAAATTGCAATTGTAATTATTTATGAAAACGGAAAATAAAGAATAAAAATATTTTTTTTTCTCAAACCAAACCCTTGAAAGATGGCCCAAGTGTTGTTATAAATTTATTTACTTTCCTACTGTTGGCATTGTTACAAATACTTGTGATTCCATTTGTCATCAGTTTTAAATTTATGACTGAGTGCTTCTGATTGTTAGATAATATTCAACTTAATATTAGTTGGGATAGTTTAGTATTTTGCCTATATATATAAATAGGTATTTTCCTTTATTGTACTGTACTTTGGTATTACGTTAATTAAACCCTAGTCCTTCTTTTCTTCTTCTCCTTTTTTGGATGTTTTGTGTTAACACTGATGATTTGAATTATTATACATGCTTGATGTCATCTTAGGTGAAATTTTGTTGTAACTTTGTCTAAACAAGCTTTTGTTTTGAAGCATGTGGTGTTTGCTTTGCTTTGGAATCAGTGGTAACTGGTAACTGTGCTAACAACAAACTAACAATTAACATATGTTGATAAAAAAAAAAAAGTAGTAACTTTACTCTGGTTATGAACTTGCTCTATGGTGTATGGATGTGTTTTGACATTTTGCTTACTTGTTACAGGTTGGTCTCTAGTACTCATGCTGCCAACAATGAAGAGGCTGCAGCAAAAGCAGCTGCTATTAATTTTGACAGTGAAGCTCCAACAATGTAACTATCCTTTCACTTATAGCATCAGCTTTTTTTCTTTTTAAATTTATCATGGTTTTCCTCTTATTCAGGGAAGTATAGTAATAGTGTCATAATTCTTGATTAACCTCAAATACAAAGGAGCACAAATTTCATTGGATGATGCCAACTTTTCAATAGATTCCACAAATATTGAACTTCTCTGCTTCCCTTTCCCCTCTAAGAATGATGTTCATGAGAGAGTTGATTTAAATTTAAAATATCCACTGAAATGTAAAGATTTTAAATCTCAATTACGCAAGGTTTCCCATGTAATTGTTGAGTGTGACAGTCAATTTGAATTACAGGGACTGGTAAATAGAATCAGAGAAGTATGGCTGGAACCCTTTTGGGCTCCATACTGTACACAAGATCAGTGTTTCTTTTCTTTCTTTGTGTAATTTGTTGACCTCTATTTTCTTTCCAGATTTGATAAGATCATAAATAAGGAAATCCCTTCGAGCATTGTATATGAAGATGAAAAGGTTCTAGCATTTCGTGACATTAATCCTCAGGCTCCAGTTCATGTTCTAGTCATTCCAAAATTAAGAGATGGATTAACACAACTTGGGAAGGTCACTATTCATCACCCTTTTCTTTTGTGTACACTGACAAAAAGTTTTACATGATTTTCTGTTTAGTGGTTTTTTTGCTTTTAGCTCCTGTATAATATTTTAGGCAAGTGATTTTTGGGAAAAAGAAGAGTCTATTTTTACATGATTATTAGTTCACTGAAATTGTAAGGAGTATGGACTATGAAGATGTGTTTATATGTGAAGACATGCAAATGGAAGATAAGAAGCATCATTGAAAACAACTGAGAATAATATATAATTTATAAGTGAGGTCCCTAAGGTGACAAGTAATATGAATTTAAATTGATTTTTTTTTTTTTTGCTGATTTTAGCTACTCTGAATATGTTTGATCTAAGACATGTTGGTTTTGAACTTGTGATGTCTCTCATCCATAATTTGCAGATTACATTTTTTTTTCTGATGTCTTCTGGTAGTCTAACTTTGAATGTACTTTCTGATTTTTTTTATCATGAATCTTTATTTAATGACATTTTCAAGCTGGTTGCCAGATTTTTGGTTAACTTTGATCTTTGAGTTATTTGGATGTCTCATTAGATAGCAACATTACATGGGGTGTTTCTATGATCTGATGGTTAGGAGGATCTTGAAGTGTTTGTATCTCATTAAAAGGAGCAAACTTTTCTTAATGCCACTCCATCCACGCTAGGATATCTTGAAGTGTTTATTGAGATATGTAAAATGTAATATCTCTTTTCACAGGCTGATTGTAGGCATGGGGAAATATTGGGTGAACTTCTCTATGCTGCCAAAATTGTAGCTGAGAAAGAAGGTATTGTTGATGGATTCCGTGTTGTTATCAACAATGGTCCTAGTGCCTGTAAGCCTGTTTCTTGTCAACAATTTATCTTAATCTTTTTCACTTGCATATAGTGGTGCCACTATCCACAAACTTCATCTTCTTATACTCTTTATTTTGATTAGGTCAATCTGTGTATCATCTGCACTTGCATGTATTAGGTGGGAGACAGTTGAATTGGCCACCAGGTTGAAGGTTGAAAGTTAATTCTTTTTAAATTTTAACTGCCAATTTTTTTCTGGTGAATCTCATGGATATTTCTTCTTCAAGAGTTGTAATTATGAGCCCTACATATTAATAATCTAGCAGCAGGGGATCTATCAGTTAGGTCTCCAATAGTATTGAGTAAAATATGTGGTCATCTTTCCTCTGAATGAATTTTATTTTCACCATCCATTTACTTGTCATGATTTTGTTCTGTGATTGTTTAATTCTGTGGTAACCAAGCAAAACAGCACCATTTTGTTGCAATGGTACAAAACACTCGTCGCTTATTTTGGCCCAAGTTTCATCTCATTTTGATGTAGGAAAAACTCATAAAATTTAGGTTAAAATGTATTTTTGGTGTTATATATGTCACATTTTAATTACCTTTTTAGTCATTTTAATTTGGATTATATGCCTTATTTTTTTAAAAGTTTTTAGCCAATTATTTTAAAATTAAGTAAATTTGACCCTTCTCTCAAATTGTCCTTTTTTAAATCATCAAATTCTTATTTTTTTTATCCATATATTTGGAAGTTTATGATGAAATTGGGGTAAGAAATAATTTAAAAAGTTTGTAAGTAATAATTTTAGTGCAAATTTGAAAGATTTTGCAAGATTTGAGATTATAATTTGTAGAGGGAAACATTTAAGTTTTTTTTTAAAGCTGATATTTTGATTAGTAATTGGAAAACTGTTTAAAGTGATTTAATTTATTTAATTTGTAATGATTTTAAATAAACAAAATTCATAAAAAATGACGGGTTTAAATAATAGAAAATTAACACAAAGATCAAATTTGCATAATTTTAAAAACAGAAGCTAATAATTTAAAAACTTTAAAAAATTAAAATTAAAATAATGTAAACTACAATTTGAAATTAATTATTATCTATTCACTATTTAAATATCATTTCTATTTTTTTTTTTAACTTCAATTCTTTCAAGCTTCAACATCTATAGTATCAAATAAATTCTATTATCATTAATAACACTTCTTATTTGCAATGACTTCGCTAGCAAGCTGCCACATCTGATGGAAAATCTAACGCGCTGAGCTGCTGAATGACTTTTTGACTTTGCGTTGACTCTAGCAGCAGCCATAAGTGACGGATACTTGTATTTTAAGTCATAATCAGAAATGAAATATGAGTTTTTTCATAAGTTTTAATTATTTGTAGTTGATTTTGGTAAACGTACCAATAGGACTAGGAATTTACGCCTCACAAAATGTGAATCTTTGTGACACGATATTTTTTTATATGAAATTCCATTTTTAATTGGGGAACAAAGCACATGAGATCTAAGTTTTGTTAAATAAAAATCATAATTAGTGGCCTAAGCAGCACTCACTGCTTTTGGCCACATGCAAATGAGTTTAACTTTGCAACCTGCTCAGGCAGTTTCCACTTTCCTTGTCACACACTATTATAGTATTATGTCACTTTTGGTCTTCTTGACCAATCATTCATTTACTTTTACTTTACCACTTCTACGTCAAAAAAGTTCCTACGCACTATCACTTCCTATGCACCTTCAAGAGTGTTCTCCTGAAACTCCTAGAATCTTCTGTTTGCTCACTAAAATCATCACAATGATCAGAGTAACTTACTTGCAAATGTGGTTTTCATTTCCCATTTGCTTGAAATCAAGGTCCTATGTTTTCATTTTCTACTTATAAATTAGAAACATAGGGTCCTTACAATAGTCTTTGGCAACATTTCCCATAGTTTGGATCATGAAAGAAGGCTAATCTGCACTTCAGAATCTGGCCCAAGATTTTTCTCTGTGATACTTGGTCATGTAAGTTTCCTAAATCCTTTCTGCATATGCTTCAACACATCTCGTTGGACTCTACATTGTTGCTAAGAAAAAAAGAAAAAAATAACATACTATTTTTATTGCATCTTATGAGAGACATCTTATCAATTACTCACGAGCTTTGCAATGTAAGAATCAAGATATATTGAATGTCATGTCTTTGGTTTCTATTACTAAATGTTTGATTCAAAGAATGAGGGAATTGGGTTTGGAAAGTTTTTTCAAGGAAGTCATATTATTTTGTGAAAAGCATGAAATTAATGTTCCTAATGTGAATGTTCCTAGAAGAGGACAAGCTCGCAAAAATATTGATCAAATTATCATTGAGCATTATTATCGTATTAATTTATTCATTGCTACACTTGATACTCAGTTACAAGAGGTTAACAGTAGATTTAATGATAATATGGTGGAATTGATTATGTTGAGCTCAGCTTTAGATCCAAAAGATTATTACATATCACTCAATGTGGAGAAAATGTGTGAATTGACAATAGAGTTTTATCTAGATGATTTCACTTACCAAGAGAAGTTGCATTTAAAGTACAAGCTCAACATTATGAACTGGATGTTCCTTTTCATTCTAAATTGAGAAATCTATCAACAATTTATGAGTTATGTGAAAGATTGGTAAAAACAAAAAAACACTTGACTTATTTTTGATTGATGGTCTGATTCATTTGACATTGACTCTTTCTATTTCAACTATCACAAGATCATTTTCAACTATAAAGATTGTCAAAAATAGGATAAGCTTAAATAAAATATACGATACAATTAAATGTTAATCTATTATAATTTTTTTTAGGATTATTTTATTTTATTATAAAAAAATTTCTAGTCTCCGCCTTGAGTTTTGGATCCGTCCTGTCAATGACAATACCAATACTGCAAGCGGATTAGTTTTTGATCCAGTGAGACGAAAAGATACATGTGGTAGGACAAAAAAGAATGACAGCTAAGTTTCTAATTATGCTTCTCCAATAAACCATAACCGTTACTAATGTAAGCCAAAACCATATTTAAATAATAAAAATCAAAAACTGTTTTTTTCCAAGAATGTAGAGTCCAACGAGATGTGTTAAGCCCTATGCAGAAAAGATTTAGGACACTTACATGACAAACAAAACTGTTGAGCCAGGGAGAAAACAAACATGCCAAATTCTGAAGTGCTGATTAGCCTTCTTTCATGATCCATGTTATGGAAAATATTGCCAATGACCTTTGTAAGGACTTTGAGTTTCTAACGTAAAAAAATGAAAATATAGGACCTTGACTTCAAGCCATAAGTTTTCATGCATCTGTGCATGTGTGTGAATAAATATCAAGAAATACAGATCTTGCATACGGTATGGAGCCCAAAAGGGTTCCAGCCATACTTCTCTAATTATATTTTCCAGTCTCTGAATTGACTGTTACAGTCACAGTTAACATTTGCATGGGAAACCTTGCATAATTGAGGTTTAAAATCTTTACATTTCAGTGGATCTTCGAAGTTTAAATTAACTCTCTCATGAACATCATTCTTAGAGGGAAAGGGAAGCAGAGAAGTTCAATATTGGTGAAATCTTTTGAAAAATTGGTATCATCCAATGAAATTTGTGCTCCTTTGCTTTGTATTTGAATTTACTCAAGAATCATGACACTATTACTATAGTTCCGTGAACAAGAGGAAAACCATGATAAATTAAAAAAATAAACAATAAACAATAAATAACTGATGCTATAAGTGAAAGGATCATTACATTGTTGGAATTTGACTATCAAAATTAACCGCAGCTGCTTTAGCTGCAGCCTCTTCATTGTTTGCAGCACGAGTACTAGAGACCAACCTATAACAAGTAAGCAAAATGTAAAAACTCAAAACACATCCATACACCACAGAGCGAGTTCATAACCATTGTTAGTTTTTTTGTTAATGCAGTTACTACTGATTCCAAAGCAAACACTATATGCTTCAAAACAAACGCTTGTCTATATGCTTCAAACATGTATAATTCAAATCAACAGAAGCACTCAGTCCTAATCTGTTATTATTTTCTTTTTTTTTTTCTCATCTGTGAAGAGTACATTTTTCAACAAAACATGACCATTGGACAAACTTCAATCCATTATTGATACAAGCAACTAGCAATCTATCTTGTTCAGCACCACGACAAATTTCCTCGTACAAATTTCGAATTTTATCTCTGCAATTAGAATTGCGTTTACTTTTCTAATTATTTAGTTGCAGCATCTTCACTTGTATTATTTTCACCTTCACTGATAGTGTTGCTAGGAGCACTGCGAACTGGGATACAAAACACATCAACAAAGTGAGATCCAAAGCTTTTGTTTTCGAAGGCCTTCAATGCATCTGCAAATCCACACACAGTCTGAATGAAAGTGAAAAGTGAAGTAAAGAGCCAACAGCCCACCAATAGTTGAAACCCCGACCACCCAGCTGATTAAATAATGATGCACTAAAGAAGCTCTTTTTCTCACAGAAGGAACCAAAATACGAATTCGCATCATTCACCACATTATACAAGTACGACTCAGTTTTTGTCGCTAATGATTTCTTTGGTAATGTTGTTAATCAATTCAGACACGGTGTTGTCGTTGCCAAGAGAATGGTGCAACACCCCTTTGTAGTGAAGAAGAGAAACATCATCAGCAGAGTTGATTAGTCCATTGAAGAAGAACAAGTAGGTTGTTACATCCAGGTTAGAATCTTTGTGACAATTCTCAAATGCGACTATGTTACGAAACATAGTGCCTCTGTGATCATTGATGTACAAAGGAGGAATAGTGAGTTCCTTCATTAGAAAACCATACTTTTTCCCAAAGGTTATGTCAAGCAACTGTTTAGTTTCATCTGCTTTGATCTTCACACCAGCCTCTATCAGTTCTGTTACAGAGTGAATCATGTGATGTTGGGAGTTTCTCGGTTTTGATCCTTCTAGTTTTGGCCTAATGCTTGACCTTAGAAGATCCAAAAAGTGAAGCCCTCTTAACTCCTCAACTTTCTCACATTCTGGAAAGTTGTGGTCTGAATCTACTTGTAACAAAGGATAAAAGAACCGGAGAGCAAGCCATTTGAGACCAGTACACGAAGGAGGAGAATCATTGGTACTAGTGAGCTCAAACAACTTGTCCAAAACAAACATAGGAAGCTGGTTTTCAAGCATGATCATCTCGCAGCAAATGATGGGAAGCATCCATGTGCTGCTGAGACAAGAGATGTGTCCAAATTGGCAAGCTGATAAATCCCTCAAGAGCTGAATGATGAAAGAACTGTCAACCAGCATCATTTGTAGAAATTCGTCGCTGCTAAGTTTGATGTCATCCATGTAACATCCTCTTACCACGGATTCTTGTTGCTCAAGGAACTTAAAAGCCTCATCTAGTTTGGCACCATTTGCATCGTTGGTTGGATCAAAGAGGCGGCGGTAGAACTTCTTCTTGAGATCTTCCTGTTTTTCAAGTGGGGTGATCCATGGTGGCAAGGACCAATTGAGATGTTGTTGGGTCTGTAGGCTTTCGGTTCGACCTGGCGCATGTTTGAGGGAACTCTGTATATGCAAACAGGGTGAGTGTGGTTGTGACATTCTTCTTGTTTTGAACTGTTTCCACTTTGTAACTCTTTCTTCATAAGATGTCTCCAATCTGAGCTCATTCTGTTGGCAGTGCCATGAAATTTTCTTGTATTGAGATTATGATAAGCCAATCTGATGAGTTTTGCACATGCCATTGTGCGATTTGATAAGTGAATGAATGAACTATTTTTGTTGTCCTGAAATGAAGACTTGATCCTTTTTCACTTGCAGAGGGGCAACTTTTAAATAAGATTGTTGAGAACTGAGAAGGAATTTAGCTTCAATAAACAGAGCATGGAAAACTCAATGTGAATAGAAAAGAGAGCATCAGGCCAAAATAGCATAAAGAATAAAAGAACAAACAGAAACAACCTAGTGGGAATGTGATGGAAGAAAACAAAGAATGTTCGTGGCCCGTGGAACAAGCAACTAGAGAATACGGTGAGGGTAAGTAACAAAAATAAAGGAGTTTTGTAAGGAAATGGAGAGTAAGGGTGTGTTTGTTTAATGTTATTAAAAACAGATTTCTGTTTTTTTTAAATAAACAAACTTATTAGGTTAGCTTTTTTTTATAAATTCTGTTTCCACAACTTTTACTGTTTTATTGTTTTTAAAACAAACACAAAATGAGAACAGCTTAGAGTTGTTTTCATTCTCAGTATCTTTCTCTTTTGTGTTGAAAACTAAAATTGTATAACATGTTGTAAATAAGCATATATACACAAAACATTATTATAGTAATTATCATAATAATATAATTATATACTTTATAACACAATTTTAAACAATATTGTCTAGAGTAATTCCTGAATACAAGTAAGCAGATTAGCAGAGGGAGAGTTAGCAGGCATAGAATTAAGAGCTCAAAACCAAGATGATACATTAACAGTTAACAGTCGCATCGCAATACCATGAGTAGGATTAGTCTTTGATCCGGTAGGACTAGAAGATGCTTGTGATAGGACAGAAAAAAAAAAAAAAAAAAAGACTCAAGCTAATCAGTAACGATGAATTGTATTTACCTAATTACCCCCAACGAGCAAATACACCGGCTCCATATGTACATGAGATTGTATCAGCAAGAAGAGGAAACTGTAAAAAGGCAAACAATATTGCAGGGATACAAGCAACAAGGGTTGTAGGAATGACAATCCATGCCAATTGATGGCCAAGTACAATGAAAAACGTTGCACCAAAAGCTATGAGCATTGTAATGATGGAGAAGAAAAGGGTTGCAATGCCAACACTCAACCTTCTAGGCAGTGACACAAGGAAATCCTCCTGTGCATATCTTGAGGTGAGTATGGACAAAAACATCAACACAGATATTACTGAGGAGAACAATGCAAGAGCATCTGAGAGAGCAAAAACTTTGAAGGATGTAGTGTGCATAAAAATAGGGTAGCCATTGTTGTTGTTGTTGCCGCCCGGTACTGTAAAGATTGCTGCAAACATCACAGTGGTAATGAGTGTGCAACTAACATGCATGATGAAGCAGTGTTCTTCAGCCACTTTTCTCCTTCTTTGGCCAACCCCTTGTGTTCCTCAGTAAACAACATTTGAGGTGTTCTACCTTCAGAATCCTTAATCTCCTTGAAAAGAGGTTGTATGATCTTTTCTACCTCCTACAAAATTCAAGAAACAAAATGTGTCAAAAACAACCTTCAATTCTCAATGAGCAACTAAACTGAGATTCTGAGAAAGCTGACAACAGAATACTGATTGAACAATGACCTTGAACCACAATAATTCCCTTTGCATCTGCAATGCTGCACCAGATACAACATGAAGTTGATCTGAAGGGGCCAATTTTCCAGCCAAACGCAGTATGTTGTGATTGTTGTTGTTGTCTCTGTAAGAAGTTATCAGATCCTTATGCGCCCCTATGTCATAAATCAGGTTAAATATTTTTTCCCGACAATACATGATTGCAATGTGAAAAAGACTTCGATTTTGGCTGTCAACTTTCCAAAGTAGATCTGGATATGAGTAAAGAAGCTCAACTACAATCTCAGGTATCCCAGCTTCAGCAACAAAAAATAGGGGTCCCGACAAATGGCTTTTAATCAAGTCTCCATGTTGTATTTCTTCTGAAGTCACTATTAATTCCCAAAGACGTTGCACTAACTTCAAAGCCTGTGTGTTCAATGTCTTTTTCTTCTGAACTGCTTCAAATCCTGGCACTTTTAAGTACAGCAAGTTAGTTCAAGACACAAACAACACTAGTAAGAGTGTCAAGTTGGCAGCATACCAAGATATTTTACAGCTTGACAGAGTCCAGTCACCAATAGGTTATCTGCAATTTCAATTCAGTACTTCATTAAATAATAAATAACATGACAAATATCCTGATTCATAGGTATAACAGAGAAGCAATAGCTCATTTATGTTAAAATATTCAAATCTGTTACTGATCCATAGGTATAACATGTCAAATTATCCTTCTAATGATGTATCATGAATGTGTGAAAAAGATTCGTGAAGTCTAAACCTTATTGTGAATGTAAAAGCTCATTTCTTTATGTATATTTCTCCAAATATTTGCCAGCTGACAAAATAGAACATACCTTGAAAAGTCAAAGGTGCCTGAGATTGGTAGATGCTAGACTGGCATCTGTAGTCAGTTGCTAGTTTAACTTGGATCCCTTCAAAATTAAATTTCACCGTGTCATTTTCACAATTTATCTACATAAGGAACTCATAAATATGACAATCAAAAGCATAACATAACATGAGATATCATCAAATGTAACAGTTTCACAATTTCCATGGTGTGTTACCTACATGGATAGATGCATCTTTCCCAGATTCCTAGTTGAATGCCACTGGTAAATGAAGATGGTTTTTTTGCCAACACGTGTAAAGCTGTCTCCCCATTCAAACCATGATAAGTTGCTAATTGTGGTTGACACTCAAGTCAAAATCTGAGAAACAAAGTTCATGGATGAGTTACTACAACTTTCAAGTTTCTTAAATGAACTCAACTTGTTTTTGAGCGTTACCATATAAATTTGTGGATATAGCAGCAATTAATAGACTAAAGTAGTCTTCTGTTCTTAGAATCTCATGATTGGTCACTGAATAGAGATACCAAACCATGTCCCTTTGGCCAAGCAATGTAGCTATATAAAGTGGTGTCACCCCTTCGCTACCTCGTATTCCAGGTAAGTTTATATTCCTTTCCACCATCAGCTTTGCTATCTTGGTAACCCCAGATGCAGCAGCAAAACAAAGTGCAGTGTTGTTATCTTTATTTTGAATTTCCAAGTCTGTAGCTCTATACCACACCAAGCAGGGCCGGTCCAACATTGAGTGAGGCCTAAAGCAAATTTTAAGAGAAACAATTTACTTTAAATAAGATAGTTATATAATAGGTTTTTTGTCAACATACGTGAATGTTTTTCCAATATATGTAAGACCTTTTTTACTTTATAGTAGGCTTAAAGCGAGGGTTTCAGTTGCTTTACCCTCAGACCGGTCCTATCACCAAGCAGAGTGTTACCCAATACTTATAAATCTAGGAACCTATACTAGAAACATTGAGTGCCTAAGATGCGTAAGTAATGGATCACGGAGTAACAAAATTTTAAATAATGTACAATCAGCATGTTAAACTTACTGAAGGCATTACCTTGAAGAGATGAAATTGCAGAAGTACCTGACCTACCAACTGGTTGATATATTGATACAGCATGTTCGATGGCATTGGAAGATATGGAATTTCTGGGGCTAGGAACCACATCTTCTAACAGAAGTGGTTTTGAACTATAGCATTGATGGATTCTGCTTTCTGGTGTATTACATTGATGGTTGATGAACTGAACAGAACATGTGTCACATTCATTGCTCTCCTCAAGATTTTTGGGTGGAAATAGCTGCCGAATACTTGGTGCTCGGTCAAACGTTTTACTAGAGATTTGCATTGTCATTATCTTCTTTAGTTTCCAGGTAAGCTACAATAAAGTTAACACAAATATAAAATAACATCACGTTGAAGTTACAGGTTTGGATCGCTATGGTGCGGCAATCAAAATAAATGCTTCGGGATGGCAGGCTCGGATTTTACAACATGAGTGTGATCACTTGGATGGAACTCTGTATGTTGATAAGATGCTACCTAGGACTTTCAGAACTGTGGACAACATGTAACTGCCTCTTGCCCTGGGGTGCCCCAAACTTGGTCCTCTCTCATGAGGCATTCAATGCAGGTTTCTAAATTCACATTTGTTGATCCTAAAATGGAGGCCAGATTCTACATGCATTCTAGAAATAGTTTCAACTTGAGAAAAATTCAATGCCATCATTTTGCCATTGTAATTGTGCTACACTCCTGGTTAATTCGCTTCATGTAAGTTCCAATGTTGTAGCTTATGGAGTCTGGATATTGAAGGTGCCTAGCTTTTCTGTCCAATGACAAAAAATTGGGATTGTTGTCTTGTTTTAATATGGATCACTGAGGTGGCTTCTTAGGAATTAGAAATTAATGTAACCTCATTTGTCAGCTCTAGTGCAACTTATACCATTTGTGTCAAAAAAAATTAAAATAAAAAAGATTGGTCAACCATGGTGAACAACAGCTTTGCAGAGAGTGTGATACTGTTCACGCACTATTAATGAAATTTTTTTTAAAAATAAAAATAAAATAAAATTTAACCTAGGGAGAAAGAAAGGATCGCTGGGAAGCAAAGAAAGGTCATGGAAAGAAGATCACAGGAGATGTCCATTGGAAATAAATTGTCCTTGGTGAAACATAATTTCTCTCATATACTAAACCTGGCTCTAATAACATATTAAAATGATGTATTTACTAAATGTCTTTTGTAGAAAATCACACGTCATCTTTATTTATATTGAGGAAATATAAGTAATTGATTACATGATAAAAAAAAAAAAATTAACAAGATAATATAAAAATAATAACTAAAAGATAATATATATTCTAACATTTCTCTTTAGAAATACCATGCTAGAACAGCAAAGTATCCTTTTCCTTGTCAAATGTGAACATTTCCCCAGGGAACCAGGTTACTTCCCTATATTAGTACTTGGATCTTCTGAAATTTTAAGGTAGTTAGTATGCTAATTCTGATTTGCATTTTGTATAAATTAATTGATTTAGAATTATTTTGATACAAATAGTATAGTCATCTTATGCTACTATTAAATTTATCTTAACTTATTAGAAGTTCAAGGCATAAGGATATGAATTGGAACAGCCTCTGTATATATATGATAAAAAGAAATGAAATTTTCATAGCAAACAGTGACAGACAATAATACACAAAACATTACAGTTACAGAGGTCTTGGAAGAGTACATAAATAAATCACAAAGATATGAATTGGAACAACCTTAAGATAACAAAATGGTGCTTTATCCTAAATTGAAATCATGTTTTACGATCACTATCAGTGTCCAACACTGCTGAGAAAGTGTCACGAAATGGCAGAACCAAGGCTTTTGTGAAGATATCACTAAACTTTTCACTCTCCAATGACTTCAATGCATCAGCAAAACCACAAATTGTCTGAATGAAAGTGAAGTAAAGGGCCAAGAGAGCACCAAGGGTTGAGATTCCAACAGTCCAACTAGTCAAATAGTTTCTAACTATTGAAGCTCTCATTCTCCCATACCTCGTATCAAAGTACTCATTTGCACCATTCACCACGGTGTGCAAGTAGGACTCGTTCATGTCAGGAACAATCTCCTTCGCGATGTCGTTGATTAGATCCGCCACGCGCTCGTCATTGCCTAAGGAATGGTGCAGCACCCCTTGGTGGTGAAGAAGAGCCACATCATGTGATGAGTTTATGAGCCTGTTGAAGAAAAACACATAGGTTGTTACATCAGGGTTGCATCTCTTGTGACACTTTTCGAATGCCACTATGTTTCGAAACACTGTCCCTCTGTGGTCACTGATGTGCAAACAAGGGACAGTGAGTTCTCTTGTCACAATTCCCCACTTTCTCCCGAAGCTTATGTCTAACAATTCACGGTTTTTGTCAGCTTTGATTTTCACACCAGCATCCTTCAGCTCTGTGGCAGAATGAATCATTTGGTTCTGAGTTCCTCTATGGTCTTGTTCTCCAATAAGTTTGGGCCGAATGTTGCACCTAAGAAGATCAAGCACATGTTCTATTCTAAACTTGTAACTTTTATGACATTCTGGAATCTTGCTTGAGTCTGATTGAAGCAACCGGTAGAAGAATCGAAAGGCAAGATCGTTCAAACTCATCGACGGTTGTCCAAAACTAGTAGTACTATTATCAGTGAGCTCAAACAATTTTTTCAAGACAAAGAAAGGAACCTGGTTTTCAAGCATGATCAATTCGCGGCAAAAGGTTGGTAGCATCCATCTACTAAACAAAGGGACTTGTTTGAATTGGTTCTGTGACAAGTCCCTCAAGAGCTGAACAATGAAAGAGGCATCAACTAGCATCATTTGTAGAAACTCATCACTGCTTAGTTTGATTTCACTTTCACTTTCTCCCATGTAACATTTTCGAACATTGGTTTCTTGCTCCTCAAGGAACTTGAAAGCCTCGTCTAACTTGGCTCCGTTGACACCATTCGGATCGAATAGGCGCTTAAAGAACCTTCCATTGAGATGTTCCATGTTTTGTAAGTGTGGTGCTCCATGGTGGTAAGGGCCAATTGAGATGTTATTGGGTGTGTAGGCCTTGGGATCTACCTGCAGCATGTTTGGTGGAACCTTGTATATGCAAACTGAGTCATTTTCTTTGGGGATTTCTCCACTTTGTGAATATTTCTCAGTGAAACCCTTCCAATTGTTGCTTCTGGCATGAAGTTTTCTTATGCTGAGTTTTTGGAAAGCCAATCTTAGGATCTTGTTGCATCCCATGTTTAGTGAAGATAGAAGGAGCAACAAGTTCTATTGTTTTTTGCACATAGCAATGGTTCTTTTTTAACTTACAATACGTCAACATTATAAATTCAAGTCAATTTTAATTTGGGAATCAAAACAAGATGTTACTAGGAAGTTCATGATTTGAGCAGGTCCTTAGGTATTGCAATGTTTCCTATAGTTATTTTAATTCAACCTGCTCTGCTTAATTTACTTGTTTACGTGGTCAACGTATCGCACTATCAATTCACATTTCCAATCTTTTAAGAGTATGCTTCTTGAGGTAAATTTTGGCCTCATCAAAATCCAGTTAACCTTGGCTGAGTTTTGTTTTTTTTACCAAGTTGAATATTTTCATTTATAATTTTTAAGATTTTATTTGACTTGTTTTGATATTGGTTTTAGTTTTTAGTTTTTAAAGTATTTTTCTGTTTACCTCTTGGATCCTCTATTAATGAGTTAGTAGATTAGGTTTTCACCTTAGTAGTTTATCAAATTGTGCCATGTTATATTGATGAAGTAATTTTTTTTAAATAAAAAAAAAAGAAGTTATCTTGATAACATGATATGTGATACAATCTGTTAAACTTATCCACTAACAAAATTCGTTGACAAAGTGATAAAAAGACAAACCAGAAAAAAATACTTTTAAAGATTAAGATTAGTAAAATGAAATATTAGAAATTATAAATAAAAATATTTAATATTTAAAAAAAAGGTAAAATTATTATTGATTTTCATTTTAAAAAATTAAAGATGAAATTGAATGTTGAATGTACAATAATTAAAATTTAATATTTAATAAGATTTTCTAAAAAAAAACATATTGGCATTGATTTAATAATTTAGAAAAATAATAATCAAGAAATAAAAATAAATTATTTAATATTAATAATACAAAAATAATATTTATATAGTATTTTTTTTATAAAATTAAAAAATAAAGAATATATAACAAAGTATTTAAAAAGAAACATAGGTTGCAAGTTACAAATTGTACATATCAGAGTATTTAAAAAGAATGTGTGCAAGTCGCAAGTTGCGCACGTTTTAAAAAAATAAATAAAATTATTAAATACATCTCAAACTTGAGAAAATTCAGCGGGGCCATGGCCCCGGATCACTAACCTCAGTCCACGTCTGCTTGGATATTTAATTAGAAGATTTCCTTTTTAAAATCATGAGAATTTTTAAAATGTAACAATTTTCAAATAATACTTAAAATGAAAGAATTTTAAAAATTCTTCCAATGTCTCAATGTGGATTCTCTTTCCCAAAATTTCATCAGCTTTTTAAAACACATTTAAAAATATAGTTACATATATATACAAAAAATTATCTTTCTTTTAACCAAAAAACTTAAATATAACGAATTTAAATAGTTTTACATAAAATAAATAGTTTGAAAAATAAAAGAAGCATAATTGAAATATTTAAATTTTGATATATTTTAAATTCTTCAAAATTTTGAAGACAACTCTCCAAATACTACCTAAAATATTTTTCAAAATAGAAGTCAATGTACATATAAATACAAAAGAATAAAAATATAGTATAAAAAGCATGACGGCATCTGCTTATGTGAGCTCGTCTTCGTCACCCTAACTAAAGTCTATAGTACTACAATATAACATTACGAAGGACGGATTCCAATAATGTGGAGCTAACAGCTGCACAAGATTAAATTATCTGCCCAAGAAATTTAATAAGTTTTGCTAAGCTATCCAAGGACACAACTTGTCTTTTTTTAACAGAATTGAAATTTGACTTTTGATTGTCTTTTATATCTTTTCATACTACCATGTGATAACTTCATAATACTAATATTAATTACCTCGAAATGTGAATACATGGAAACTAAAATAAAATTATATATCTGTCATGGTTGTTAGGGGCATTAGGCATGATCATTGATCATTTTATTTTGATTACATAAGCTCGTACGTGTTGACCAATTCCAAGTATTGAGTCTAATGGATCCCATCTAGAAGTGTGAAAGATGTATTTTAACTTGAGTAATGATATTTTCCCAACTACTTTTTCACAATATTTTATTTCATATAAAGAGAACAGAGAAAAATCTAAAATACATAATTAATGAGATGGAAAGCTAACTTGGACTTACGGTAAGTTTGCTGGTTTTTACAGCTTATTCTAAGAATTTTGAACTTAAGACTAATTAAAAGAGTTGACTTTGGGGTACTTTCAATCAAATTGGTTCTTATAAACTGCAGGGCCCGTAGGAGTTGAATTTGAAGCCTAACTCCCAAATCATTACTTATAGCTATATAATATTTGACATGGTTTCAACGAAATTGCTTCTTAAACTGCAGGTTGATGCTCCAACATACGTGAGCAAGAGTTGACTTTCATCCCTTACACTTAGCCATATAACATTTGAGTCCAATGACTTCTTTACTTGTAATCCCCATCAATTATTCATTTTTGGTGAAGGTGAAAGCTTAATTTGAAAGGTTGCTAAATAATCCAGAAGAAGCTGGTATTGTAGTTGTCATATGACATCCTCCTACCTCTTTAATAAAGATCCAGTTTTTGTATCATAAACTATATGAATTTTTCAGTTCATTGCTTACTTTGTTTTTTTCTTTTTTTTCAGTTTCCTTGTAACTTAAGCAAATTTCGGTGTAAATCCAATATGCACTGGTTCCAATCTGTTGTATTTCTTTGTCTTTGATTTATTTCTGTGGATTGTTTTTCTTTGTCTCAGTTATTTTCAAAGTACGTTGAAGCGTATAGAGGAAAAAGTCATGTCAGACAACAAGGCTCCTCGGATAAAGTATGAAGTTTTTGTTAGCTTCAGGGGCCACGACATCCGCCATGGGTTTCTTAGCCATTTGATTGACGCTTTTCAAAGGAGGAAAATAAATGCCTTTGTAGATGACAAAAATCTTAAGAAGGGAGAAGAAATATGGCCATCACTCGTTGAAGCAATTGAAAGATCATTCATTTCATTGGTCATATTCTCACAAGACTATGTTTCTTCTCATTGGTGTTTGAAAGAAATTGTGAAAATACTTGAATGCAGAGAGAAATATGGACGAATTGTAATTCCAGTTTTCTACCGTGTAGAGCCCACAAATGTTCGACATCAATCGTCAAGAGAGTTATAAAAATGCATTTTTTAAGCACGGAAGAAAACACAAGACCAAGGTGCAAATATGGAGAGATGCTTTGAATAAATCTGCTGATTTGGCAGGAATTGAGTCATCCAAATATCGTAAGCTATATATATATATATATAGCTTAAATAATATTTTTTAGTTTGAATCTGTGATTTTTTTTTTTTTTGGATTTAAATTTTTTTTAAAAATTTCTATCACTTATATAACTAAAAAGTAAAAAAAAATATATATATATTTTTTAAGTATCCAAAACATTCTTTAAGCTATTATATAGTTATATGCATATTATCACATGCAGCAAAACAAAAAAAAATATGCATATTATCACGTGGTTGCTTAAATTACCAAAAAAGATGCGACCTTTACTTTTAAATTGTTTTCAGAAAAAAAAAATGCTTATTATTCATCAACCTGTTACTTCTATCTATCTTATTAAAAATAAAATGTATTAAAAAAATTACAAAAATAACCTTTGTTAGTTATTTTACAAGTGTCCAATTTATAGGCTTTTTTTTTTAGTCATTTCACTTTTTACCTTTTTCTCACTCTTACTATTCACTCAATTTATCTTTTTTTTTCCCTCTCATTCTTACTTTTCTTTTTCTTTTACATTTTTTTTCTTACGATTTTTTTTTCCAACAATACGGAAAAAAAACATGTTTATATTTTTTAATATCGAAATTATCTAAATGCTTATATTAAGAGATATGTTTTGACAAATTATTTAATTTAAATATACACAAGTTTATATAAATACCATCAATTTATGGTAAGTAATGTTTGCGTTTGATAGTTCTAAAATATTATTTTATTTATTTTTTATTCAATACTTACTATAAAAAAAAGATGTAGGAAGATTTGTAAGAAAATGAGGTAGGAATTTATTAATTTTTTTTTTATCATTTTGCTCACCTCATTTTTTTTCTTCCCAAAATTATCTCTCTTCATTTTTAATTGTAATTGTTTTCATTTATTTCTATTTTATTTCATCTATTTTAATTCTTTTTATTCTATCTCTCACTTTCATTTTTCTTTTATCTCTTTAATTACACGACCTTTTTTCATAATACTTACTATTTGATTAATATTAAAATACTTTTTGTACATCTTTTATTTCAATGTTATATTCAAAAAATATATTTTTATATTAATTGAATGATGAATTTACATATCATAAAGTAATATTTTGATTTTATGTTTAAAATTAATTTAGTAAATATATTTTTATTATAACAATATTTTAATATGTTTTAATTTTTTGTTAGACTTTACAAAAAGTTAAGTTTATGTTTTGAATCATTCCATTGGTATGGTTTATTTAATTTAATGTCATCTAAAAATAGTTTTAAATTTAAAATTAAAATAATAAATATCTATAAATATATTGTTTGAAGTAAAAGCTAGCTATTATTAGTGAATAAGAATAGGGATGAGATGAATTTATCCCACCCTAAACATGGATATGATAAATATAAAATTTTAACGTGAAATGGATGAGTACAAAATTTTACTCTTGATAAAGATCATAGACACACATTATATTGAGAATGAGGAACACTACACTCTTTCTCTCAAAATATTGTCTTACTAGCTTTGTTTCTCTTTCTTTTTAGTTTTTTCTCATTTTATTTTAGTTGAGATTTTTATACTAAAAAATAATTTAAACCTAATTAATGTTTTATATAAATTTGAATTTATAAATTAGATTAAATAAAATAAAAAAATAATAGGGAAATTATAATAAAATATGCTTTCTCTAGTTTAATACTTCTACTCTTTTTGCATTTTTGAAAAATTTAAATAACTAATAATATTTTATCAAAATGTATTTAATTACTTATTAGACTTTACATTTTTTTTTTGTAATAAGTTAATTTTATGTTTTGCATCATTGCATTTTGATGGTTTAATGTCATCCTAAAATATTTAAAATTAGAAAAAAAAAATTATAAATATATTATTTTGAAATAATACCTATTTTTAGTGAATAAGGATAAGTTAGAATGGAGCTGAATTTACCCAAACTAGAATGGACTGAGTGAATATAAAATTATATATATGATGAAGACCAAAGATAGACATAAATGACAGTGAGAATAAGGACGGTAACAAAGAACATATTGATTCTTATTTTTTTTTTGGTTATCATGTCTATTCACATTTAGTATTTATATGTTTTAGGTGTTAAAAAATTATATATTTTGATAAGATTAAAATATTTTTTAATTACTTTATTTTTTATTTTAATTTTATTGAGTAATAATAAAAACTAAACGAAAAATGGCATATATGTTTACATCTTGTTTCATTGTCATACATATTCACTCATAATCATCAATCATATATTTTTTGGTTTAGAATAATTACATATTTAGATAAGATTAAAATATCTTTTATTTTTTAATTGTTATTTTTTTTATTTTATTTTCTAAATTAAAAATTACTTTAATCCATTAGATGTCTACGTTAGGTCAATGTATTGTATAATATTTTATTATTATATATAGAACAATTTATCTCAACTTTTTGTATTACCTGTAATATACTAAATTTTAACTTTATTTATAACTACTTATATCCTATATTTGCATGGTATAATACTTTCAATATACAAACTCATATCATATTTATTTTTACAAAGAAATTACAATTTCATTTTCCACAACAAAATAGTTTAGATGGTAAACAATATACTTATCACATAAATGTTGATTTTATAAACAACAATAACCTTAATAATTTAAATATATATTATATTATTTATTTCATTATAAAATATACAAAAACAATCGATCCTGTGTGAAGTCAAGGATATCATGCTAGTTTGCATATATAAATTTAGCCAAAACCTATGTGCTAAAATTTTGAGTACATGTTGTCAATTAGAGTGATGATGTGTGACCCGTCTTTTGCTTGACACATCATCATTTAGTTAATGATATGACACTTAATTTACCATCTCATCATTTAACAAATACTAAAATTAAACATAAAAAAAAGTAAAGTTTATTTAATAAAATAAAAATGAACTATATTGCAATTATGAAAAACATACTTAAATCATGTGACCAATTTGCTGTTTGATCATTGATAAGTGGTTAAATTAAATGGAAAAAATATGTTATTTGTGTGTGAAGTATTAAATTTTTTTTCCTCTTATCACAAAACAGTAACTAATTTTACTAATTTTTTATTTGTTCTCCTTTCGACTTTCCCTTTATTGAATGGTGTTGACCATTTTAATAGCTTAGTCCCTTATGTATTTTTATGTTTTTGTCTTTCACTCCTTCATTAGTGAGTATGTTAGTGGGGAGGTGTCTACACTCTCAACTTATGTCACATGTCATTTTGATGACATTTTTTTAATTAAAGAAATTAATTTTAAAAAATAATGTTTACTAATTTTTAAATATTTTCTAAAATTATTTTCTTTAATTAAAAAAAATGTCATCAAAATACCACTTGCCATAAGCTGCAAATGTACAACTTACTAACTAATATATTTTACTAACCAAATGGTTGAAAACCAAACAAAAGAATATATTAAGGACGAAAATTGTTCAAAGTAAACTTTAGGAATTATAAACAAAAATCCTAAATATTTCAAAAATGAAAAATATATTTTACCTAAATTAAATCTAGATACATTGAACAAAACCCCTTTATTTATTGGAATCTCCACTAAGAACGAAGGAAAAAATGAAAGGGGTTTTCAAGGCCATAATGGATGATGGCCTCTCTGCCTTAACAAAGTTCCAAATAAGTGAGTTGATACTAATGACATTGATTTTAATTGATTGATAAGTTTTCAACAAGTGTACCAAAAATCGTTCAAATAAATTAAAATGGTAAGAAATCAAGTATCAAACATAAAGATTCATGTAACATATTCAACTATACAATTTGTTTTACTCAAATAAAGGATTTGTGAAAATTAACTTTGACAAGTAGTAGAACTCAATTAAAAACTAGAATGTAACAGTGTAAATTTGGTTCAAAACTTAGAACAAATATTTGGTGTGCAACAAAAAGGAGATGCAATGATACCAAGTAGCTGGGGTTCAATTTCACCAAATCATCCTTCCATCTAAACCAACCAAGTAATTATACAAGATGAAGTCATTAATTTACCATAGATCTAATAAATTACTCTAACCATAATTCCTCTTATGAAGAAAGCCTAAGTGGCTTCATCAACCCATCAATTCCTTGATTCAATTAATGAAGCTACTTGCATGAAACTCAGAGATTAGAAAAATATGGCTAATGACCCTTATCCTATCCCTAGGCATAAACATCATTAGTTGCTATCTCCATTTCTAGGCATAGAAAAACTTCCCAGCAATTAATACACCCAAGCAACAATTAAAGGTAGGCTACACCCAAAAAAGCATTAAGAGAAGAAGATAAAACAATAAATTTGAATTCAAACTTGTATAAAACTCAAAAGAAGTTTACATGAGATTTAGATGGCTTCCTCAAGCTTTAACTAGAGGAGTTTAGTTATACATGAAAGTGGAGGAAAGTGCCATGGAGAGTGGATACATGGGTAGAGAAGAAGGAGCAAAATGAAAATGTGGCAATGGAATGACAACACTTGAATCCTTAAGTTGTGTAATAATGAGATACCTCAAACTAATTTAGGCCCCCTCCTTAAAAGCAACGAATCTCGCGTTTGTCTTTTCTACATAAGTGGCTTCTCACTAAGCGCCAACTCACGCTTAACAAGACAAGGGCTTCACGCTTAGTGCGACATCATGCTTAGCAAATTTCCTTCTCTATTTGGGAAATTTGCTAAACCTTAAATCAAACTTAGCGACTCTTCAATCTTCAACAATTGCTCTCAAGTCTTCAGGCTTAGCGCCAGTGCAAGCTTAGTGTCAGGTCTCCACACACTTCTTAACTTCAACCAGGTGCTCTCACTAAGCGTGGAATCGTGCTAAGGAGCTCTCCAAAATGGTCAAATCTCCAATCTAGCTCAAAATAAGGAAATTCACATGCAAAACATGAAATTTTTACATAATTTCTAAAGACTGATTCTCTAATGTTAGTATATTATAAGACTCTAAAAACACTGAACAAATGAGTTCAAATAAAACTATCAATAAGAAAAAATAAGATAATTGCTACAAATTATATTCAAAGAACTATATCTATAAAGCGATTATCACTAATTCTCTCTCTCTCTCTCTTTGTTGTATAGAAATGATGCTGAGTTGGTTAAAGAAATTGTCAATCTTGTTTTGACAAATTTGGCTGATCCCTTGCTTAACTCGAAAGGACTTGTTGGAATTAATGAAAAAATTTCTGACATAGAATCATTGATTTGCAAGCACAAGAGCCAAAAGACATATGTCTTATTGGAATTTGGGGTATAGGCGGTATTGGCAAGACAACGCTAGCAAAAGAAATATACAACAAACTACAATCTGAATATGAAGGTTGTTATTTTTTAGCCAATAAAAGAGAACAATCAAGCAAATGTGGTATACTTTCTTTGAGGAATGAAATTTTTTCTGTCACAACCCACCCTAGGGTTATGACCAATGCACATGCTACACTTCTCTTAACCTGGCTAGCTTGACAACAAACCCCACTAAAACATAATTTAGAATAACTATAAAAGGGCTATCAAAAATTCAGCAAAACCTCCCCTAAAAATAAAACAAACACATAGGAATCTCACTTGTGAATTTCATATATATAAATATATATAATCAGATCCAACAAACAGTTCATATCACAATATGAATCATTTACAAATATTCAAGTTTCCCAAAACATGATAAATACGTCACTTACATATAAAGCAAGAGAACCCTCATACAACTCAAAAAAAGATTCACTAACAACTCAACTCTGATCATAAGTCTATCTCTATAACTACAGCTGCATCATACTGGAGTTATCAAAACATACTCTCCATTATAGGCAATGGAGACCTACCAAAAAGACGAACAATTCCTAGATGAATTAGTCAATCACAGGAAACTCATTACTCTAATACTTGCAAATCTGGAGGGAAAAGAAACGAAAATGGGGTAAGTCACAAGGACTTAGTGAGAGTGTAAAGTACAAAGTGAACAAAGAGGAGTACACAACCATTGTAAGAATTTTACATTCAAATAATTTAATGATTTAGAGTAAAATAAAAAAGACACCACAGTTCAGTTTTAAAGACTAACATTTACTCACTTAAGAACTCTTCAAGAATAAAATTAGACATCATACACAAGCATAACTAACATTTATACTAACATTCAATTTACTATATGCACATAGACTACATTTTCTCTTCGTTATGGTGAACGATAATTATACTACATTATCTCTTCATTGCAGTGAACGATAATACTGCATTATTTCTTCGTTGTAGTGAACAGTAACCATATTGCATTATCTCTTCGTTACAGTAAACGAAAGTTATCTATATATTTATGAGTATTTAACTCATAGACTACATTATATCTTCGTTGTAACAAACAGTGACTAATCACAAACTCCTGATAAGAACTCACTTTTCACATTTAACTCACATTATCAAAACTACGGAAATCAAATACAATAAGGTAAAATACATACTTAGTATACTTATTCTTCTTCCTCAAATACTCAAATAGGAACCAAAACCACAAGGAAACTTATATTAAGTTTACTTTTTTCTAAAAATAAATAGTCACTCAGTAAAATAGCTACTCACAAACAAGGAGGACTCGAATCAACAACTTCCAACGCCGTTAGAAGGAGTAACCATAGTATTTGTCAGAGAATCTAAACATGAAAAATATAAAAGAATCACTTATTAGACAAAAATCTTTAAGTTAACATACCTAAGGTTTTAAGGGAACAATAATAACCACAAAAATCACATTTTTATCCCCCTACAAGACCCATTACTAATCTCTATCATAACTACACTCATTTACTCCAATGGGTTATGAAAATTTACCACGAAAAACACAAATGCAGAGAAATTTGAAGAGGTGAGTATTATCTCTTCACGCTCAAATCATGTGCTCCACCTTTGAAATGCTTCAAGGTGACGGTGAAAAGTGAAAAGTGAAAAGTGAAAGTAAGGGCTTTGAAGATGATGGAGGGAAAAATAGGTAAAAGGAAAAAAAGAAAAAAAAAAGGAAACAAGAAAGGGGGGAAAGGATGGGAGAAAAAGAGAAAGAAATGGAACAGAGGGTTAAGGGGGGAGGTTGACGAAAAAGAAAAGAAGAGGTGGGAGAGAGAGAAAGTTATTTTTGCTTTATAATATAATAATAATAAAAAGAAAAATGAAATGGTTCGTTTCATTGTCTACCCTGCTAGAAGATGTGGTGAAAATTAACACACCGAAATCATTGCCCAATGATATTGTTAGAAGAATTGGTCGCATGAAAGTTCTTATTGTTCTTGATGATGTGAATGATTCAGATCGCCTACAAAGTTTACTGGGAACAATTGATAATTTTGGACCAGGTAGTAGAATAATTGTAACAACTAGAGATGAGAAGTGCCTATTGCTAACAAAGCGGATGAGATATACCGACTTAGTGAATTTAGTTTCAACAAAGCACTTGAACTTTTCAATTTGATTGCCTTTAGCCAAAGTGATCATCAAATGGAGGATAATGAGTTATTAGAAAAGATGGTCCATTATGCCAAAGGCCTTCCATTAATTCTTAAAGTTTTGGCTCATCGTCTTCATGGAAAAAATAAGGAAATATGGAAAAGTGAGCTATACAAACTTAAAAATATGCCTCCTACAAAAGTTTATGATGTTATGATACTGAGCCATGATGATTTAGATCGTAAAGAGCAACAAATTTTTCTTGATCTTGCATGTTTTGTTCTTAGATTGCATAGAAAGGTAAATGTGGGCCATCTAAAATCTTTATTGAAAGATAATGATAATGATAATTCAGTGGTTGCTGGGTTAGAAAGATTGAAAGATAAAGCTCTTATAACTTTCTTTGAAGAGAAGTTTATATGCATGCATGATAGCTTACAAGAAATGGGTTGGGAAATTGTTCGTCGAGAGTCTATCAAAGACCCTGGAAGCTGTAGTTGGTTATGGGATTCCAATGACATTTGTGAAGTATTGAAAAATGACCAGGTGAATGTCTAACTAAAGATAACATATCTGCTGAATAACATTAATAATTTGTGTGTGCAGCCTTGGATGATGTTTAAATATTTTCTTCTACATTGATTGCAGGGTATTAAGGCAATTAGAAGCATACAAATGGACTTGACAAAAATTAAGGAGCAAAAGTTAAGCCCCGACATATTTACTAAGATGAGTACACTGCAATTCTTGGAAATTTATAGTGGCTTCGATCATCATGATATTCTAGTTAAAGGACTTCAATTTTTGGCAACTGAACTAAGATATCTGTGTTAGTATTCTTACTCTATGAAATCCTTGCCAGAGAATTTTCGTGTTGAAAATCTTGTAATATTGAGATTGCCTTGCAGCAAAATGGAAAAACTCTGGGATGAAGTGAAGGTAAATACATTGTCTCGCTGTTAGAATTTTCTATTAATTCAAAGAATACAAAATAACCATTTTAGATGGTGTGATATATTCATTTCATTTCATTTTATTACAGGAACTAGTGGATTTAATAGAGCTTAACCTTAATAGCTCTGGGGAGTTAAAGGAGTTGCCAGATTTATCAAAAGCCACAAGTCTTGAAGTACTGATTCTCTGGGGTTGTTCTAAGTTAACTGCATTGCATCCATCTGTTTTCTCGCTGGCCAAACTTAAGAAATTGGACCTTTGGAACCGTAGGTCGATTGCTGTAATCGCAAGTTATTCCCATTTACGCGGCCTGAGGTATCTCAACCAGGATGATTGCAAGAATCTTAAGGAATTCTCATTAATATCACATAATATGAAAGTAAATTCTTTACCATTCGGAAAACAAAGTGAGCCGAACTCACTAGATGTAACACATAGTGACCTAGAGAGGTTACCTGCATGCTTCAAAAAAAAATCTTAAGCAAATGCAACATCTAAATGTAAGCTATTGCCAGAAGCTTCAAACAATACTAGAGCTTCCATCGAGCCTTAAACTTCTAGAAGCTAGGAAATGTGGATCACTTCAAAATCTACCAAAGCTTTCCTTGTCCCATGAAACTCTATGTCCAGAGTTGCACTTCACTTCAAACTCTACCAAAACTTCCTAAATTCCTTAAAACTCTAAATGCCAAATATTGTGAATCACTTCAAAATCTACCAAAGCTTCCCTTGTCCCTTGAAACCCTAAAAGCCAAATGGTGCCCTTCATTTCATACCCTACTAGAGCTTCCTAAGAAACTTAAAACTTTAGATGTCAGGGGGTGCAAATCACTTTAGAATATACCAGAACTTTCTAAATTCTTTAAAACTCTAAATGCCAAATATTATGACTCACTTCGAAATCTATCAGAACTTTTCTTGTCCCTTGAAACTCTAGATGTTCAAGGTGCATTTCACTTTAAAATCTACCGAAGCTTTCTGATAATCGCTTTATATACGTAAAATCCCTTAAAATTCTAAATGTCTATAGTTGTAAATCTCTTCAAAGTCTACCAAAGCTTTCAGATAATCGTTTTATATACGTAAATATAGTATCATATTTTATAGCGATTTTCCAACGTTCTCAAGTCTTTTAGCTTTGTTTGAAATCATGTAATATAGATTAGTATAGTTTGATAATTCTAACCTTAGGAAGTCATTTTGTGAGAAATATACTATAATTTATGTTTGCAAGCCTAGATTCAACAGTAAAGAGAGAACACAAGAAGAAGACATATCTCACTTAGCGACACAGATTGCTCAGTGCTCCACTCATTCAGCACAACATCAAGCTACGCGAGCTAGGCGACCTATGAAGCATTGAGCGCCATCTTGAGCTAAGCGACCTCTTTGTTCGAACTGAATACTCGTTTAGCATGACATCGCGCTTAGAAAAATACCCTTTCGAATTGAAGTTGCACTCAGCGGTCCACCTCGCTTAGCGGAAGTTCCTTTCGAACTAAAGATGCACTTAGCAAAAGATTGAGCTTAGCGGAAACCTTGTTCTGAGATGCATTATGCAGTATCCTGCGCTTAACGAAATTGTGCGCTAAGTGAGTATTCCATTATATAAGCTGTACTTGTAATATTTTTTAGGCATTCAAACTTGGTTGGATATTTTGAGCTGCTTTTCCTCTATTCTTCCTCTGTTTTCTCTATTCCTCCTTCTCCTACTTTGTAACCTTTTCAAAACTTTTCATGACAATGAGAGGCTAATCCATTAGTGTTGAGGACTTGGAACTAGGTGCTGAACATGTAAACGCTTTCCTTCATATCTATTCAATGAAATATTCAGTTTAATGTTTATTTCTCTATCTTTATTCATGTTATATGATTTGATCAGTTATATATGCATGTTTTAGAGTTTAATTGTCATTGACAAATACCTTTGAACTTGGAACTGAGTTTTGACTCTAATAGAGTGTATTTCTAGACATAGGATAGACTCCATTAGCTTCGTAAAGATTTTCGAGCTTCATCAAATCACTCAACTAAACTTACTGAGACATCGGAAGTGAGGTTGAACAGTTTAGGCTTGATTTGATGAGACATCACATTTTAAGCACTTTTAAATCGAAGTTAATTTGAACTATTGCTTTGAATGGAGAATATATTTTGTATGTTTACATGGGAAGTAAACCGATTGAGCCAAATCCTCAACATATCCATCCGTCCTTCCTCAAACTCAAGCATACCAACTGTTTGATCATAGTCCTGAATCACCATTGTCGTTTTTATTGTTTATTGTTAGTGTTAATTGTAGTGTTTAGTTATTTTCTGTTGTTACTTATGTTTTACAAAACAATCAACTTAAAAAAAACCAAACTAGTGTTTAGGAATTGATCACTTTACTAATAGTCAAATATGAATAATTCTCTACTGAGATCTTCCCTTTTAAACTACTTATGTGATATTTGGTACGCTTTACCAAAATATTTCATCACTTTCCCAATCCCTTGAAGCTCTAGATGTCCAATGGTGCACTTCACTTCAAACTTTACCAAAGCTTCCTCAATCCCTTAAAACTCTAAGTGTTAAATTCTATAAATCACTTCAGAATCTATCAAAGCTTTCCCAATCCCTTGAAACTCTGTATGTTGAGGGGTGCACTTCACTTCAAACTCTACCGAGGATTCCCTTATCCCTTAAAACTCTAAAAGCCCAATCTTTCTTTTCACTTCATAGTCTACCAAAGTTATCCCCAGTCCTTCAAACTCTGGATGTCGAAAGGTGCACTTCACTTCAATCTCTACCAGAGCTTCCTGAACTCCTTAACAATCTAAATGTCAGGCATTGTAGATCACTTCAAAGTCTACCAAAGCTTCTTCAATCCCTTAAAACTCTAAATGTGCAGTTGTGCACTTCTCTTCAGATTCCACTAGAGCTTCCTCCATCCTTAAAATTAGAACTCTAGAAGCCAACAACAACAAATCACTTCAATGTCTACCAAAGTTTCGCCCAACAAATAACTTCAAACGCATTTTGGGTTTCCACTGTCTGGAAAGTAAAACTGAAGAGTGAGGATAACCAAAGTGGTGTCACTTCCTTTAGCAGCAGCTCTGAATCTGTCTGTTCCAACACTTGTTGAGGTAAATCTCATATTTTTTATCTGTCTTTCTCGTTACTCGCATTCTCTTGCTGAATTAGCTCTACTCTTACAAACTATTCTTCATTATATAAGTTTGATATATACTATGGTTAAATAGACTATTCTATGCTTCTTTAGTGCATCATTACTTAACCAGTTGTGCAGTGACGGATCAAGGTGTATATGAGAGAAGGGTTAAAATTTTTTTTATACAATTATTTAAATTTTATATTTTAATACATAATAAATTTAATAAAAATATTTATTATTAATTTTAAGTATAAAATTAAATATATAATCCAATCCTAGAAAAAAATGTTAATTCAAAATCTATTTTCTTACTAATTATTCTTTATTATTTATTAGTATTTATTTTAATTTTTCTAATATTTTTTTTCTTAGATATTCATAAATGATCCTAAGGAGCGGAGCTAAACTCACTTAGATCTGTCTCTACGTCTGTTTATTTATTTTAATCTGTGGCACTTATAAATTTGTGGTGACCATAGAGTATAAATAGTCACTTATTATAAAACTCATTATTTGTTTGATACCTATTAAGGAAAGATTAAGAGAGTATTTTTTTTTTAATTTTGAAGGATTAAAAAAAATATAATCAATATTTAAAAGATTTGACTATGACCAATTCCAAATGTAGGGTACACATGTAATTGATTGGGTTGGACTCTATTGTATATATCAATGTTTTTAAAATTGGATTGATTATTGAAACGGTGAAGGCAATAGTTCAAAGTTTAGTTATTCAATTGATTGAAACAGTTAATATAATATACCAAATAGTATTAAATAAAAAAAAATATACCAAGTAATATAGAACAAAAAATAAAATAATATTTTTTAAAATTTTTTAAAGAATTAAAAATAATATTTTTTAAAAGAAATATACCAAGTAATATTATTTTAAAAAATAAAATAAAATATTTAATTTTTTATTATAATATACAAAATAATATTAAACAAAAAAATAACAAAATATGTATACATTTATAATATTAAAAATTTAACTCCACTTAAAAAAGATTATAATGGTACATGAAAATAAATTTAATATATTATAATATTTAATTTCAACAATATAAAATAAAATTATATATATATATATATATATATATATATATATATTAAATTAAATAAAATAGAAAATAGAAAATTGTAAAAATTGGTCAAATCATTAGTTCTTACCGATTTTACTGATTTTGAGCCGATTTAATTAAGAATTGGTCTAAGGACCATTCCAGATAGGACAAATTACCGATTCAACTAACTGTTTGAACCGGTCGGTTCGGATCAGTTCTGATAATCCTAATCCTGGTATACACATACACTCACACCTATTTAGAAACTACCCAAATGAAAATGGAAGACTTTTCGTCTTTTAAACATATTTTGCGCATAAGATTAAATTAAAGGTTTAATTAGCTATAAAAAAAACAATAAACTGTGTTAAATACAGTACTTAAATTAAATTGTACTGTACTACTTAGGCTTACTGACTTAGTAAGAAATTTAGAATAACAGTTAAAGAAATCAAAGCACTTTTTTTACCCCGAAAATGAAATGTATGTATATATATATATAATTCAGTGACGTGAAAATTCATAGAGTCACGCAAGCAAGGTGACGTAAAAGCCAATCATTCATTTTCCTTTACAGAAGGAAGCAGCTGTCATTTTTGTAGTATTTGTTGTTTGTATAGCCTCAACTCATGCAACACAAGCAAATAGCGCTATCTTATTAAATGGGGACAAAATTAGCGGACTTCAGCTTATATTCTTAAATTCAATTAATTTGCATTTCTTTAAATTACAAGCAAGTTAGACATCCTAAAACGAGTTATTTAGCAAAAAAAAAATGCTGTATTTAATCCGCATCGTGACAAATATTAATCGATCGAAAATGGGTGGCTTAAGAGATGCATAGCTTGTGGAAGAGTTTCAATTAATCTAATGATAAGCAGAGCAACACGATGAAAATTAACAGTGTAATGGTGTGTTTGGGTCAATAGTTTGAAGAGTCCACTTTCTTTTTCGTTTTGTCTGTTACGATACGACATAGTAATATTCTAAGACGGTTGCTATTGTAAAAGCATGATAGCCTATTGGCCCACAGAAAGAAAGCGCCACAGCTATAAAGAAGTAAAGAATCATGGTGATCATAATATATAATGCCTCAATATTATTGTTTTATATATTTTGAGCATTATCATGTTGCTGACTTATAAATTATTGTTTTTCTATTGACTAAAATGGAATCTGCTTTTGATTCATAGACTAATTAAGTTTACACCCCCACTTACAGATGTACGTATTCCAATAACAACCAAACTCATTTTGGGTTTCCACTGTCTCTGGAAATTAAAACTGAAGAAGATTATGAAGATCATGAACAAGGTGATGTTGTCACTTCCTTCAGCTGCAGCTCTTGAATCTGTATGTTCCAACACTTGTTGAGGTAAATCTCTTTTTCTTTTTCTTTTTTCCTCATCACATTAATTCTTGCTTAGTTAATTAGCTCTTCTCTTACAAATTATTCTTCATTATATAAGTTTGATATAGTTGATAGAATAGAATGATAGTATTCACCACTAATAATTCTCAATCTTACGTTGCTTTATGGTGGAAATAACTGATCTTCAACAAAGTACAACCACTTTCTTATATATAGATCAGTTCCTTTATCTTTCTTCTCTCCGATTTTCTCCCAGCTGATTCTTCTATTTTCCAAGTTAGATATCGGATTTCTTCCTTTCTCTTCCAAACTTAGATTAAGTATACTAAATAATAATAACTGCTATACAGTACTGGCCTTCAGTACTTTTATACAGCATATGTAAAGATTCATCTTGTAGTTTGAATTGCGAAGACTTGTTGTTTGTACTTTGCAAGTCAATGTCCAAAAACTCTACAGTAAACGATAATAATGATTAAATGACCAGTATTCATAATTATTATTATTATTATTACAGCAAAATATTATTAATTATCCTATTGGTTTTGGAGTTTTGACTATAGTGTGTGATGTTTAACAAACGACAATTACGTGTGGGCCACCATTAAACATCAAGCTACAATTAAAGAATATTCTATATGTTTTGTTTACAGAAAGATGGAGATGTTAAATGCAAACCCACCAGCAGCAGCAACAACATCACCTTCTTCTATTGAATTAACAACAACATCATCATCACCACCACAAGCACATGTGATTCAGATTGCTTCTGCTGATCAACCTCGACACCCTTCTCGTCACATTTTGGAAGATAAAAGTACTCTTTCTCTCTCCTATATTTTTATGCATGTATAATAGTATATAGTTTCATTTTACTGCCTGTAATAATTTTATGAAAATAATTACAACAACAGTTAAGCCTGTTTTAACTTTTAATTAAGTTAGAGACAGCTAGCTATATGAATATTCATGCGATGTCACAAATTTTTATTTCTGATTTTTAATCAATACAATTACATAAATCAATTATTCATCAATTCATCCGTGATAAGATTTTTATTTTTTTTTTAACTTTGAAAATCTGAGTATTGTGAATAAAAAAAGATATAACTATACAAAAAGACATCAATAAAAGTTGTCAAACATATTCATTATAGACAAAATTATTGAATATTTCGTAACAAAGTTATTACAGTAATCCAAAAAATTAAAATTAATGCCTGCATGTGAACTTACAATTATTAACTGCTTGATATGTAAATAAACCTATGCTTTCTTCAGAAGGAAATTTTACACATTAATTTCTTCAGGGGAGTACTTAGAGAAATGTGTGCCCCTTTACAAGCTAGCACTAAGAGGTGACTGGAACGCAGCAAAACGCATGATAGAAGCAGACCCTAGTCTATTAAACGCTGCTATAACAAAGGAATGGGGTACACTACTCCATGTTGTGGCAGGAACAGTAGACCAAGTCCACTTTGTGAACCAGCTTGTTAAATTACTTCACCCAGATGACATGGAGCTGCAAAATTTCAATGGAAACACCGCGCTTTGCTATGCTGCTGCATCTGGAAACCTGCAGATTGCTACCATGATGATCAAGAAGAATGAAGGCCTGCCGAAAATCCGCGGTGGCGAAAGAGCCACTCCTCTCTACATAGCTGCCTTGCAGGGAAAAGGTGACGTGGCTAGGCTTCTCTACAACCTTACTACTGACATTTTAGAAGAAGAGGAATGGAGTACACTGTTCTTTCTTTGCATCAAGAATGGATTGTATGGTGAGTGAATTTTCCTTCATTAGTTCGTTCTCGATTCATCAAAATTTACTTGATAAGCATCTGATCAAATTAACTTAATTAAGAATATAAAGAAAAATCAAGTTGGATGTTGTTGGCTAGACTTAATACGTATCAACAGGGTCATTGTCTCGTTTTATTTTTTATTTGGTATTGGGCGGGTCATTGTCTCATGAATAAATTATAAACATGTTTCATACGGTCACATGCCATTTTTTCTATCTATGTCCAACATTTAATATTGACTAAAGGAGAACAATACATTGAACTTTCAGTGATTCTCAGTTACACCATGTGAAAATAGATTCGTCTTTACTGAATTTCGAGGATGTACAAGAATTGAATCATGAGGATCACATGCTAATTAACGGCTCAGGAGATGAATCTGTTAGGCAAGACACACTGAATTAAGGAAAGTTTTATGACTTTTATTTCACAGAATCCGAGAGTATAATTTGGTGAAGATGTTTCCGTAATCCTTGACAATCCAATCAATTTAGGAATAAAGGTCAAAATAATTGAAGCATATGTTAATCTATATAAATCTTTCTATTATATCACTGTTTAAATTGCACACTAGATATGCCTTTCTTTGACTTTTAGAGGATCATGTCCCCATTTACACCGATATACATCCCTAAGCATTGCGTCACTATTCTAACCACAAAATGGGAAAACAAAAATACATCAGCACGTATATAAGTTGTCATCAATTACCATGCAGTAATTGCATTCTAGCAATTTTGGAAATTAAATTTTGCAGATATAGCTTTGAAAATGCTACAAGAACACTCAATGCTGGCATTGGCAAGGGATGAGAACAACGACTCAGGCTTGCATGTCTTGGCTCGAAAACCTAGTGGTTTTAGTGGTCGTAATCAATGGTATCTTCCAAACCAAATATTGAACTATAGTAAGGTTTTACCATCATGAATCTGAGTTCGATTCTCACTTTTACAAAATTTTCTTTAAGTCAACGTGGTCTCTCTCTAACCTAGGACGAAAAAAAATAGTTTCTAATAGCATCACTGACTAGTCAAATTATGCATATGACAGGCATGAAGCCAACGCCATTCGTCCAACTTGTTGACTCTCTTTGGAAGATGCTTCTCGAACAAGACTACGATGAAACAGAGTTGAGGGCTTTCATAAGTCTACCATCACAAATAACATTTGATGCTACACAAATTGGAAATTTTCAATTTGTAGCTACACTGATGAGGTCCTACCCTGATTTGTTATGGGAAATGGATGAGAAAAACCGAAGCATAATTCACATTGCTGTCATACATCGGCATTCTAACATCTACAGTCTAATACACGAACTTGGCTCCTTCAAAGACTTCATTGCAACTTTTGAAGACGATGAAGGAAACAACATTTTGCACTATTCTGCTAAGTTGACACCCCCAGATAAGCTTAGCTTGATTTCTGGAGCAGCTCTTCAAATGACACATGAATTACGATGGTTTCAGGTACAATTAAATATTTCCCACACCTTATATATGATATTTATATATGCTTAATTATATTGTTCTTTATCTTTCATTTCTTTCAGTTTCAAACCTACATGAAATTTATCTTTCACAACATGCATGGTGATTTTGTAATTACTGTTACTTGAGCATCAGTTTAAGATCTGAACATCTAGAGTTTAATTTTGATACTTTTTAACATCGTCAACTAGTTAAAAAAACAACTTTACACATGTATGCCATTTAAAGTATTCTTATAAAAGTTAATAATATCATTATTATATGTCAGTATTCCAATTGAATTCTTAGACTGCTAGGGCATTCAACTTATTTTTTTTATATTTATTACTGTTATTAGGGTTAATAATATTTTTATTTCCTGAAAAATAGATCATTTCTTATTTTAGCTTCTGACTTTTAAAATCATATATTTTTTGTCCCTAGCTTTATTATTAAAATATCCAAACTTTAGTTTAATTTCAAAAATACAAAAAATGAAAACTTATGGTTTAATTTTAAAAGTAGAGGAATAAAACCAAAGAATTAATGTATAGCACCTCTTTTACAGGGACTAAAATCACTATTAACTTTTAAGCACCATTAACCCTTATTATCTTATACATACTTTGACATCGCAGGAGGTGAAAGAAATAATGCTGCTATTAGATGTAGAGAAGAAAAACGGCAAAGGCAAAACACCACGTGAAATATTTGCTGAGGAGCACAAAGAGTTATTGAGAAAGGCAGAGTCATGGACAAAGAGCACAGCCATAAGCTGCATGCTAGTTTCTGCACTCATAACCTCAGGAGTTTTCACTGCCACATTCATGATACCTGGTGGCAACACAAAAGCCACAGGAATTCCCAACTATTTGAACAAACAAGCAACAGCATTCATGGCATTTTCATTATCAGTTGCATGTGCACTGATCTCAGCTTCAGCCTCCATTCTGATGTTCCTTTCAATCCTCACTTCAAGCTATGCAGAGGAAGAGTGCTTCAAGTTGCTCCCTCGGAGGCTGGCTTTTGGAATGGTGACACAAATCATCTCCATCATAGGGATGATGGTGGCTTTTAGTGTTGCATTTTACATGTCATTGTTGTCCCATGGTTCAATGTTGGTTCAGATTGTTATATTTTTTATTTCAGTTGTGCCTGTGTTCTTGTTGTTTCCACTTTGTTGGTTGGATATTATTCGATCATCTTATTTTTGTATGTCTCTATTTAGAAGGAGAAAGTAAATGCTTAACTAGAAATGCTGAGACCGTTTTGTATATAGCTTACCATGCTTAATTAGTTGTATATATGCTGTATGAATTCTTTCCCAAACGATTTTTTTGTATCTTTGCATAAGAGACAATTCTACTCAAATAAGATAAAACTATTTTGGACGCAAATATGAGACTATTAGTTAAACTAAAATAATCTCTAATTGGAGGGTTGGCATAACAACATCATAAACTCACATTGTGGAAATAATTTATTTAACGGAAAATTTCCTCTTCATCATTTTCATGTACAAAAATTCTTCAAGTCATCTACCATTGCAGTACTGCGGGATTAATTTTTAGCCTATTAGACCAGATAACCATAGGAACAAAACTAAAATAAAATAATCTCTTGTCATTTGTCAAATGATCTATATTAGGTGGTATGCTTTCCCAAATAATGATTAAATAGGATGAATAGATGTTTAATTAAAATGCATTCCTAACTTCCAATTGCTGGGTCACATGATGACTCACTTCAATTAAAATGAAAATTAATGTAGCTCTGTTCCGCTTAATATATTAGGCAATAGTTACGGTGATTCACATGACAGATGTGAAATGATGTGAGTAATTAATTAAGGGAACAGCAAATTAAATTTTGGATTTTGTTTGATCCTTTGCGTTCCGAGAATGAACTGAAAGTGAAGTTTGTGACCTAAATCCTACCATGTTAAAATTATGGTAATTTTGACATTCTCAACGTTTACCATACATATTCTAACAATTTATGAGATTGACGAATGCAAAAAGTAGCAATTGCGAGAGACATTGGGGTGTGAACTTGTTGCAAGTGGACCTACACTAAAGTATAAATGTTTATTTGCTCCTTGAAATTGGTTCAATGGAGCAGCACGTGGAGTGATCAGACATATTAATTTAATCCTCTAACAAGGGAGTAATATTTTTTTTATTAGGGTTTAAAAAATGATTGTTCTCTCTTCTTTCATTTTCATTTCCATTTCCCACAGCTTTCTTGGATCTTCTTTGTTTCATCAGTGATCTATTAATTGATAATACAACCTTTCAAATCAAGCTGATATGGTCTTACACTTTATGGAGGAGACAGTGTAATTTATGAATGAATCAATGAATGATGGATATGTGGCGGCCACTTAATTTATTTCAAATCAATTAAGCTCCATTATTTCAAATCAATCGTCACTGGGCTCTATATCAAAGTTGTGCTTAGTTTGAAAAAATGAGGAAATGAATTCTAAGATATTAATCAATGTTTGCAAAATTGGCTTTGAAATTCTCAAAGTATATTTTAGTTCCCTTAACAGTATCTAAAGGAACCCTATATTTTGCATAAGGAAATCGATGGTGGACCCTTTTGTGATATACTTTAGGGACGTGATCAGGTGCCGTTTCACTTCAATTAGAGTAATGTTGGAAATTTATGTGAGTGTCCATTGCTCCAAATGTGTTTCTTCTTTATCTTGTGTTATATCACTTAGTCAAGAGTTTTTCCAAAGTCATTCATAATTAAACTCATGACCCACACGGAATTAGAAACATAATATACAGTATCTTTTTAAGATTCTTAGCCCAAACAAATCAATATATTCAAAAGATTCAGTGGAAATATACTCGATGATTATTATAGATATCTTGAATGAGTATATATATAAGCATAATTGACACGGTGATAATACTAACACTTGAGTTTTGGTGTTATGTTTTTTTCGTAACATGTGTAATTTTTTAAAAGAATAAAATAAGTTTTGAGTGAAGGAATAATAAATATTTTCTAATTAAATTTTTTTTTTATCGATCGGAAAGTGTTTAATTTAATTTAATTATTAACTGTATTTTATTTCTGCTGCAAATTAACAGATTAAAAAACATGTCCAATTAATATCTATTTTTTCGAACTGCTGTCATGTCAATGTCCGACAACATATGTGAACAAGGAAACAAAAGTGGGAGCTCAATTTCCTCAACATTTCCGATTCATTATTATAAAAACAGAAAAATATATTTTAACATCCAAATGATAGAATAGCAGAGAGAAAGGAAATAAATGAGATGATAGGTGATATAAAAAGAGAAATAAAAAAAAAAAAAAGGATATTAAAAAAAATGATCATCATTGCTCAATGAAAACTATCATGTCCTTTATTCCACTAGTGCGCTTCTATTTCTGGTATGTATATGTAAGCTGTTCTGTTGTGCCTAGTGCCTCCTAATTTCCTTCCTTCTTTTTATCACCTTCTTGTTTTTGCTCCATTGTACTATATAGATATATTTACTTCATTTCGGTTCTTCTAAACATACTAATGTCCTCTTTCATTATTATTAAAAAAAATTAAGTCTCACATCATTTACAGAATTAATGTCAAGATAGACTATATAAGTAAAAAATAATAACTTTCCATCGCCTTGTTAATTAGTTTTGGATATTGAATTAAACTTATACTTATTTTTTAAAATGATATCAAAATCTATGCTTTAGATCCATTAAAGGATCACCTATCATATTATACACTTATTAAACCCAAAAATATTGGACGCTAAGGGAAATATTGAAAAAGTTGATAATCGAAATATGTTTGTCTGAAATTATGTTTACAAAAAATATGTTTGTCTGAAATTAATAGATTTTGCTGATAATCGATGGTTCGTGTATCTCTGTGACTTTGTGGCAGGCAAGTGGAGCAGAAAAAGATTCTGTGGAAACATAGAATTCAGGTATGGAGAAACTAATCATGAAATTAATTTCAGGTGCACATATCATATTAATTATTTTTCATGAAAAAGATATATTATACAGAGAGATATAATATTATACTTCACCAACACTTATATGATAATGATGAAAAGTGTCTATTCATAACTCATCTAGCAAATTAACGACCAATATTAATGGCAAAAATCCAAATCTACCCTCTTGTTGTTTACTTTTTCTCAAGTGTTTACATGGCAAGATCACCAAAAGTCTATGACAGTAGATACGTGTAAAAAGCTAACTATATATTCATTCCTCCTATAGATGTTTTCGTGTGTGTACAAGTATAAAACTAAACTTTTTTACATTGACATTCTACACCATCTTTTAGAATTTAACATACCATGTGAGATTGTATCACATTTTAATGACTTCCAAATATCACTCAAATCTCTTAATCTTTTTCAAATCACACCTAATATTTTTATATTAACTCTTCATATATAAAAATATTACATTAACATTTTTTTTTTATGTACTTACACTAACATCCCATGTTTGAAAATGTTACGGTGACATCCTCTTGTATTATATATACACTAACACTCCAGAAGGACCATGACAGTTCGAAATCCTTTTTATTTTAACAGGGAAATGGCCATGACAGTTCGAAATACAACAAATCCAGAAGAATTAGAAATAGTCATTCATAGAGTTGCTTCACTCCAATTCGGAAGTCCTTCATGTGATTTAGTACAAAATACAAGTACTTCCTATTCCCTCACTCTTTTGAGCATTTTCACTCTTTAATCTTTATGTTGTGCACAAGGAATAAAATAACTCTTACTTCCTTGGTTAATTTATCAGGAGATTATGTGAACAAATGTGCTTCCATATACAACGTTGCAATTAAAGGGGACTGGGAAGAAGCTAAAACCAGGTTAGGTAAAGATAGAAGGTTGGCCACTGCTGCCATATCACAAGGATGGGCCACACTACTTCATGTGGCTGCAGGAGCAAACCACTTGCACTTTGTAGAAGAGCTTGTGAAACTACTGAGTGAAGGAGAATTGGAATTGCAAGACCACAACGGCAACACTGCTTTCTGCTTTGCTGCTGCTGTTGGAAATGTCAGAATTGCTGAAGCAATGGCAAGAAAAAATAGGAGGTTGCCAACTATCAGGGGTGGGGAAGGACTCACCCCACTTCACTTGGCTGCTTTGCAGGGTAAAACTGAAATGGCATGGTATCTCTACTCTGACACTGTTTTCATATTTGATCAAGGGGATTGGAATTTGTTGTTCTTTTTTTGCATCAACACCGGCATTTATGTAAGTATGTTGACTATGATATTCTATATTTTGAAGCTGTCATTTTAGTTCGAGTGAAATTAGACTCAAATCTCTTAAGATACATCGTCACCCAAATCTCTTAAGTAAGATAAGTAGTTTAAGCCAGATGGATGAAAAAAAAATAGTTGAAGAGAGATCCCAATAAAAAACGTCACTTCAATTTTTCAATAAATATTAATTATGGATAAATTCTAATGTGTAAAATCCAATTAGTTTAATGAATGGTTAACAATTGCAATACAAGAATATATAATTAGGCTGCTATAAGAAATATCCCCGCTAATGATTAATTTCCGTTGGGTACTGGGTGTTTATCTTTGGTGGATTCTCCCTTCCTAACCATGTTTTCTCAATCCACGGGACTAAAACATAAGACCATACTTAACAATACCAAATCCATTACCACTTGGACCAGTTGCTATATATATTTATAATTGAGGCTGCTTGGAAATTTTGCAGATTTAGCTTTAAAGATGTTACAAGAGAATCCGATGTTAGCATTGGCTAGGAATGAGAATAAAGAAACGGGTTTGCATGTTTTGGCCCGAAAGCCTTCAGCATTTAGTTGTCAAGGTAAGAATCCATAGTCACTTCTTTTCTGTGTTTGTTTCTCTGTTTTACTCAATCATAAAATAAAAAAAGGTGTTATGACTATATTGACTTAATTTTGGTGTGGATGATGCTTGCTTTTCCAATCTGAGTAACCTAATGACTTAAATATTAGAATAGAATCAAGACAGTAACTTAATTGTAAATGAGAAAAAACTGAAGATTTTCAATTGATCCAATTAAAATCTAAAATAGTTTTACACTCTCAATCACAACAGTTCTCTGTTTATGAAAAATAAGTTCATTTTTATATAACTATTTTAAAAAGTCATGCAGATGATGAAAAGTTGTGATTGACTAGCTTGGTAAAACTATCTTACACTATCATTAAACTCTAATTATAATACTTTGGAACTAAAAATGCAATTAGGTTTAGAATATATTTCTTCATACTCTACATACAGCTACTATAAGATTACTGATTTCATGATGAGGTCACAATTTATCATCATCATATAACAAACTTGTGAAATTATTTGTGAAAGATAAGAATCCAAGTTTGGCCCTCCAACTTGTAAGGTGTATCTGGGAAACACTTCTCTCTCTTGATTGCACAGAGATACAGATGAAAAGAGTCATAAGTAAACCAACTCAAGTAATATTCATAGCAGCAGAATTAGGAAATTTTGAGATTTTGACTGAGCTAGTTAGATCTTACCCAGATCTCGCATGGGAAGTTGATGCCAACAACCGTAGCATCATTCATATTGCAGTTTTACATCGCCATGCGGCCATATTTAATCTAATACATGAAATAAACTCTATCCGAAATTTTGTGGTAACATTTGAGGATGCAGAACAAAACAATTTATTGCATTGTGCTGCAAAGTTGGCACCACCGAGCCAACTTAACTTAGTTTCCGGAGCAGCTTTTCAGATGATGCACGAGCTACGGTGGTATGAGGTATCTCTTCTTAATTTCCATAGCTCATATATGTTGCCCTAGCTTCTGTTTATTTCCTCTGCATGGTTCTGCATTTTTGTTATTTTCCGTTGTTTTCAAAGTTTAATAGTGAATTTACCTTAACAAAACAATATAAAGTAATTTTACACTGAAATCACAATTTACTATTACTTTTAAGAAAATTTTATGTAAATTAACAAATTTATTATAAAAAAAAATTATAATTACCCAACAATGTAAAATTACTTTTTACTTTCGTCAAATTACTTTTTACTATCGTCATTCAGGGAATACCCTTTTTCTCATGCTCATTTAGTTCTCAACTTTGTGTCAATTTCACAAAATTATTCCACCCTACACAAAGTCAGCAAAATTTGGAGACTAAATTTCTCTTGAACTTAATAGATTTAGGGAGTAGGGACTAAATTACCATGCTATAGAAAAAAATTTCAAGATTCAAATCAACACGTGTTACTACTTCACAGACAAAATTGCACATTTACTCATAATAATTCGTAGTGCAATTGCTTATGCATCACAGCAAGCTTACATAGGTTTGATATCACAGGAAGTGAAGAAGACTATGCAACCTTGTTTCATTGAGAAGAGAAATTCCAATGGAAAAACATCTCGTGAACTATTCACTGAAGAGCACAGAGTTGCTGACAAAAGCAGAATCATGGATGAAGAGCATGGCGAAATCTTGCATGATTGTTTCAACTCTCATTGCCACAGAAGTGTTTACTGCAGCATTCAGCATTCCGCGCGGAGAAGACGATTCAAATGGCAACCCCAACTGCAATGATGCTGCATTCACAGTATTTGCAATATCAGATGCAATTGCATTGATATCATCCTCAGTTTCTATTCTGCTTTTCTTGTCCATGCTTGAGATATCACGTTATGCAGAGGATGACTTTTTCAAGTCACTGCCAATGAAGCTGATATGTGGATTGGTGACACTGTTTGTCTCCATAGCAAGCATGATGGTGGCATTTAGCAGTGCCTTCTTCATAACATATCACCATGGCTCAAAAGGGGTGCCAATTTTCACTTCTGTGCTTGCGTTTGCACTTCAGTGCCTTATTCACATTTCTTCTGTTTCCATTATGGTCAGACATTGTTTATTCAGCCTATTTTTGTGGGTCTATATTTCGGCCAAGTAAATACTTACAATGTGTCTGAAAACCAGTTGTTAGAAATCACATATGCAAGTATCCAAACACACACTTACTTTACTAGGAAATAAGACCATGTAAAACAATGATTCAAATGTATGATGAATTAGTACCTATCCAGCTATCCCTGATTCATATACTGTGTAATTCTCTTGAATTCAAATGAATGAGGAAATTGATGCTACATATCCATGCTTTTCTGCTTAGCATCCATTCCTGTTTTTCGTTCCACTTGAATGAAATTAGACATTTCTTAGTTAAAATGGTGAATCTTCCCATACAGTTGCTTGCTTGTCGATCAATCTAGGTTAAGTACAAATCACAATTGTCCAAAAAAAATTGAGTTATGGACAAGAATAAATCCAATCAATTAAATATTAGGGTTTTTACTTATTTAGTAGCTTAGACGAGTTATTAGCAATCATAAGGAAAAAAAGTTAATTAGGGTGTTACACACTTGACACACTTCTAAAAAAAAAAAACAGAGAGTTGATTTTTCAAGGACTAAAATGGAAGATCACATTATTAACATGGGCTTAAAATGTTTTTAGCTTTAATATTTATTTGTTAATGAGTGTGGAGTAGAAGTATCAAATACATGTTTTACTATTTAACAATATTTATTTATTTTTATTTTTAAACTTTTTTAAAAAAAATATATAAAAATGGTGAAGATAACATTTTGTTTAATTTACAACAGTATATAAAATCTTAAAGCTAAAATAAAGTAGAATGTAGTTATAATTAATAAAAAATAAAAATATTTTCTGACAAACGTTTCTCTCCTTTTTCTTATCTATATATGTCACTGATTACCAACCAAAATAACCGACAAACTTGTAAAGGGATCATAAAACTCTGACACTTTCTCCCTCCCATATATGCATTGATAAGCTGCTCAACTGTCTTTTTCTTTCATTTAATTTCGATCTTCCTACAACTTTGGCTAGTGCTTGATATTTGAGTAGATATCTTATATTCAAACACAGTGCATTAATTTGTTTCAGTAGTTCTATTATTGGATAACCATATATGCATTGTTTATTTTTTATGACGCAAACCTTTTAAATCAAACCCCTTCCACTTACACTTTATGGAGAGTGAAGACACACTAAAGTTTTATGAATAATTGATGACGAGTCAACAACAGCGTGTTTAGCTCTGAAGCATTCATTGTTTATGTGTGACCCACTACTGGAAGAATTCACTGTTACAAATTGTAAATCATCCATCTATCTCACTGGATACAGCTTCACAGACTAAATCTGATCTCGGAGGGAATAGGACAATTTTCATGAAAAGAAAGAAAGAGAGATCTAAAGACATGTTAGAGAAAGATGTCAAGAGAAACTTCATGGTAAATAATATATTTGAAACTATATGCACTAATAGGAGACTAAAGTTATATCAAAATTATGTAGTTTTAGGTTTTGGTAAAAAAAAAAAGAAGAAGCTAAAATTGCATTGCTTTGCTAAAAATAAAGGCTAATTAAAATCAAAACATTTTTTTATAAAATTAAAATAAAAGAAATGTCATCTTTTTAACTAACAATAAAAATTAACCTGTTTAAATAAAAGAAATATTAAAAAGATTCCTACTTTAAGAGATTTAAAAAACAGAAAAAATATGAAAGACTCCACCTCGTAGAAAAACTTGCACAGGGAATATTCTGTTTGAACATGTTTATACTTATTTATAGTATTTTGCATAAAAAAAACAAAAGTTGCAAATCAATGGTGGACCCTTCTGTCGACGTGGGCATTACAATGCCTACTTGACTGGTTGACCTATCATATAGACCGTTAAATTTGGATGTGGGTTCCTCTAGTGACTTGGGAATGAGTCACTCTATATTATTACTTTCTTATCATATCATAGTCTACGTAGATTATTAAGAGAAAAAATTTTGATACATTATAAAAATATAAAATAGTGTTACATTTATAATTTTTATTTTCTAATAAATTAATTAAATTTTATATTAATAATGTATGGACATTAAATTCATTATTTAATTTTATTTCTTTTATAATATTAATTAATTTATAACTCTTTAAGATAACCTATTGGGTTTTGTAAAAAAAAAAAAAAAGATAACCTATTGGGTATTTGGAAAGAATGTATGATGTATATCAATAATCGAAAGGAGATCCATGGTTAACTCACAAACTTAGAAACAATATATAATTAATATGACACAAATATGAATTGACACACAAGAATTAGAAAAGACACATACATAATTATAGATCCATGGTTAACTCTTATTTTTCTCATATTGCTTGCTGAACACTCTTCAAGTCTTCAAGAATTGAAGATCTCCTAAAACAACAAAGAAATCGAAGCCATAATTAAGTATCTCTTTAAGATTATTCTATGCCCAGAAATATATCTAAAGTCAAAAGATCAAGTGAACCCCACCCCTTTATTAATTCCAGCCTTCCAAGCATGCACACCACGTCCTCTCCATTGCCCCCCACCACCATGTCCACGTCTTCTTCCAAAATTGTCGTTTCCCACTGTATTATTATTCATGAAATTAACGTTCTCCGTGTGAGAGAATAATGCTGAGAAGAACATTAGTCAGGTTTATAACATAATGCTTAGTATTGCTACACAACTAATGAAGCTCTTTTAGCAACTTTCTAATTCATCATTTATGACCACTTTATTTTTTTGTTGAAACTTTAAAATGCCTAATTATGGGGCTCAAAGGGCACGTGTGGAGATGCCATTTGCTTCGTACGAGTTAATCCAAATTCTTAGACTAAATACATTAGTTATAAATGCATGTTTGTTTTCAATAATTATCTCCTTGACTCGTTGACCAATAAGAACGAGAGCACTTTGCTTTTCTTGTTGGCTTTCATTCCATACCGTAGCTGCCTCGCAATTCCTCAAACATATATATGCTTCATTTGTATATTGAAAAATGAAATAAAATGTAGTTAAGAAGAACAAGTATATGGATACAAATAAAAAGTGGATAGTTTGAGAAGACTGAGAGAATTTATTTAATGAGAAGTGGTAATAATATACTCCCTAACAACACACTTGTATTAATAACAAAGAGGTATATAAATCATTTTGAGGATCAAAAGTGGTGCATGCCAAAATTAGAAGTAAAGATAAAAAAAAAAAAAAAAATTAAGAGGGGCATGTGGTTAAGAAGAACAAGTATATGTATACAAATAAAAAGTCGATAGTTTGAGAAGATTAAGAGAATTTATTTAAACTAATAAAAGAGAGAAAACATTGAGAATGTCTCTTTTTCATTTATTGATCACAATATCAACTATTAATGACAATTATGTTCGAATTGGATAAGACTACTATTTAAAAAAAAGTTCTTCCTTAAAGAATTTAATATTGCAACATACGAACTCAAAATCAAAACCATAAGTTAAACTAAAGTAATCCCACTCTTGTTGATTTATAGGGTAAAATCTTTACTCTTGAAACTTGAAATTGTATGTTATAATTTTTAATATAGAAGTACATTAATAATTACATTATTTTAGCTTAATTTCATTTTTTGTAAATGTTTTTTTTTAAATAATTCCTATAACTTTCAAACATTTATTTTTAATCCTTGTCGTCAAATATTATTTTTACAAAAACATTGAATTGTTGATGTCGTGTTAACATCACCATGCTCCATCTTAATATAATCCCACTTGATTAGTGTCACGCCAACAAGAGTGCCACATTGTTGATACATTAGAGAGACTAAAATGAAAAAAAAAGAAAAGATTTTATTGAGACTAAAAATAAAAAAGTAATAACACATTTGCAAGCACAAAAAAAAAGTCAAGTAGTAAACATAATGTATAAGTTTAATTAAAAGTTGATAATCACCCATTTTTTAAATCTTTCTTTTACTTTTTCTTCATTGTTCAATTCTATAATTAAGATCACTCACATTACATAAGCACTCCGAACTTAGTCACTCACCATATATTCTTCCTTTCACTCACCATTATTTGTTAAGCTTTATTTCTTAATTTTTGCTTAAACAATTTAAAAATCATGTGCGTGTCATTTCCGGTTAATATCTATTAATTTAAAATGCAATTGCGGTCCAAACGGCTGTGATCTATGTCCCACCGCGTATGTGGACAAAGAAAGAAAAAAAGAAAAAGGAGGGAACTGACTTTCGTGAAGATTTCCGATTTTGTATTATAAAAACTGTTTTCACGTTCATGTCCTTTATTATTCGACTGCACTTCCTCTTCTTGTGGTAAGTGTAAAGTTTCTTAGCCACTTTTCCATTTTCTTCCTTCTTCCATCTTCTCGTTTTGCTTCATTGTGCTTTACTTCATTTTGGTTCTTCTATTAATCCTCTTTTGATCATCTCTATTCTTTTGTTCCTTTCGTATAATTAATAACCTTGTTGTAATCAATTATGTGTTTGATGGAAAATGTTTAACGAGATCGAGAGCTCTTCGGCAATCTGTGTTTATAAAATCACATAGGAAACTTTATACGGGTTTCATGCATATAATAATAATTAAGGTAAATAAATCTAGTTTAGGTTTTTAATTTTTGTCATTACATTATTTCTTCTCTTTTCTCTAGAAATTAAGGGTCCATTTGATTTCCATTTTTAAAAATAGTTTTCAATTTTAAAAATTATAAAATTATAAAACTTTTTTGGTTAATCAATTTTTAAAAATTATTTTTTATTTTATTTTTTAAAACTAAAAAAAAAAACAGTTTTTTTATTTTTTATTTTTCTATTTTCTCTTTTCATAAATTCTCACATCTTTTTATTTTATTTTTGTCACGTAAGTTTCATATTTTTCTCACATATCTCATATTTTTTTAAATTTATTTTCTTTAGTAATAATTTTTAAATATCAAATGAATTTTCTCATTTTATAAATTATTCTAAAAATAATTTTTAAAAACAAAAATTGAAAAGCCCTTTCAAAAGTTACGTGTCTTTCTACTTTTTTATTGTGTTTCTTGACCTCTTTGGCTCTTCCTTCTTCTATAAAATTAAGAGAAGATATGCCTAAGTTCTACACAATGTTCTTCTGTGGCTGGCTATACAAAATGTTTTCTTCTTTCTAGAAGACCATTTTCTTGCTGATAATCACTTATTGTTCATCATGTGTGTGGCAGGCAATAGTGGAGCAGAGAAAATAAGAATCTGTGAAAACTTGGAATATTCAGGTTCAGGTATGGAACAACACTAATAATGAAAATTTTCAGGTGCGCATATATGATATGATGATTCATTTTTCATTTTTCATTAAATTAAGGATATATGGTATACCTGTCACGTTGCTGCTTTGCTGAGGGTTGGGAACAGCAGTGTCTTATACTCCACTGTGAAAAAAAAAGTGTCTATTTCATACTTTATATATATATATATATATATATATATATATATGGCAAAATAGCGACCAAATTAAATTGCTGGCAAGAATCCACGTAGCTACCCCGAATATATTTGTTGTTTGGTTTCTGATGATGAAGTGTTGCATGGGCAAGACCAAAAGTGCATGACAGGAAATACGTATTAAAGGGTCGATCGCTTTATGCAATCAATAATTGTTTTGTTTTTGTGTGTGTTTCACTCTCTCCATGTGCCCTAAGACAACCATAGACATAGGGTGCGCAGATGTACATCCTGAATTAAAAAAAATTAATTCTAAATATACCAAATTTTATAATTTACATTTTGAATTTATATGCTATATTCCGTGGCAAGTGCATACCAGTTTAATGGTAAGTTACATCCCTCAACATTTAAAATTCACTAATAAAAAATTTTAAATAAATTTTATTTTTTCCCTTTAAAAATACTATTTTTTTAGTTTAAGTTCTTAAAAAAAATTTTACGTTATTATAAGTTCATATAAAAATTTTAATTTTTTTTTAAATCTTTATCATTATTTTAACTATTAGTTAAATAATGATATAACATTATCTTAATACAAATCAACAGTCGAAATGATGTGACGTTTATCAATAGAGATAATTTCAAATAAATCGTTACAAATAAAATTTTTATTTTTGTATTTTATTTCATTTATATTATTCTTTTTAACACATTAAATTTGGCTTAGGTTATTGGATCCATCACTAACCATAGATATTTTAAGTTTTCCTTATTAGAGTCAAACATCCCTCGTTACTTTATAACTTTTGTATTTTAAATCTTATCTTCACAGTAAAAAAAAAATAGTGGTTAATATAATATATCTATCATTTTCACATAGATATAGATATAAAATAAAATTAAACCTCATTATGTGTGTGAATAAATTCTCTCTCTCTCCCTCTTTTTGGTAAAAAAAAAAAAAAAACTCTCTCTCTCACTTTCTTGGGTGTGATATTAAATATTAATTTCCTATCAAAGTCACGTATGATTATTTAAAAAAAATGAATTTATGATTTTTATAGTTAATCATATCAATAAAACACAATAAAATCTACTGCTATAATAGTTTTTTTTTTTAAGGATACAGCTATAATAGTTAATCTATGGTTTTCACATATAGATTAACAACAATAATAAATGATGTTGTAAATTAATTAATTAAATCTTAATATCTTAATACTAAGTTCACTAGAGTAATTAGTTTCAAAAATAATTCTCATTAATAAATGATCACAAAAAATTAAATAAAACAACAACCAAACCATGTGAGTAGAAAATAATGAACAAGAAGTCAACAACACTGGCCCCGCCATGCAAGAAAAATGGTCTGCAGCACCAATCGCTCCAAGACAATATCTCAAACACTAGTCAAACTGTTTTATAATGATGTATGATAATGGTTTGATTACGCTCTTATTTAGTATTAGTACTTTTTAACGTATTTTACTATTTTTGTTGCATCCTAATGCAATCTTTTAGTGAACGTTTTAAAAAAAAAAAAACGAAGTGTTAAAAATAGGCACGGTCTATGTTTTCTCCAGATGGAATTTTGTACTTTCCAAACAATACTTTTCACAACATGAGTATTTTTAAAATATAACTATACATTCATTACGCAATAAAAATTTGCTTGAATATATTTTCATCCATACGTACGTTAAATAAACATTAAAAAAAGAATTTGAGGTTTTTAAATAAATAAATAAATAATTGAGGAATCCAATTTTAGAAGTAGACGGACTTTATTGGTCAAGAAAATTAAAGAAGACAAGAATCACACATAATCTAAAATATAAAGTGACAAAAAACTATAACTAAATAAATACATAACTTTATAGTTTTTTGTAATCAATGTCATTAATTGTTTTATCTTTCTTTTTTATATTAAAAAGATGATTTTAGTGAAATAACTTATTACTATTATGTATTTTATTGTTTTCTTATCTATATAATTTTATTAGACTATTTTCATTTAATTTATCTTTTAAGAATCCCTACTTAATTTTTTACATGTCCAAATTAATGCACATCTATATATACTATCTAGTCAATCAGAGTGGCTCTTATAATTATGCATGTTTTTTTTAAAAAAAATAAACATTGTTTTAAACTTCTCTTCCTAATATTATATTTTATTTTTTAAATAAATTATACATATTTATCATAATATTTTATTTTAAATATTCACTAAAATTGGGTAAAATCAATTTAGCAGATTTTCTCTAAATCGGTCGCTAAAATATTTAGCGACTATTATTTTATCAACTGCTTTTCTTAGTCGCTGATTCGGTCACTATCAGTAATAACGACCGATTAATGAGTTTAGCGACAGTGTTTTCGGTTTCTAAATTGTGTTTTTTTTGTAGTGATTTTTATTTTAAATTATATTTCACTTAAATTTAAAAACATTTATATGACGGGGTTGTTTGATTCTCACGTTTATATATTTTCATCGTTTAATTACTATTTTTTAATTTCAATTACTTAAATGATTATATTTAATTAGTTTACTATTAAATAATGTGCATGATTGATAACCAAATAGAAGTATATTTACTTTTCAGTGCTTGAACAAAAGTTATTTAATTAAGAATTATTCAATAATATTTCCAATTAAAATTAATTAATTAGTGAAAAGGTGAATAATTGTGAAACTGATTCTAAGGCACAGGATCCTATATTATAATTTAAACGACTTCAATTTATTTATTTATTGTTTATTTTACAGTGAAATGGCTATGGCAGTTCCAAATACAACAAATCCAGAAGAACAACTGCAGATAGTCATCCATAGAATTGATTCAGTTCAATTCAGAAGTCCTTCATGTGATTTAGTACAGAATACGAGTACTACTTCCTATCCTTTCACTCTTTGTTGCATTTTCTCAATCATTCACGTACACATGCATATGCAAAGCAGACAAAGTTTGATTTATAAAATTCTCATTTGCAATAGTAATTATTTACGTTAAAAAGTCGAGTTGATCACATTTCACATGGTTAACTAAATAGATAATTACCAACCAATATACCTAAAAATAAGGTTGTATATATATTTAACATTTTCCTATATTTATAATTTATCAGGAGATTATGTGAACAAATGTGCTCCTATTTACAATCTTGCAATTAAAGGGGATTGGAAAGAAGCAAAAACCATGTTAGGCGAAGATAAAAGGTTGGCCACTGCTGCCATATCACAAGGATGGGCCACACTGCTTCATGTGGCTGCAGAAGCAAACCACTTGCACTTTGTAGAGGAGCTTGTGAAACTACTGAGTGAAGAAGAATTGGAATTACAAGACCACAAAGGCAACACTGCTTTCTGCTTTGCTGCTGCTGTTGGAAATGTCAGAATTGCTGAAGCAATGGCAAGCAAAAATAACAGGTTGCCAACTATTAGAGGTGGGGAAGGACTCACCCCACTTCACATGGCTGCCTTGCAGGGGAAGAGTGACATGGCACGGTATCTCTACTTTGATACCGTTCACAACCGCAACCACAAGTTTGATGATGCAGATTGGACCTTGTTGTTCTTCTTCTGTATCAACACTGGTATATATGGTATGTATGTTATTGTTCCTCTTGTTCTCATCCTTTGTTGTTGGGAGGTCCTATATCGCCTGTCTTAATTCATTTTGATAAATTGTCTATTTTAATAGGCTCGTCTGTTCAGGTAGACATGTGTGAAAGAGGGATGTTGGCAAGTCTTACATTGCCTTTCTCAATTCCTTGGGATGTAGCTTTGAGAAACTTCATTTCATGCCAATTGATTCTAAGATGAAATATAACATGTTTAACTTTTTGAAAACTGAGATTTGCAGTCTTGAAAACCCATGGAAATTTTGCAGATTTAACTTTAAAGATGTTGAACGATAATCCAAGGTTAGCCGTGGCTCAGAATGAGAACAAGGAAACTGGACTGCATGTTTTGGCCCGAAAGCCTTCGGCTTTCAGTTGTCAAGGTCGAAGGTATCCAAATCAGCTCATCAACTCACGTAAGTTTCCATAATCATTGTTGTTCAAAACCTCGGAACATCTATTTACTTGCTATGCTATCTGTTTGTACTTTTAACAAGGGTCTTTGCATGGAAAAATTGTTACATATATGTTCTAGCACCATCACATGTTTATGGTCCTGGTCGATCTTCAAGTGACATAATTAAGTTTTATTATAGTATGTCACATGAATATTGACCAAAACCATAATAGTCCTATATATCTCACCTAAATGAGGAAATATGATTATTTTCATTAGAACCAACTTGTGAATGAGTCAAGATATAGCTAATATTAGCTGCTATGAGATTACTGGTTTCATGGACACTAGTCTATCAACATATAACCAACTTGTGAAACTATTTGTGATAGGTAAGAATCCAACTTTGGCTCTCCAACTTGTGAGGTGCTTCTGGAAACTCTCTCTTGATTGCACAGAGATAGAAATGAAAAGAGTGATAAGCGAGTTGTCTCAAGTAATATTCATAGCAGCAGAAGTTGGAAATTTTGAGATTTTAGCCGAGCTGATTAGATCATACCCTGATCTCAGTTGGGAAGTTGATGCCAAAAACCGTAGCTTCATTCACATTGCAGTTTTACACCGCCATGCAGCCATATTTAATCTAATACATGAAATAAGATCTATCAGGAATTTTGTAGTAACATTTGAGGATGCAGAACAAAACAATTTACTGCATTGTGCTGCAAAATTAGCACCACCAAGCCAACTTAACTTGGTCTCTGGTGCAGCCTTTCAGATGATGCGTGAGTTACTGTGGTTTGAGGTATCTATTCTTAATTTCCACATTAATGTTCATACATGCATGTTTCGCAAGCTAGGGACACTATTTCAAATACTCTCCTTCTCATTGTGATTGGTGAAATTTATTAAAAATATCAATTTTTGTGAATATCATATATTATTTAACATGATTTTATTTTCTAATTTAACCGACTTCAATCAATAGGGATGATTTTCAATAAATTTTAACCAAATAGGATAAAAATGTTTGAAAGAGAATGTATGAGACAATATCTTTAGCACTCCTCCTGCCTCTATTTATGCCCCTACTTTCATATAAATAAAAAATCAAATCACGTAGGTTTAATATATTATTACAGGTGGTGAAGAAGGTCATGCCACCTTGTTTTATAGAGAAGAGAAATTCCAATGGGAAAACACCTCGTGAACTGTTCACTGAAGAGCACACAGAGTTACTGACAAAAGCAGAATCATGGATGAAGAGCATGGCGAAATCTTGCATGATTGTTTCAACTCTCATTGCTACAGAAGTGTTCACTGCAGCATTCAGCCCTCCACGTAGTGACAACAATGACAAAAATGGCGACCTCAATTGCAATGCTACCATCTTCATAATATTTGCAATATCAGATGCACTTGCACTGATATCATCCTCAGTTTCTATTCTGATTTTCTTGTCAATGCTTATCATTTCACGTTATGCTGAAGATGATTTTTTTAAGTCACTGCCAATGAAGCTAATATGTGGATTGGTGACTCTGTTTGTCTCCATTGCAAGCATGATGGTGGCATTTAGCAGTGCCTTCTTCATAACATATTACCATGGCTTAACATGGGTGCCAAGTTTGATCTCTGTGTTTGCACTTGCACCAATCACCTTGTTCACATTTCTTCTGTTTCCATTATGGTCAGACATTGTCTATGCAGCCTATTTTTGTAGGTCTGTGTTTCGGCCAAGTAAATATGTTCTTTACTAGGAAAACTACCTGGACCTTGTAAATAATGATTTTACTAGTTAATACTTAATATAGGTTTGTTTGACCAAACTTCTCCAAAAACACTTTTAGCAGAAGAAAAAAAAAATGAGATAAGTTAAAATTAGCCTATGCATTAATTAATCTATAGAAGCTTCCTCATCATTTAGAGAAATTATATGGTATTGAGTAAGTGTTTATCTCTTGTAATTCTGGCAAATTGTGATGAATGGGAAAATTATTGCTACATCCAATGTTTTTTCTTCTTAACATCCATTTTTGTTTTTTCAATTCCACTTGTGATGCTTGTTGCTCTGAAATTAGAATTTATCATTTGAAGTTTTGAAGAAGTACTACTATACTAGCTTGTTAGTTAAGTTTATTATTGCTATATATGAAAGAGCTTGCAAAGTGTAATGCAGTGTAGCTAGGAAGAGCAACTTATATATGGTTTTTGGCTTTTTGATTTGTTGCTTTTTATGTAATTGATCCTGCTTGATTTCTATGTGACTCATTACTTCAACAGAATTTGATATATTATTTTACATGCTTTTGCATTCGTTACCATAAAGCAAAACACATTCTTTTGCAATGTTCTAATATGTTATAGCAAAATATAGTGAGTTGTGTTCCCTAATTAGTTCTAACTTTCAAGTGACAACTATTGGAGGCAAAGTTTGTCCCTTGGCTTTGAGTTCTTACCTAAACCAAATCGAGTTTAATTAATAATACTGATTTGGATGGAAACATACTCAACGCCTTATCTATACATATAGAATTTTGACAACTAGTAAAATAAAATAAATAAAATATTCATAATTTATTAGATTTATTATGATTTGTTTAAACAAAGATATGATATAATTAGTTTTATGTAATAAATATTTGAGAAAAAATGGTAAATATTTATAAAATAATTTTTTTTTATTATCTTTTGTTACTTATAAATGAAATAACGCACACAATAAAAATAATTTTATATTAATTAAAATTTTAAAGAGATTCTTCTTTATAAGAATGAAATACGTTAAATAAAAATAGAAAAAAAATATTATTTATGTGAGATTTTTTTAAAAAAAAGATTTAAATTTATTTATATAAAATTATGTGTTTTATTTATTTTATACATAAAAAATTAAAATTTGAGAACTTTAAGAGGAATCTTTATTGACCGAGAATTTCAAATTTTGATGGTTCATTTGAACGGAGTAATTTATTCATTAAATTCAATTGGGTAGTTAAAATGTTTTTTATTCATTAATTTCAATTTGGTAATTAAAATATTTTGCTGTAATTTATAACTTGGATGGGGTATTTGAAAAGTAATTAGAATGTTAGTATTTTCAAAATTTTAATTAATTAAACTGAGGTAAACGGAGACATTGAAATTCTCAGTAGATTAGCATTCTTTCTCTCTTATTAAAAACTAAAAAAAACTTTTTTTCCCTCTCCCTCACGAACGCTTTCTCTATCTGTAAGCTCTCATACGAACACTTCTCTGTCTTTTCGATCTCTCTGGTTGCACTCTCGAATTCGGTGCTTGGTGTCATTTTCTCAGATTCGTCTCTCTGTCTATGTGTCTTCTTGAATTAAAGTTTGTTAAAACAATTTATGTTTCGTTTTTTTCTTGATTATCGTTTTAATTTTGATTTTATTGATTTGTGTTTGGTTTTCTATTTCATTGATTTGCTTTTCACTGATTTTGATTTCTGGGTGGGTGTGGATTTGGATGGGTATGAGGTTTAGCAAGGTGGTGAGCACCATATGTCTGTGAATATGCACGAAAGAATAAAAGCAACACTACCTTGTTTTTAAATGAGTATACTATAAAATTAAATGTGTATGGCTAATACAATATTTTTTTCTTTTTTGAAGTTCTGAATCTGTGATCATACTGAAATTTTTCTGCATTGTTGCATTTAAGGTAGTGCTGGAATTTGTTAATTTTGCTGGGAATGATAGCTTTAAACAGGGGAAGTGCATATTGGTCCCAATTGGGTTTTGTATTAATTTGACTTGGGTTGGGGACCTATCACGGTTATGGTTTCAAATCCAATGGTGATGGCTATCCTTGTAGTGTTTAATGTAGTTGGTATCTGAAATTCCTTATGTGTACCAAATGTGTAATTGTTCAGTTTAAGATTGCATGCCAACTGTTTTTGCACATCTTTCCCACTTTGCCTTCATGTGAGCCAGAAAAGCCTCTGCCCATTGTTCACCACTTCCTCTTCTTATCTTTTCAAGTTGTGTTTGCCTTTTCATTGATGAGGTGCCCTGCATTTCATTGCCATTTGGGGAATTGGGGTTCTATTGTTGGTTTAGCATGTTATAAACAGTAAGGCCATCTTTTGATTTAAACTTTAAAGTCTAATATTGAGCAGTGTTGCTTTGTTGGTGACTCCCAGTGTAGTATGCATCTAGAACTGTTGCTCTGCTTTGTTGCTTTAAACTCTAGAAGTAGAAACTCATCTCCACACCACTCTCTTTCTATCTCAGTATCACTCACAAGTCACAACTCAAAAAGTCTCAGGCAACTGTTGGCATTTTATGCCAACACAGTACAGTTGGAGCAAGAAGCTTTATTTCTGTTTTATCTGTATAAATATTGGATGGATTTATTGAAACTGTTAGATTGCATAAATAATACATACATCTCTCGTGTAATGCAGCTGTTCACGGTGATATGGAATGTATGGTTCAGGGAATTATAGAGACACAGGTGAGTTTATGTTTTCTTTGAATCATGAATTGTCAATTGTTTTTTCTTTCAAGAATATGGGAGATGTTTTGGAATTAAATTGATCTAGCTTAGCTATCTCTTGAAGTTAGAAATTTCAGATGCAGGATGCAGCTATTATAAATCATCATGTTTCATTGTTAATGCCATAATCTCCATTTCCCCCACTTGTTTTAAGAATGCTGACTGTGATTGCTTGCGTGTTACTTGCATTTAGTATTTGAATTCTACCCATGAAAGGTAGCTTAATGCTCTAGTAACTCAAATGTCCTAGGCACTAGGCAGTAAGGCAAAAGATTGAGTAGCCACCTGAATGAACCTCTTTCTCAAATAAAATGCATACAAATGCTTTAAGATGTTTTGTTAGTATGTTATGTTAGTATTACATTTTTTCAGAAGGAAACTTTCATGCTTTTGCTGTGTGAGACAACTTTGGCCGTTAATATTTTTTATATTTTGCAGCATGTTGAGGCCTTGGAGATTCTTCTTCAAGGACTATGTGGTGTTCAGAGAGAACGATTGAGGATCCATGACATATGCCTCAAGAGTGGTCCACATCTGGGTGAGGGTTTTTATTTCAATATTTTTCTATTTTGTGGCAACAATATTTCCATTTGTTTTTGCTGCTTTGAAATTAATTTGATTACTAAGGAAGAGGAAAAGAATATCATTTGTTTTACATGTCATGGTGTTGTTTTACTCTTCCGTTCTTTGAAGAAATCTATGCTTGTCCAAGATGAGGTTTCTTCTGTATTGCATCTTCGAGATGGAGATGAAATGTTTTCAATTCCTTAATGATTCCCTGAATTCTTCAACATTTTTGTCTACTTTTTGAATTAGTTACATATCTCCAGTTTTCTTGAGTATATCACATTTTGACCTTCCTCCAATTAATCATGTGATTTTTATGGACTCTATTTCTAGGCACTGTAGCCTCAGATGTTCGACTCCTGTGTGACTTAGAGCAAGCTGAACCTTCGTGGTAAACCATGCAACTTTACTGTCAAAAACTTGTTAGAAATTTTTTCCATAATCATATACACATTGAATTTGTGCTTGATGGCTTGTTCAGGACTGTTAAACATTTAGGTGGTGCAATGAGGGGAGCAGGTGCAGAGCAAATTTCTGTTCTGGTTAGGTCAATGGTGCAAAGCAAAACAAGCAAGAATGCACTTCGTATGTTTTATACACTGGGGTACAAGTTAGACCATGAGCAGCTGAGGGTGGGGTTTTCCTTCAATTTCCACAGGGGTGCACAAATCACTGTAACAGTTTCATCAATCAATAAAATGCTGAAGCTGCATGCAACTGACGAGGCTGTGCCAGTAACACCTGGTATACAATTGGTTGAAGTTACGGCACCTGCAACTGCTGAAACCTATGCCGAAGTCGCTTCAGCTGTGTCATCCTTTTCTGAATACCTTGCACCGTAAGCTTCTTTTTGCTTTCTCAGTTGCACATTTTTTCTATACTAAGTGCAAATATTTTCCCACCTAGAAGCTGGAGCTGCTAGTAACTTACATATTTGGCCAACAGGCCATAGATTTTGGGTCTGTTTGAGTAAGTTTCTCCAAAAACACTTCTAAGAGAAGAAAGTAAGAAGAAAAAATGAAATAAGTTTCTCCATAACCTATAATTAGCTTCTGTTTTAATTAATTTGTAGAATCTTTCTCATCTCATCTTTTCGAAAAGCAATATGAGAGAGCTTCTACAAATTAGCTAATGAGCCTGTTTGGACATACTATTCTAGAAGGACTTCTAGGAGAATAAAATATAAAGAAAAAATGAAATTAATTTCTTTAGAAGTTAAAATTATCTTCTCCAATAACAATTAATAGAAACCCTCTCATATACCTTATTATAAAAGATGTGAGACTTTTACAAATTAGTTATTGGATAAGATAATTTTAACTTCTAGAAAAGTTAATTTTATTTTTTTCTTCATATTTTTTCCTTCTAAAAGTCCTTATAGAATAGTGTGTTCAAATAGATTGTAGAAGTTAATTTTAGCTGATAAAGAAACTTATTTCATTTTTTCTTTTTATATTTTTCTTCCAAAAATGCTTCTAGAGAAGCTTATCCAAACACACTCTCAATAACTTTGTCATGCTTGTTTGATATTTTGCTTAGTTATGATGATCTAAGGTCTTACCATCATATTAGAATTAGTTACCCGATCATCAATTTGGGTGGATAGATCAGAAACCCTTCAAGTCTGCAGAAGAATTATCATACTTTTACAATGTTCCTTCACATTGATCATTGAAATATGTAACTGTTTGGTGTAAATTTCCCAGGCTTCTTCACCTGTCCAAACCAAGCGTTTCAACTGGTGTCGTTCCTACTGCTGCTGCAGCTGCTGCATCTCTAATGTCCGATGGTGGGGGCACAACGCTGTAGTGGGTCTGCACTGGTATCTTGATAAACACACTCTTTATTATGTACATTGAAGTTCCATGAACTCCACTTGCTTACTTTATATAAAGAGATGTGAACATAAAATTTTCACTTTTCACTTGACAATAACATGTGGAAATTTAACACAGGAACATGCCTTTCGGTTATTAATTGGTATAAAATTGTAATTTGATTTTTCCCAGCTGTTTGGGAGTGTAGGATAGTGTCGAGCATTAATGAGAAAAAAAAGAGAAAAGTTTGGTTTATTTTCATCAGATTACCAAAGGTCAATTTGCAATTATGCGCCTACCGTTCTTGATTTATATACTAAAGATTTTTGTTAACGTTATTTCTTAGTATTTGCTTTCTTTACCATTATTCATTCAAAAAACTGATTTACTATTTTCTTTAGTCACATTCATTTTTTTTTTTTTGAAAGGTATATTTTTTTCTTTTCTTTTTATACATAGAGAACTTGAGGTTTAAATAATATTTTTTTTAATAAATAGAAATTAATATTAAATTTATATGTATAAGTAGCTAAATTAATAATACTCCCTATTACTTAAAGATTTAAGCAAAATAAATTATTTAAAAAGACAAATTGATTAAAAATAATTAAATGCGACAAAGTAAACTAAATTATTTTTGGAAATTACATCAATTATCATCAAATTTCTTTAACATAATAATGCTATTTATCTTAAATAAAACTAAGCATTACATTAGTTAACATAATATTAATTACTTCAGTATAAAGTACATTTAACATGTTCAAAAGTTGTATTTTAAAGAAGAAATTGTTAATATTAAAACCAAACTAGTTCTGTACAGAGAGGAGAACATCCACAGCTAGTCTTATCTTTGTGCTTGCACGGCTGCTGGTTCTGTTATTATTATTTTTTTTTAAAAATGGTTGTATGAACACGTGTCTCTATTTTGTTTGATTTTTACATATCTAATTCTTTTTATACCCAATTTATTAATCTATTAATTAACAATTAACCATAAGCACGCACCCTTGATTCCTTCATTCCCTGTTCTGTACTTACATCAAACAACCATAACACTCTCTCTCGATATATATCAACTATCAATTCATCAACATGTTAAGTGATTTATTTATTATATAATTGATGGAAATCAAAATGTAATTTTAATTGAAAAATCACATTGTGTAGTTAGTTTTTGTCACTGATTGGTAGTACAACTTTCTTTTCCCTTCTTATTTTCTTGCTTTTGTAATCATTCCACAGACCTACTACCAGTGGACAGTGTTTAATTTAATTTATTTAATCATTGACTTGACCAAAACAGCCTGTCGCTAATCAAGTTAGAAAAAAAAAAGTATTTTTCCATCAATTTATGCACTCACCTATTTCACTTCGACTATTCTTGACCAGCCAAAAAAGACTTCAACTAAGCTCTGTGTCCCTCTGCAGATGGATTTGCCATTTTGGAAGCAAAAAGCAACCACTCTGCAGAGTAAGAGGAGTAATAAGTGGAAAGTTTCTCAACTTTTCTAAGGTAATAATCACATCTTTTATTTCTCACTTGCCTCTCTTAGATGTAGTTGTTCTTGTTTGGAGCTAGCTAGCTGGACCAAATAGCTTTGTTCATTTTAGTAGTTATTATTTAATTTAAAAACCCTTTTTTCAGACATCTATTATTTTCTCTCGTTCCAAGATGTTGTTGCTGAGTGCTGATTATACGGTCTGTGTAACTCTTGAAATATCCCTAATTAAACACTTCCAGTCTTCAACCATGGAGCAATATAGAACAATACACAGATAATTTTGAAGAAAAATCTTATTTTTCAGATAGCAGAATCTGAACAGCAGTTCATGAAGGATCTGCTGCTTCTACTAAGTCTTTTCTTTTCCCCCTTTGCAACTGTTTTCTGTAGTACAGTGGTCTTACAGTAATTCATTCTTTTGGATTTGATTCACCAGCTGCTGGTGTTGCAATTTTTAATACAGGAAATAGTTTTGCAAAAATTAAAGGCATGTTTCTTATCTCATTTTTTAGTTTAAAATTTAATTTCTAAAATGATTTTACACTACTTATAGCCTAGAATAGAATCTATCCAGTTTTTTTTTTTTTTTAAATGTGTTTCTTACATTTTCTTTTAAAATAGGTACTGTAATAAACTAACTGACTAAACTCGTATATATTCAGAGGAAGAAGAACATTATCCATAGAAGTAGGTGACAAGTGTGAGGAAACATGTGGCGTGCAGAAGACCAATAATAATGACACCATAAAGTTTTTACCATTTTCAAATGATAACCGTGTAAGTATATGAAATATAGTACTCTACTATCACTATGATACATTATCCCAGAGTAGGACCCACCACTGTCCAATTTTTTTTCTTTTGTTGATGTCATTCACTGATGCGAGTGTTTTATCTATGTAGGAATCCCAAATATTCCTTAGTTAATTAAATCTGTATCCGACCTAACTTTATTTGACTTTATTCTTGCCTTTAGAGATTTGGGCATTAATATAGAGAAGCCCAACTTAGGTTTGGTGGGTTGGGTCATAGTTGAAATCTGAAGGTTATCGTTGTTTCTTGAAGAGAATATTGTAGCAAAACAAGAAGAAAAGTTTTCAACGTTTATAGGTTTATGTTCATATGCTTTTGTTTATATATATTTGAGTAAAATACAAAACTAGAATACAGATTCATTAAATAAGAAGTAGGATTAAAAAAAAAAGATGATTTTCTATAAATTTTAATCGATAACAATAAAGAATGTATGCAGGATAAGTTATTAGAGATCGTGGTGCTAATATTTCTCTTTATATTTTCACTATATAAATTTCTAGCTATTTAAAATAGTTTCTATCATTTCCTAAACATGCATCTTCAAAATTTAATTTTAACTGTTATTCACTTTCAATGAAAATATATCACTTTTCAGTTATTGTGGTAGAACTATACTATTTTCATGGGCACTCAAAAGTCAAAAAGTATTGTATGTTGTTGTGTTTTGTTGCAGAGAAATGGCCTTAACACAGTCAGCATCTTTCCAAAGAATGTTTCAGAGGACTGCTTCAGCTCAGTTTAGGAGGCCTCTCCTTCATCTAGTCTCCACTCGTAAGCTCCCTCTCCCTTCTAATTAAAACCCAACCAATTATATATCTTTTCATTAATTAAATGTGGATTCTTCTTTCTTTTTCTACTCATTTTAGTTTGATGGTGATGTCATGACACTTGTAAAACAATCTTACCTTGTACAGAAGTTGTCAAAAACTTTTCTAACCTTATGCAAATAGACACACTTCTAACTTGTATCCAATCAGATTATTCTTAAATGTGATCAAATATGTTTAGACCCTAACATGGTATACTTCAAATGACTTGTCGCAGAAGAAGCCAGGGACAGGTACCTCAACAAATGTGTCCCCCTACACAAAGCAGCCCTAAAAGGAGACTGGAAAGAGGCCGAGAAAATACTTGAACAAGACGACACGCTGCTGAACTCCGCCATAACAAAGGGGTGGGCGACAGTCCTCCACGTGGCGGTTGGAGCAAACCACGAGCGCTTCGTGGAGGAGCTGGTGAAGAGATTATCGCGCAAAGACTTAGAGTTGCAAGATGACAAGGGCAACACTGCCTTCTGCTTTGCTGCAGCTGTTGGGAACGTGCACATTGCGGAGATAATGCGAAGAAAAAATGAGTCGTTGCCAACGATAAGGGGAGGAGAAGGAGTCACTCCTCTTCACTTGGCTGTGTTGCAAGGAAGAAGTGAAATGGCTTGGTATCTGTTTGATAAAACCAGAGAGATACTCTATGATGATGATTGGGTTACACTGTTTCTCATTTGTGTCAACTCTGGACTCTATGGTAAGCATATTATGAACCTAACATCTTTTTTAAGTTTTAGAATTTTTCAACATTCCCACATTTAGGAGAACTTAAAAAGAAAGATTTTAGACTTAAACCCATTTTTATCCTTCTAGTTTCTTCTAGTTTCATGAATGTGTAATTTTAGTTTCTAATTTTTTTTTCACGTTTTCAAAATTTAACAATTTTGTTCCAACCGTTAGTGTGTCATTAATTTTTAACAAAAAAAGAAAATACAATAATGACATTTTAATTATGTTTGAATATATATTATTTTAATAGTTATTATTTATCTTTATCTCTTTAATTAATTGATTAGGTAATTAATTATCGATTATTTTATTTAGGATTTTTTCAATATAAATAAAAATGAAGTGTGGTTTTTTTCCACATTTTCCATATATTATTCTAATATGATATTACAAGTAAAATATTTTCTTTCCCTTCAAAGCGTTATGAACAATATCACACCTATGTAAAGTTGTATACATTGTCGACCAATCTTTTTCCCAGTACACCTTCCCACCCTCTTGTTTGGTATTTTTGGTGAAGTTCTTTGATGGCCGCGACTCTCATGGTGACTCCCGTAGTGATGTTTACTACTCTCATGTTGCCCACTTACCACTCCAACAGAAGCAAATTAATGCCTTTGAAAGACTCGGGAAGGTATCGACAACTTGTAGACATGCTTAATTACCTCATTGTCACTAGACCAGACATTATGTTTGTTGTTAGTGTGTTGAGTCAATTCTTGAAAGAAGTTTGTGAGGGTCATTGAGATGCCATCACATGTGTCTTTCGATATATCAAGAAAGCACCATGACTTGTTGTATGAAAACAAAGACAATACCAACATCATTTTTTACTTTGATGCTGATTGGACAGGATTATCAGATAAAAAAATCTACATTTGGATATTGTGTTCTTATTGAAGGGAATATGATTATTGGATGAACACCCTTATTATTATTAATGGTGCTGTCATCAGAGTTTGTAATTCACATAATTTGGATCTTCTTGCAGAACTGGCCCTGGAAATGCTAAATCAGAGGCAATCTCTGGCTTTTGCTCGGGCTGAAAACACTGAGACAGCTTTGCATGTTTTGGCAAGAAAGCCTTTGAATTGTGGTTGCCGAAGTCTACTACGATATCCAAAACACTTCCTGCATTTGTGTAAGTGCATATATATTAATCACTTCTATTAGGAAATCATGACTCTGCATATTGTCTTTTCAGTTGTTAATCAATTGTGCAAGTGCATCACTTTTATTAGGAAATCCTTACTATCTTCTTGAATAAAATGAAATTAGCTTATTTTACATAAACATAAATGTATTAAGATTAGTGATTCATAACCATCATTAATCATTAAGATCTAATGGTTAAGATCTCTAGCTAGGTGTAACTTGTCCCTCCTTAATTATATTAATACACGTTATTTTTTCTTGTGAATTTTTTTTTAAATTTTGACAACAGTGAATTTTTCATGAGACACAACTAACTAGTCATGTTGTGTGCGCTAGGCAAGAACATGAAGGACCCTCCAGTCCTCAAACTTACAAGACGCATGTGGGAAATATTTCTAACCTTAGATGATTCTGAGATGATGGAAGCCATAAGAGAACCATCTCAAGTAACATTTATTGCCGCAGAAGTGGGAAATTTCGAGTTTCTATCTGTGGTTATGAGCACTTATCCCGATTTGATATGGGAGTTGAATACGGTGGGTCGTAGTATAATTCACGTTGCTGCATTGTACCGCCATGCTAGCATCTTCAATTTGATACACGAAATAGGACCAAGCAAAGATTTCGTGTTGACATTTGTGGATGATTTCGGCAGCACTTTGCTACATTGCGTTGCAGAAATAGCACCCACAGATCGACTTAATGAAGTTTCCGGAGCAGCTCTTCAAATGATGCTCGAGTTGACATGGTTTGAGGTATATATATATATGTGTGTGTGTGGGGTTCATACTCCAAGCTTCTTAATTTCATTGAAACAAACACAACATTAATCTATGCATGTATAGTTCCATGAAGTAAATATATAGTTATAAGGATTTATAAGGTTGACTTGGTAGTAAGAAAATAAAAAAATGAGGAAAAGGTCATAGGTTCAAATCTTTCCATTAACCAAAAAAAAACTAACAACTAGAGTTTTACCTTTAGTTATAGAGATGCCAAACATAAGTACTATGTGATATATTTCGTTCATTGTCACGGCAAAGTTAGTTTTTGTTACGGGGAAATGAGTAGAATCCATGATTTATCATTTTTTCATTCTCCCTTCAACGACCAATCTTATAAGTCCCCCATGACTTCCATAGTGCTATGCTTCAACTAATTCTGACTTGTTTTATGAGTTTGTTTGGTGGAACATTTTGTTTAATTGTATTAGTGAATTGTTTTTTAGAGGGATGATCAACATTGAGGTATATGATCCTCCTGTCTATTAGTGTCAATCTAGATGGGATGATAAAAATTGAGGTATATGACCCCCTGTCTATTAGTGCCAATCTAGATGGGATAATCAGCTCGAAGGTGAAACTTGCTAATCTTTCTTTCATAAAAAAAAATAAAAAATTGAAACAAACATAGCCTTGATTTATGCATGTATAGTTCAATTCCATGAAGTAAATATATAGTTACACATAAATGACATTATGCACATACCCTTAATGTGGCAGGAGGTAAAAAAGATCATGCTACCATCATACATAGAGATGCCAAATCACGAAAACATCATCCCTCGAGAGCTATTCACACAACAGCATGAAGATCTGATAAAAAAAGGTGAATCATGGATGAAGAGAACAGCAAGTTCCTGCATGGTAGTTTCAACCCTAATCGCAACAGGAGTGTTTTCTGCAGCCTTCAGCGTCCCAGGTGGCACCGCAGACGCTTCAGGATCTCCCAATTATTTGCACAAACCATTATTCACAGTGTTTGCAATATCAAACGCCATGGCCTTAACCCTTTCATCAACCTCAACACTAATTTTCCTCTCCATACTCATATCACGGTATGCTGAGGAAGACTTTCTCAACTCTCTTCCGCTGAAGCTAATTTTTGGACTGGTGTCACTGTTTCTGTCAATAATCAGCATGATGGTTGCTTTCAGTAGCGCTTTCTTCATAACGTATTACCATGGTCAAAAGTGGGTTCCTATCACCATTGCTGCACTTGTGTTCTTTCCAATAGTGTTGTTTATTTGCCTGCAGTTTCGTCTTTGGCATGACATCATATATTCTCACTACATTTGTGGTTCTCTGTTTAGACCAAGGAATAAACGCATGATTATTAGCTAGAAAGATATAGCGAGCTTCTCTTTTTGCTCAGTAATAAAATAAACGCATGTAATCTGATTCTATTTTACCATGGCTCAAAATGATGATTATATAGGTAATTAAATTAACAACTCTAAAGTCTAAACATAAATAAAAAGATCGAGTGGAGATTAGGCTTTCAATTTACACTTCAACTAGATAATGTAAATAACTTCAGTTTTGACAGATTCTAAGATTTTTGTTTTAAAATAATTTTAATTAATTAGGTTTGCACCTTAATAATTTATCATGTAGTGTCATGACGTAGATTTATTTATTTAAAAAAAATTTAAAATAAAACATGCTAATTAATGAGATAAGTGGAATTTACTATAAAGTTGAATAACTTATTAATGAAATTTATTCATGGACAAAAAAAAAGAAAAGAAAAAATACTTTTAGAAATCAAAATTAATTTCAAGAACTATAAATAAAAATTATCAATATTTCAATTTCTTCAAGCTTATAAAACATATTTTCGATATCTATATAAAAAAAATGGTTTGTCATCTTTGCATAGATTTGGTCAACGCTCATAGTGTTGGCTAGAGTCAAGGTCAATGCTATATACGCTTTAGATGCTATTTCTAAGTTTACAATGGGGGTATAAAATATAGGTTTAATTATATTTTTAGTCATTCTACTTTGTTAAATATGTAATTTTGGTCCTTTTATTTTCAAATATTTTAAATAAAAGAAAAATAAATGAAGTGATTTATAAAATAAAAAGTAAAATATATAAAAAAAAAAATTATAACTAATAATCGGGATATTAAAATATAAAGGAAGAATAAATTAAATAATTTTTAATCATATTAAAAATTAATTAAATAAAATTTTATAAATTCAAAATTTGTATATAATAAATATTTTTAATTTTTTTTAATATATGCCGATCATGCACCAATTGATCAATAAATTGACTCTCATGACTGGCCTATATAGAAAAAAATTAAAAATATTTATTATATAAAAATTTTAAATTTATAAAATTTTATTTAATTAAGTTATATTAACTTTTAAAAACTAAACGAAAAGTTCAAATTCTAAATTTATTTATATTAAAATAAGGAATCAAAATTACAATTAAACCTAAAATATATTAGTAATTTTATGATATGATATGTTAAGTAGTTATTTGGGGTGATTTTTGCCTAAGATTTACTCTTCGTAGAGCATGCAACACCGAATAATATAATAATATTTGGGTCCAATTTGTTAAAATGAACTCAAAGTTTTAAAAATAATTAATAATGACTAATCATATTTTATTTCTATAAAATACTGTTTGCTCATAAAAATCTTTATTGTTTTGTTTTACATACAATCTATAGGTTTTAATTGAATTAATATTTAAATCTTACACAAGTTTATAAAAAATCATTTCACTAAAACTTTATATTATAATTAATATTTTCTTTATAAAATGGCATCAATCAAATTAATACTAATAGTATATTAATATACTATTACAAAAGTGCATTTACTTATACCAACCTATCTCCACCACTTATCAGCCATACCAAAAACAAAGGACCATTGTCGTTACAACTCAAACCTCAATTAAACTCGAACTTTATCATACTGCGAGAGAATTAAGTGTTCATTTAAGTGTAAGATTATGATAATTAATAATCCATCACTGAGCCAATAATATGCAAATATCTGCATTCATTTTCACAACCGTTGACGACCGAAGTCTCCAAACAAATATTATCCAAAAAATTATCTCGTAAAAAGCAACTTGAGTTTTTCTCATGAGTCATTTCCTGGAAATTAATTAAGTGCATTACATCCCAAAGCCATAGAGAAGAAAGAAAGAAAAAAGAACAAGAAGGAAGATTCGTGTGAATTTCTTAACTTGTTGTTGGGGCTAACTTCTTTCTATTTTCTATTGCATCCTTAAATATCCACTCCTTCATTTAATTAACACCACGACACCAACCACATCTTCTTCTTCAGGTTGTTATTATATTTCTCCGTTAACCTGTTTGGATATTCTGCAACGGTAATGCCTATGCAGGGTATCCTAGTGTGTGTTTAATTTATAGTTTGAAAGATTACAAACGACATTTCATGTGCCCTTACACTTGCTGCTTTTTAAAAGTATAAAAACACTATTTATATTATTAATTATGAATGGTTGATAATCACGTGTGTGTGTGTGTGGATCTCTTTTATTGTCATATTATCCCTACAACAAAAATATTAGTCATTACATTTATATTTAATGGTGTTAAGGAGTCGTGAATATAAAAATAATATTGTTTAGTTGATTGTAAAAGGCTTTATATGTTGCTGCAGGTGCTGCAGAGAATCCAGATTTACAGTTTCATTTTGACCTGCGCTTGTTTCAACTTTATTTTCTGGCTTTTTCCCTTCTGACGTGGCCTTCATTTGAATTTACCTCCATATCTTCTGATTTTCTTTTCTTAATTTTCTACTACAACCCCATCAAAAGAACCTAACCTGATATCTATATGCATGCATTAATTGCTTTCCCTTTTAATTTTGTTTAATTACGGAAAATACCTACTGAAGTTATTGATCATTTTTGTGCAGGCAATTAAGTGGAGTATATAGGAAAAGTTGTTGTTAATTAGAAGTTTAGAACCTTAATCTAAAGCCTTTCACATCAGTTAAATCCTTCTTTGCGATGTTAAAGGGTACTCGTTAAAATTTTCAGGTACGCACCTTAACATTTTCTCCATTAGGTTGAAATATCAGTAGGATCCAAAAGTATATCGTGCAATAATTGGCCAAAGTCGAGGGTTAGAGGGGAACAAAACCAAAAGCCAAACTTGGACTATTCTCACTGGTGGGTTGGCACTTGGCATGTACCTCTTATATTCTTTTTAGGTAAATTTTACGTTACTATTTCACTTTCTTTTTCTTTTTCGCCCCCTCTCTCTCGTGGTCAAATTCGGTTATGGCTCGAAATATAGGTTTGGTAAAATTATTATATTTTAAATTATTAAATATTGAAAGGTCTTTATGGATACTCATTATTTCTTTGAAAGGATTGGAAATGAGCACGTCATGCACCCAATTAACATTCTTGGACATAATCATATAAGAAAACATCCATTGTAGGTTCAACAGTTTTGCAAATTTGATGAGTTATATCATCAGTGAAGGACATTCTATTTCGAGGCCACCATATTTCGATGGGAGAAATTACACTGGCTGGAAGGAGCGTATGAGAATATTCATACAATCTGTTGACTTCAAGCTTTGGCTTGTCATAAAAAATGGAACAAAAGTTCCAATAAAGCTGGTAGACAATGAAGAAGTGGAGAAAAGTGAAGATGAATACGATGAAGTAGACATGAAGAATTTGGAACTAGAAGCAAAAGCCAAAAATATTTTAAATTGTGCCTTCAATCCAGATGTTTTTGAAATATTTTCAGAGGGTCCAAAATCAGCCAAGCAATTGTGGGACGAGCTTGGCAGGTTAAGTTTATCTATATGTAGATTCCAAAATTTGGAATTCTATATATATATATATATAGTTACTGGATGCTAACAATTTATATAATATTTCATTTTTCTATATTTTACTGTTCTTCTCATTAGCCTCTTATAATTTATATGAATATATTTATTGTATATTTGCAATCTTTGGTTTGATAGGGAGATGACAGGAGCCAGGTCTCAAAGTCCCCCAGCACAAGTCTCCAACTATCCAACCACATCAGATGCAGATCCTTTTAATGCTCCGGATCTTTACTTTCTAGAGGAAACAAGTATGGTAAAGGTTATTTTTTGAAAGGCAAAGAGAGAAACATATATTATTAAGGGCCACAATATGTGTGACACAAAAGAAAATTAAAGGAACAAAGTTACAATAGAGGTCCTAAAATTAAAACAGCTGACTGAGAAACATGTGAAGACATCATAGAACTTGAACACCACCAACTACCAAAAGAGACCCCATGCACTACTTCTAAGATGACCTCTATACTTAAGCAATAGCCTTTTTTATATATTAATTATTTTTATTAAAATATTCTTAATTATTTTACATTTTTTTCAATCTATATGTATAATAAATAATCTAAATTAATAAACAAAATTCTATTTTTCTTTTGTGGGGAGGACTGAGAAGGATAATCATCCACAAATTAATAAAATAAATTATTCTCTCTGCTTACATGATTAAATTAACCAATTTCTTTAATTTCTGTGATGTAGAAAAAAAAATCATATATATAAGTTGAGGTAGCATAATACCCTACTGTTCCTAAACTATATGTATAAATGTTTTAGAAATTTAGTTTTGTTCCAAAATTATCGTTTCATAAATCCAAGACTAAATTCTTAAACTTTTTCGAACTATACATTTGTTTACAATTTACTAACGCGTTGAATTTTTATTTCTATTCAAATTAGGTACCAGTACCCTAGTCAATAATTAATCAATCATCATAACTAATGATGGTTTTTCCAACATATAATTAAAATATTAAGCTAGAAATATACTACCAATTAATAGTTTTTTAATAGGTGTGTACTAATTAACCCTAAACACTAAGTTTTGGAACTGACGGAGAAAAAGACTTTGTAAGTGTAATAAGTTATCTTTGTTTCAGGGGAATCGATGAACAAATTTCTGAAGCTTTGTGTGCCCCTTTACAAGCTTGCTCTAGAAGACAATTGGGTAGCAGCCAAAAAAATCATAGACAAAGATGATAGACTGAAGCATGCAGCAATAGCAACTGGTTGGGCTACACTGCTTCATGTTGCTGCAGGTGCAAACAGTTTTCACTTTGTGAAAGAGCTGTTGCAAATACTAGAAAACAACGAGCACGTTGCATTGCAAGATAGCAAGGGCAACACTGCGTTCTGTTTCGCAGTTGCATCTGGGAACATGCCTATTGTTGAATTATTGATGGAGAGAAATTCACACTTGCCAATAATCAGGGGTGGAGGTGGACACACCCCTATTCAGTTTGCTGTCATGCAAGGAAAATGGGAAATGGCACGGTTTCTATATGAAAAAACCAAACAAGTATTCGTTGACGACGACAAGAAATCGTTGTTCTTCGCTTCTATCAAGACCGGCAACTATGGTAAGTATTTCTTATTTAGTATGAACAACATGATGGTGAGTGTTATAAATTTTTTTTGATAGAATGTTTGGTTTCGAAGAGAAAGAAGAAGACTAGTTTTTTTATCAAAATATTTTTCAGACATGGCCTTAGAAATGGCAAGAGAGTGGAAAGAGCTAGCTTATGCACGTGATAAGAATGGCGACACAGCTTTGCATCTCTTGGCTCTAAATAAAAACCCTTTGGATTCTTCTTGTCATTGTCAAGGGATTAAAGATCCCATCCAGATCAACCCTGGTAATTAAATTCTTTAATTAGTTCACTAATTATAAGAAAAAATCATACACGTGCCTCTTGAATTTGTACTGAAAAAAATGCTAATGCACTGACCTGACAGCGTAGAATCACAATCTTCTATTAATTACATTGTCATTGTCAGTGTATCACTGTTACACTCATTTTTATTCATAGAGCTTACAAATTCCTTGTTCTTTTACGTGTCTTTCATTGCAAGTAACCATTTTATTTTTTTATGTATTGCAGACATGAAACAAAATGTGATGTTTCAATTGGTTAATTTTCTCTGGGACACGATTCTCGACCACAAAGACCTTTCGGAGGCAATTAGAATCATAAGTGAACCTTATCAACTATTATTCGTTGCTGCAGAAGCTGGTAATTTTGGATTCTTGTCAGAGCTTATCAGTGCTCACCCTAGCTTGATATGGCAAATGGACAATAAAGCGCAAACTATAATCCACACAGCGGTTTCATATCGCCATGCTAGCATCTTCAATCTCGTACATGAAATAGGGTCCATTAAGGAAATCATAGTGTCATATATTGTCAAAGAAAAGAACCCTTTGTCTTTTCGGCTACCAAAAAAAGAGAACAACACTATATTGCATTTGGCTGCAAAATTAGCCCCACCAGGTCAGCTTGAATCAGTTTCTGGAGCAGCATTCCAAATGTGCCTCGAGATAACATGGTTCAAGGTAACCCCTTTTTTTCATTGACTTTTCATTTTCACACTGTACTGCATTTCTATGCATGTGTTTGAAAATTATTTTATCCTTGGGCCTGATTTAGATGTGAGGTTAACCAATTTCAATCAATCATAGAGAAAATCTCCAAAAAAGAATTTTTGAGAGTGTCATTTTAGCATTTGATAAAGTATCTATATGTATCAACTCTTGGCAAATATGTGACAGGAGGTGAAGAAGATAATGTCTCCATCAGATATAATGTTGAAAAATTCTGATGGACTAACAGCTCAAGAATTATTCACAAAAGAGCACGAAGATTTGCGGAAAAAGGGAGAGGAATGGATGAAACGTACTGCTGAGTATTGCATGCTTATTTCAACAGTTATTGCCACAGGAGTGTTCTCTGCTGCAATTAACATCCCAGGTGGTATCAATGATGTCACAAAGAAACCAAATTACTTAGACAAAAAATCATTCCAGGTATTTGCAATTTCAGATGCAGCTGCATTCGTCTCATCTGCAACTGCAATACTAATATTCTTGTCAATTCTCATCTCACGATATGCTGAAGACGACTTTCACAAGTCACTGCCCTTGAAGTTAATATTTGGACTCATAACTTTGTTCATCTCCATAACATGCATGATGGTAGCATTTGGCAGTGCCTTGTTCATAACCTACTGCTATGGGTCGAAGGTGATTCCTGATTTAATTGCAGTGCTGGCATGTTTACCATTGCTTCTGTATATAGGTCTGCAATTTTCATTGTGGACAGATATCGTGTACTCAACCTTCTATTGTAGGAATCTATTTAAGCCAAGTAAACGCATGATTTACCTCTAACTTCTAAAGAAGTAGATAAGTATTGTAATAAGGTCATTATATTTTGTACCATGGTCCAAGAATCAATAAGATATTAAGCCTTAATGCTGAAATGAGTGACACTGTTCGGATGATTAAAAAGTATGTGTAACTGTTAGACACCTTACATTGAGGACCATTTATTTAGCAAAATTCCTAAATTCAACCCCACTGCTTCTAAAAACTCCTCAATTCAAAATGATAATCACAATATCATGAATAAGATAAGTGTGAGCTGGAAGATTCCCTTTGTAGGTGTTGAGAATAATCTCCTTGACCAACAAGAGAATCCAACTAACTTCAATATCAAGCTATGAGATAAATGTTAAGTGTGAGAATTTTAAGAACAGATAAATTAGAATGAGAATCAAAAATCATAAACTTCTGAAATGAATCCTCTCATTCATATTATTCAATGTCAACATTACAGGTGTTATATACAACATTCCTTAGACTTTACTGTAATAGAATTTTAACAGCCAATAACATTCTAATTACTAAGTGATTTCTAACTGAATTTCTAAGTAATCAGAAATGCACAAACTTCTATACATGTTACTAAACCAACAATTCTCCTCCTTAACATGTACTAGACATTACACATAAAAAATCTAATCTAAGTATGCTATTCCTCTTGACTGATTACCAAAACCTTCTTCAAGGTAAACTTATTACCTGATAACACCTTAGTCAACATATCTGTAGGGTTCTCTTTAGTAGCTATCTTCTCCATCCTAACTTGGCCTTGAGCAATCACATCCCTGATGAAGTGAAGCTTGACATCTATGTATTTGGATTTGTTGTGAAACACTTGGTTCTTGGCTAAATGAATTGTACTTTGATTGTCACAAAAAACTGAGATAGTTGTTTGTTCAAGCCCCAATTCATTAATCAATCCCTCAACCACAGAGATTCCTTCACAGCTTTAGTTGCAGTAATAAACTCAGCTTCAGTAGTGGATAAAGCTACTACTGATTGCAAGTTTGATCTCCAACTCACAGTCCCTCCAAATAGGGTGAATACAAAAGCACTTAAAGACTTCGTTGTGTCAATGCTCCTTACATAGTCAGCATCAACATAGCCAATTAGCCCTTCCATGACTTGGTCTCCACGACAAAATTTGAGCCTTATCCCCAATGTCCCTTTGATATACATTAGAATCCATTTAAAAGCATGCCAATGATCCTTTCCTAAATTTTCCATAAATCTACTTACAACACTTATGGCATGTGCTAGGTCAGGTCTAGTGCATATCATTGCATACATGTGGCTTCCAACTACATTAACATAGGGTATTTTCTTCATAAACTTGCACTCTTCATCTATCTTAGGAGCTTGATCTAAAGATAACTCGAAGTGTGCAGCTAATAGGGTAATGACAAGTTTTTCATCAAACATACAAAACCTTTGTAGGACCTTCTCCAAATATTGTTTTTGAGATAGGAATAGCTCCTTTTTGTGTTTGTCTCTAAGGATATCTACTCCAAGGATTTTCTTTACCTTTCCTAGATCCTTCATATCAAACTCTTTACTTAGTTGGGCTTTAACTTTGTTGATCTCCTCAATGTTTTGACTAGCAATTAACATATCATCTACATATAGGAGTAGGTAAGCATTTGAAGTACACACAGCTGTCATGATTGCTTCTGGTGAACCCACACTTCATCATACAATCATCAAATCTCTTATTCCACTGCCTAGATGATTGTTTCAAGCCATATAATGACTTCTTCAACAGATAGACTTTACTTTCTTGTCCCTTGTCAATAAAGCCTTGTGGTTGTTGCATTAAGATCCTTTCTTCAAGGTCACCATGAAGTAATGAGATTTTGACATCCATTTGTTCCAACTCTAAGTTGAGTTTAGTGACAATGCACAGCATCGTTCAAATAAAGGTGTGCTTGACCATTGGGGAGAAGATCTCATTGTAGTCAACACCCTCCTTTTGAGTGAAGCCCCTAGCAACTAGCCTAGCCTTGTACTTTGCTGGTTCAACACTTGGTATTCCTTCCTTTCTCTTGAACAACCACTTGCTTCCTATAATTTTGCTATTTTTAGGCTTGTCAATTAGTTCCCATGTGTGATTAGAATTTAGAGAGTTTACCTCTTTAGCCATGGCTTGCAGCCATTTTTCTTTGTCATTGCACCTGATGGCATCTACATAGGTTAGAGGTTCATGCTAATAAATGTCTTTAGCAATTGTTAAAGCAAAGGTAGTGAGGTTTGTAAAACCATATCTCTGAGTAGGTTTGCTTTGCCTTTTCTGCTTGTCCCTCACCAATTGATAGTCATTTAAGTTTTCAGTTTCAAGATCATAATCAAAACTTAATTATGATTCAACATGGCCCTTCTTAGTATCTGAAGTGCCTTCCAAGGACTTCACCTCAAATAAATAAGTATTTGGTTTAAGCAAGGGAACCACATCTTCATTTCCCTTCTTTACCAGATTTGTCATTTCCATTTCTTTGAATACAACATCACGGCTAATAAAGCACCCTCCATGGGATGATTCAAGTGACCATAGCTTATAGCCTTTTACACCTTCAAGGTACCCTATGAAGCAACATTTGACTGCCCTTGGCTTAACTTCCCCTACTTGACATGAGCATATGCTAGGCATCCAAAAGGCCTCAGGTTCTCATAATTTGCAGCTCTGCCTGTCCAAATTTCTTCAAGAGTTTTGAATTTAAGAGCAGTAGAGGGACACCTATTGATCAGGTAGGTTGTAGTTATAGTTGCCTCTCCCCAAAAACTCTTTGGTAATCCTGCATCAGATAGCATAGCCCTTACTCTTTTAAGGATAGTTCTATTAGACCTCTCATACAATCCATTTTGCTGTGGTGTGCCAGCAATTGTTTTGTGCCTTGCTGTCCCTTCTTCATTGCATAAATTGTTGAATTGACTGGAGAAATACTCCAATCCATTATCTGTCCTTAGCTTCTTCACCTTCCTTTTAGTTTAAGTCTCAACCAGCCTCTTCCATATCCTAAATTTCTCAAATGCCTCATCCTTGGATTTCAACAGATAAATCCATAACTTTCTAGAGAAATCATCCACAATGGACATGAAGCATCTAGCTTTTCCCTTTGACTCTACCTTGAAGGGTCCCCACAGATCAGAGTGGACATAGTCCAAGAAATTTCTTGTGGTGTGTTTTCCTGAACTGAATTTCTCCCTATGAGCCTTCCCATTTATGTAGTGTTCACAAAATCTGAGCTCCTCAAGTTTCTCACTTCCTAGTAAACCTTCCTCATTTAGTTCCAGTAAGCCCTTTTTACTAATATGGCCAAGTCTCATATGTCAAAGTTTGGCATTTAATTGTTTCTTGTCTACATCAACAGATACAAATCCCACAACAATTCCACTTATTAAAGAATAGAGACTGTTCTTCTTTATCCTCATTATCATTACATTGTTTCCCTTAATGATTTTCAGTTCACCTTTCCCCCCTTTAAAAGTATAACCACTCCTACCAAACACACCCAAGGAGATTAGATTTCACTTTAATTCGGGAACATACCTGACATCATTAAGGATCCTTTCAGCACCATCATGCAGTTTTAGTTGAATAGCCTTAATGCCAATCACCTTGCAAGATTTATTATTAACAAGTAAGATTGATCCTCCCTCATGATCAATGTAGCTTTCAAACCATTCCATGTTTGGTGTTATATGGAAAGAGTGTCCTGAATCTAGAATCCACTCCTTTCTTGCATTTTTGGATGAGATAGTGAGCATTTCTACACTTTCATATCCATCAGTCATGGCAGTGCGATCTTCATTATGAAATTTCTGAGAATCTTTCCTTTCGCGATAGTTTCTTTTAAAATGACCTTCCTTGTTACATAGGTAACACACCTTCTTCAGTTTGGTTTGGTAAGGTTTTGGTTTTGGCTTTATCTTTATCTTTCTTCTTAAATTTCTTCTTTTCAAACTTTGCCTTTGCTATGAGACCCTTAGAACTCCCTTCTTTCATATCAATCTTTCTTGTCAATTCTTTTAAGGTCAGTGCACTCTGAACCTCCTCCATAGTAAGAGACTTTCTTCCGAACATCATGGTGTCGACAAAATGTTCATAAGAGTCAGGCAAAGAGATGAGAAGAATGATGGCCTGATCTTCTTCATCAATCTTTACATTGATGTTTTCCAGATCAAGAACCAACTTGTTAAAGTCGTCTATGTGATCAATTATCGTCTTTCCTTTGCCATCTAAAAATTGTGTAATCTTTTCTTCAAGATTAGCCTATTGGCTAATGACTTTGTCATGTAAAGGCTCTCCAATTTGTTCCATACACCAGCCGCAGTCTTCTCTTTAGATACCTCCCTCAGAACACGATCTCCTAGATTAAGAATAATGGTGCTGTGTGCCTTGTCCATCAGCATTTTCTTTTCTACATTAGACATTTTTGCTAGAAAAACCTTTTCTCCTTCTAGTGCCTCATTAAAACCTTGAGTGACAAGTAGTACCCTCATCTTCAATCTCTAAATCCCAAAGTCATTCTTGCCAGTGAATTTTTCCAGATCAAATCTTACAGTAGACATGATCCCCTATTGAACCTAACTCTATGATACAACTTGTTAAGAATAATCTCCTAGACCAACAACAAAATCCAACTAACTTCAATATCAAGCTATGAGATGAATGTTAAGTGTGAGAAGTTTAAGAACAAATAAATTAGAATGAGAACCAAAAACCATAAATTCTTAAATGAATCCTCTCATTCATATTATTCAATGTCAACATTGCAGGTGTTATATACAACATTCCTCATACTTTATTGTAACAGAATTTATCAAAAATGCACAAACTTTTATACATGTTACTAAACCAACAGTAGGAAAATAAAAATATTAATTATGACGTGGTTTGATACAACTTTCGTATGAATGAATCGAAAGATGTCAGCAACAAATCCATTGCCATGTGTTTTATGTTGGAAACCGATGATATACAGGTTTACTTCCAATTGGATATATAAATCAACGAAATCTTAATTGACTCACTCTAATTAATTGCTTTAATATATGTTAAACAACTGGTCACAGGGGGCAGAGAATTGTATTTTAAAAACTTGATTTGGTAGGTACTCTTGGTCACGGGAATTCTAGTTTGTAGATGTACTGCTATATGACTTTGGTCAATTATATGTAAAAGTTTTAAAGAAGTTCAAAAAATTTACTCAACGTACGTTTTTAATGAATCAAATAAACAAATAATCAGACATATTAATAAGTATACAACTTATATATTGTGGGTATAGTATTACATGACATATATTATACCTAATGATTAACCACTGCATCTCATAGAGTCTACTTGCAAAGAATCAAAAGTCAATATCAAAATTAAAGAAAAGTATAACTCACACGTAACTTTCATGAATATTTGACTATCTACTCGTAAAATTAGTATAAGCTTTTATTATTTATTTTAGGTTTAATTTGAGTTTTGTTTTTCTATTTTCTTAAATTTGTAATTTTGGTTCCTTAATTTAAAATCTATAATTTTGATCTCTTACTTTTAAAATAAAATGTTTTTGCTCTTTTGGTTAATTTAGAAACATTGACAGTTATTTTTAACATTAACTTTTTATTGTAATTAATAATTATTTAAAAAAATTAATTAGTTAATTTATTTGCTAATGACATCGTTATCCTTTTTTATTCCTAAGTTAGGTTTTGGTTTAATTAGTTAATTTAAATAAAAAATTAGGTAAATTTTGACAAAGTTAAGATTTAAACTCACACCTATTTAATTTTCAAATGTGAAAGTAATCACTAAGTCAATGACCTAATTTAAACTTTCACATCAATTTTATTTATTATTTCTTATGTTCTTAACAATAATCTAATAATTTGAAAAAAAAAATTAAATAAAGGGAGTGATTTATAAAATAAAAAGTGAAATATATATATAAAAAATTATAACTAATAATATGAGATGTTAAAAAATAACGAAAAAATAATTTAAATAATTTCGATATCTTGACATTTCTCTGTTATAGTTTTAAAATTCAGACTAATAATCGAACTGGTCAAGACATTACGTTACTATTTGAAGTAGTGGGTCAAAAATTGACCTGCATGACTCGAATTATGTTGAAAAAATAAAAAATTATTTATTATATGTAAATTTTAAATTTATAAAAAGTTTATTTAATTAATATTTAATATTATTAAAATTTATTTAATTTATTCTTCTTTTATTTTTTAGTATCTCCTATTATTATTAGTTGTAATTTTTTTTTATATATTTCACTTTTTAATTTATAAATCACTCCTTTGTTTTACTTTCATTCAAAATATTAAATTCTTATTAAGAACACAATAAATATATGATAATTAATAAAATTTATGTAATAAAATTTTATATATATATATATATATATATATATATATAAATATATAAATGTTTCATAATTATTATTAATTAGACAATTGGTTTAATGGTTATTTTAGCATTTAAAAATTAAAGAAGTCTGAGTTTAAATTTTAACTTTGTCAAAATTTATCTAATTTTTTTTATTTAAATTAACTAATTAAACTAAAGATAACTTAGGAATAAAAAAGTGTAATGATGTCATTAATAAAGAAATTAATTAATTAATTTTATTTAAATAATTATTAATTACAATAAAAAAAAAGTCAAACGTTAAACAATTAATTCCTATAAATAAGATGGATAAAAAATTTAATTTTGAAAGTAATAGATCAAAATTATTCATAATCCAGACAGATACTTGCGGTTCCCTCTCTTAGGTAGGACAACTAAGGCGAATTTTGTCTCCCTTACAGACCGTGTCAATAGCCGCATTGCAGGTTGGAAGGGCCAACTCCTTAGCCGTGCTAGTAGAGTAACTTTGGCTATGTCAGTTATATCTACTATCCCCTCCCACTCTATGCAAAACCTATGGATCCTAGAGGGAATTTGCAATAAAATTGACTCTAGGTTAAGGTGCTTCATCTGGGGAGGGAATCACAATCATTGGGTAGATTGGTTTACGATCTCTAAAACTCGTGCCAAAGGAGGTTTGGGCATTCGTCGATGTCACCAAGCTAACGTTTCCCTACTTGGCAAGCATGTGTAGGATCTTTTGCACGGCAAGGATAAGTTATGGGTTCACTTACTATATGCGAAATATATTGGTCAAAAGAATATTCTTCACCTTAAGAATTTCACAAGCAGCTCGTATGTTTGGTCCTCTATCATGAAAGCCTTATCTCATCTCAAGCAAAGTTTCACTTTTAAGATTGGAGACGGGGATTGCTCCTTTTGGTTTGATCCTTGGTTAGAGGAGGGACCATTGTATGGCATGGTAAATGAGATCCATGAAAGGGACATGCAATTACATGTTAAGGATGTCAATTTTGATGGCTATTGGCATTTTGACGTCCTTACTACAACCTTGCCCCAAGACATTCGGAACACCCTCCCGTACTTGTTTCTTAATCCTTCTATGCCGGATATTATTAAGTGGAGTGCATTTAGTTCGGGAAGGTATGATACCAAGTCCGCCTATGCGTGGTTGAGCCGAGAGCTTGCTTTTCATCTTACCTGTGCTGAGTTCTGGTCGTGGGTGTGGAAGTCCAAGCTACTTGAAAATGTTAAACACTTTATTTGACTCACCTATAGAGGGAGTCTTCCTACTAACTCTTTCCACTTCATGCGGCATATTACTACTGATTCTTCTTGTTGCAGGTGTGGAGATGCCAATGAAACATGGATTCACATCCTTCGCGATTGTCCCTATGCATGTAAGGTGTGACAATACATCCAGTGCAGTATGGTCTTAATTTCTTCATTGATGATGCTGCATACTGGCTCAAAAGTAACATTCAAGGAAATTTTCAGCTCTTATTCAACATCACTTGCTAGATGATCTGGCTTGCGAGGAATGAGGTGGTTTTTAACGATATAGTTTGGCCAGACTGGTATATGTATAACTATATAAGTTCTCTTCTACATCTAGCCAAAGGGACAAGCTCAACCAGCTCGACCAATTCATCCTCAACAAATAGGATACTGATTAACTGGGAACATCCTCCGCAAAACTACATCAAGATCAATACAGATGGTAGTTCCTTTGGTAATCCTGGCTTGTCAGGTTTTGGTGGCGTTCTACGAGATTTTGCAGACAATTGGATCACGAGTTATATGGGCAATTGTGGTTTTACTTCAAACACCACCGCTGAGCTGTGTGTTATTTTCCATGGCATTAAACTTGCTCACACAAAAGATTTCTCTAATGTTATTTGTGAGACGGATTCTACCACTTCTCTGAAATTCATCATTGAGGGGTTCGACATTGTTCATCCTCATGCATGTGTGGTTTCAGCCATTCGTGACTACGTACAATTACCTTAGAATATTAGCTTCAAGCATATGCTTAGGTAAGGAAATAATGTAGCAGACATTCTTGCTAAGTCAAGAGCCAAATCCTCCTCCCTGTTTATTTTATTAAATTTTTGTCCAGCTTCAACCTTGAATTACTTAGTTGTTGATGCCTCAGACACTCTCTTGTAAGTCTTAGTACCATTTTTTAATGTCTTTATTCATAAAAAAAAATTAGAGAACCAAAATTATATATTTTAAAAAATAAGAAATCAAAATTATGGAAAACTAAAATTATATATTTTAAAAAATAAGGATAAAAACTACCATTAAACTATTATTTTACCATACAATCTAAGTTTCATTTGAATTAACAATTGAAACTTACACGAAAAACTTACAAAATATTATTTAATTTAATTAAATTTATTTTATAGTTAATAATGCATGTATGCATTTATAAAATACTAGCATCAATCAAATGAAAGATTAACAGAAATACTAATATTACAATACATACCTATCTCCACCACTTATCCACGCACCATACAAAAAGAAAGAATCATTGTCGGTGCAACTCAAACCTTAATTAAACTCGAACTTAGTCGTGAATCTAGCTAGCTCAGACATGTAGGACACAACAAATTTATAGTATTATAAAGTAGTTTACACAGATTATCACAACACAAGATACAAGCATATTGCCACAAAGAAGTTCTCCTTTACGTGCAATATCATACATACTTATTAGTCGTCGTTGAGCCAATATATTAACGCTGACTTGGAAGAAGTTGGAACAACACAACACTCTCTTCTTCTTTTTTTAATTTGCATTCATTACTTTCATTTTCATCACTACGTACCGTTGACGACCCAAGTCTCCGGTGTACATTGCTCAACAGCGAGACCGTCTTTTATTAAAAGAAAAAAAAAAAAAAAAAGCATGTGGCGTTTGAGTAAATGCCCTGGAAAGTGCTAAGCCATGATAAAGGAAAGAATATTCAAAAGGAACGTTCTTCACCCTTTCTTCTATCCTCTAAATAAAACTCTACTCCTTCAATTCATTTAGCACCAACCAACCACCATCTTCTTCTTCAGGTTTCTTTTTCTCCATTCCTTTTCCTCTTCACGATGCAAATTTATTTTCTTTTCTTTTCCCTCCATATTATGGACACCCTTTGAATTTACTTATTACCTGTCAGTAGTATATCATGTTTTTATTAAATTTCTACTACAACGCACTCAATCAAGAACCCAACCAGATCTATGAATTAATCACTTAAATTTCCCTCATATTTTTGATATATTTCTTTTTTATTTTCCCAAATGCTTACTCATGATGTTATTGACCATTTCTGTGCAGGCAATTGAGTGGAGGAGGGAAAGTTGCAGTTTTTATTTCCAGGTAGGTACCCACGCGAACCTTAATTAACATTTTCTTGATAGGTTGAAATTTGAGCCACAAGTTAGGAAACAAGACTTTGTCATGTCGTACAATAATTGGCCGTTGGGTGCAAATCAATGACCCCACCCACCACGTTTTGCACACACCTACCTCAGTACCTCTTATATATGAGGAAGGATACATACACTCAACCCAAGAGTAACAGTAACAAAGCTACATGTTCATCATTTTTATCATAATAAAAATTCAATATTACTTCATAAAAGAGAAAGAGAGAGAAAAAAAAGATATAGATATAGTAGATTATAAGATTTGATATAGAGAGATAGAGATAAGAAGTTGTTAATAATGAAATGTTTAAAAATAATAACTCCTTTAAAAAAAAAAAAATCATAACTCTTTTCATCGTTCATTTTCGGAGTCCAAGACAGTTTTTTAACTCAGTTCTCGTATATTTCACATTTTTTTCTGTCTCGAGGTAAAACTCGGTGATGTCGAAATATATAGGGGGTTGTCCCTGTACGTTATTTTACTTCCTTCTGACTCCTACTCCATATATATGAAGATAAGTATAAGGAATAGTTTATAGCCCCTGTCTAGTTGTGTTCCTTATTTACAAGCTATTATATATATTTTATCAGCAAACAAGTGGTAATAATATATTATAGATATTAAAAATAAATGGTACCAGAAGTACCCTACACGTTGGTCTATTTTATATGTTAAGAGATCAACGATCTTGATCGATCTAACTTCGGTAAGATTAAAAATACTAATCAAGGAAAAGTCATACTTAACGTGCAAGTGGTCCAAATAGTAAAACAAAAAAATAAAAAAGTAAAGAAACCGTCCGAACCTATGTATCAATTATTCTTGTTTGAACGTTTTCTTTTACCTAAATGTCACTTTTGATATTTTTATGTTTTAGTTTTGGGTGAGTTTATTATTTTATATTTTAGAAATCTTATATTTGGTTTTTAACGTTTAAAATGACACTATCTTTTTAAAAATAAATATAATTTTTAATTTTGTAATATGATTTTAAATTATTTTTTATTAGTTTAATATGTAAAAATTATTTCATTAGATTTAATTAGATAAGAATTATAAAACTCAATTAATATTTGAATAAAAAAAAGACGATAAATATAGTATAAATTTCATGAAAAGTTTATTCAACCAATAATTAAATTAATGAAAAATATAATATTAAATTTTTTTTATTAATTGTTCATGAGACTCATTTTTTCACATTATTTTTATTATGTTTGATTCTCTTTTAATTTATAAATTTTCATAATTTTTATATAAGTGAATCTAATAAAATAAATTTTACATTTTAAATTTTTCAAAAAATATTCAAAATCACGTAACAAAATTAAAAATAAATATTATTTTAAAGTGACCATTTTGATTCGTTTTAGAAACGATAAAATTGATATTTTTAAAACAAGGAAGAAAAGTAACATTTAACATTTTCTTTTTCTTTTTTTTTTTAGTTCATTAACAGAGTCTTTATATTTTGAAGAATCCAATAAAAAAAGTGTTAATTACGATAATTTTTCAATATTTATATATCTTATACGATATATAAATAAAATAGGTATCTTTCAACCGTAACTAGGTATTCATTTTTCTTTGAGAAAACCTTATCTTCTTAGAGATATTTTTCCTATTCACAGTACAAGTGTCTGAAACGTCATTCACGTTTTCACTTTGTATAAAGTCCGTAGTCCTCTTTCATGTTTTTTTATGCACAAGTAAGGACTTGTCGACTACTCAAGCGTGACTTTAATATGCATAAGAAGTTCAATTCTTTTCGGGGTCTAATTAAATAGGAATGGAAATTTCCACTAATCCACGGGAGATCGACAAGAATTACTTAATGTTTGTTTTTGGTGTATTTGAGGGAGAATGATGAATTGAGACAAAATTTTATTCTTGACTATTTGTTTCTTTTCATTTTAACCGTTTAAATATAATGAAGATATGTAATATGTAAATTTTATTCAATTAATTATGTTATAAGAAAAAAATATATATACTATAAGAAAAAATAATTTCAGTAACAAATTTATCTGTCTCTAACTTTTTCATATTATTTTATATTATTCTATGAGTTAATTAGAAACGAATTTAGAATATAATTTTATAAATAGTTAAAACGTCAGCATTTAATATTTTAAATTGATTTAAATATTTTTTCAAAAATTAATTTAATGATTATTATTTTAGTGATTAATTTAATTATATTTAAAATTAATTTAGAGATCAATTATTTTTTAATTTTTAAAATAATCATTAAATTAATTATTATAATAACTGAAAATTTTAATTTTTAAATAAGTTAATATTAAATGAAATATATGATAAGTCTTCATATATACTCATTATTTCTACCAACAAACGTGATTTATCTGAAAATGAGCATGTCATGCACCCACCCAATTAACATTCTTGGACATAATCATATAAGAAAATATCCTTTGTAGGTTGAACGGTGTTGCAAACTTGATGAGTAAGATCACCACTGAAGGACACTCTATTTCGAGGCCACCATATTTCGATGGGAGAAATTACACTGATTGGAAGGATCGTATGAGAATATTCATACAATCTGTTGATTTCAAGCTTTGGCTTGTCATAAAAAATGGAACAAAAGTTCCAACAAAGCTAGTAGACAATGCAGAAGTGGAGAAAAGTGAAGATGAATACGATGAAGAAGACATGAAGAATATGGAACTAGAAGCAAAAGCCAAAAATATTTTAAATTGTGCCTTCAATCCAGATGTTTTTGAAATATTTTCAGAGGGTCCAAAAACAGCCAAGCAAATGTGGGACGAGCTTGACAGGTTAAGTATCTTAATTTAATTTGTAGATTATTCGAAGTTTTAAAATTTGATAATTGCTGAATGCCAACCTTGATTTTTTTTTTCCTCCTTATAGTGCAAGCATTGTTCATAGATTTTCTAAACGTATATAATTAATTATAATTACATAATTTGCAATGTTTGGTTGACAGGGAAATGACATGTGACAACTCTCCAACTCCACAAGGACAACTCCCCAACGATCCAACCGCACCAGATACAAATCAATTTAATTCCCCTGACCTTTACTTTTTACAGGAAACAAGTACGGTAAAATCATTTGTTCCTTTAAATTGCTTTCTCTGTCCCCAAAATAAGTCATTTTAGATTGTTTTACGCATAAAAAAAGTAGTAAATAAATTAAAAAATTAAGTGATATTAATTATTATTTTTTTATTAAAAATTTCTTAATTTACTTTCATCTTTCAATAAAAAAAAAATACTGTAATAACTAGCTAGCTACAAATTAATAATTATTACTCGCTTTGCATTATTAATTAATTAACTAGAAAATAATATCGTGAAAATAGTGAAATGATGAGTCGCAACAATCTTAAATGTCACTAATTAAATTAATCAATTACAAACATGATGTGGCAGGGCGGCTGATAAATAACTATTTTTTATGTATGTGTTCAATGGTTCTATAATCATATTTTTGTTTTATATAGAAAAACAACCACTTAAGCGAATATTAATTAAGGATTAGTTCTTGACTTTGAATCATAAAATATTCTGAATTCACCCAAAATTATATTAACTATTTTGTTTTGTAAATTAGTTTAAAAAAAGTTATATATAAGTAAAGATAGTATTATAGTATTCAGATGTCAGTTGATTCTCATGGATATAAAGAAAACATATTAAATACTTTATAAGCTTTAATTTGTTGTAGGGGAATCCATGAACAAATTTCTGGAGCTATGTGTGCCCCTTCACAAGCTTGCTCTAGAAGGCAATTGGGCAGGAGCGAAAAAAATAATAGAAAAAGATAAGAGACTGAAGCACGCAGCAATAGCAACTGGTTGGGCTACACTGCTTCATGTTGCTGCAGGTGCAAACCAATTTCACTTTGTGGAGAATCTTCTGGGAGAAGGAGAACTCAACGAAGAACACATTGCATTGCAAGATTACAGGGGCAACACTGCGTTCTGCTTCGCAGTTGCATCTGGGAACATGCCTATTGTTAATTTATTGATGGAAAAAAATCTATTCTTGCCCACAATTAGAGGTGGAGGTGGACGTACCCCTATTGAGTTTGCTGCCATGCAAGGAAAATGCGACATGGCACGCTTTCTATATCAAAAGACCAAAGATGTTTTCGACGATAAGGACAAGAAATCCTTGTTCTTCATTTGTATCAAGACCAGCAACTATCGTAAGCACGCAATATTTCTTGTTAATTTTAACATCATTTTTAACACCACTTTCTTTTTCTTTAATGTCTTATTAATAATTTAATTAAGGTTAAGGTACGGTAAAAGATTGTATTAACAAATTGTACTCGATACAAATATGTTTCAGACATGGCGTTAGAAATGGCAATAGAGTGGAACGAGCTAGCTTATGCACGTGATAAGAATGACGACACAGCTTTGCATCTCTTGGCACTAAATCAAAACCATTTGAATTCATGTTGTCATTGTCCAGAGATTAAGAATTCCATTCAGATCAACCCTGGTAAATTAAATTATCTCGTTCATTAATAATAAGGAAAATGCAGAAAATTATATATACGTGGCTTGAAGTTTTGTTTATTTGTGGAGCACGCTTTCAGATTCCCTTGCTTGAATTTCATTACAACTTACAAGTAACCAATTTTGTTTATATCATGCACAGACATGAAAGGGCATGTGATGTTTCAATTGGTTAATTTTCTCTGGAGAACGATTCTTAGGCACAAAGACACCTCGGAAGCAATTAGAATCATAAATGAACCTTCTCAGCTATTATTTGATGCTGCAGAAGTTGGTAACTTTGGATTCTTGTCGGAACTGATAAGTGCTCACCCTAGCTTGATATGGGAAGTGGACAACAAAGAGCAAAGTATAATTCACACAGCGGTTTCATTTCGCCATGCTAACATCTTCAATCTCGTACATGAAATAGGGTCCATTAAGGATCTTATAGTATCATATATGGTCAAAGTACACAGCCCTTTGTTTTCTCGTCCCAGAAAAAAGAACAACACTTTGTTGCATTTGGCTGCAAAATTAGCCCCGCCAGATCGACTTGAATTGGTTTCTGGAGCAGCATTCCAAATGTGCCTCGAGATAATATGGTTTGAGGTAACCCTTTTTTTTCATTGACTTTGCATGCTTTGCATTTTCACACGCCACGAGAAATGCTAAAATCACTCTATGTAAAACAAAGTTTTACATATTTTGTAATTGATAGAAATATATTAAAAATCATTAATTTTATCATATCTAAAATTAGTTATTTTTAATAAATTTCAATTAATAAAAAAATAGATAAAAGAGAATTATTGAGAGAGTTATTTTAGTATTCATCTTTTGTTATTCACCAGAGTGATCTATACTAACTCTAAAGATATATGTGATATAGGAGGTGAAGAAGATAATGCCACCATCACTGATAACGTTGAAAAGTTCTGATGGTCTAACAGCTCAAGAACTATTCACAAAAGAGCATGAAGGACTGAGAAAAGAAGGAGAAGAATGGATGAAACGCACTGCTGAGTTTTGCATGCTTATATCAACCGTCATTGCCACAGCAGTGTTCGCTTCAGCAATCAACATACCAGGTGGTATTGATGATCAATCAAACAAACCAAATTACCTGAACAAAGCAGCATTCCAAGTGTTTGCAATATCAAATGCAGCTGCATTCGTTTTCTCCGCAACTGCAATACTAATATTCTTGTCTATTCTCATCTCACGTTATGCTGAGTACGATTTTCACAAGTCACTGCCATTGAAGTTGATATTTGGACTCATAACTCTGTTCATCTCCATAGCATGCATGATGGTGGCATTTGGAAGTTCCTTCTTCATAACGTACTACTATGGTTTGAAGGCTGTTCCGGTTACAATTTCAGTACTTGCGAGTCTTCCATTGCTTCTGTATATAGGTTTGCAATTTTCGTTGTGGTTGGATATCATGTACTCAACGTTCAATTGTAGGAATCTATTTAAACCTAGTAAACGTATGATTTACCTAACTAACAAAGAAGTAGAGGCATTGTAATAAGGTAAATCTCATGATTTGTAACAGTACTATAGTAATAACGTGATTGAATATCTAAAGTGCATAATCTTGTACTACTGTCGAGGGAAACACTATATATGATATTAAACCTTAATGTTTAAATATGATCATAATAAAGATATATATCAGAACCAAATCAAAGCAGTGTACAACAATTATTAATTAAACATAAATATATAAATTTAAAATTATGATTAATAAAATAATAAACCAAAAAAGTTCACTAGAGACATGAAAAACGCCTCAAAATAAAGATAAAAAACATGGGTCGTCCAAATCACAGAAAAAAATACTTCATTATTATTAATAAATGATACAAAAGAGTCTATATGAAGTGCACAACCAGTGAGTGCAATCATCAAAAGCAAACCAAGCACAAAGCTTACAAAGTGCAAAAAAGAACATACAAACAACATTGTGTTTAAATTCTCTTTTTCAATACATGGAATATCATCCTACAAACCGCTCAGACATGATCCAAAAAGAAATCCCAGGCATTTTTACCAAATCAAGGTGAATATGAAAAAGTATTTATGTTTTTGGGTGAATCTTACAAATAATTATGAGAGTGAGTGATTTTTTATTTAGGTGGTGCTACAAACATAATATTTTTTGTATAACGCTATAAAATGTAGGACAATTAAAGTGGTGACGTAAAAAAATAAAAAATTAAATTTTAATTAACGTCACAGAATGACCAAACTTCAAATAGACCCACCTTATAATATAGGTGGCATTACACTGTTAACAACTTTCTAGGTGGTGCCACAAGGTATAGAGTACCCTAACTATTAGGTTGTTTTTCTCATGTGTCAGCCTAGGTCCTCAAACCATAAAAAAAATATATTAAATTTGGTTATTTCTCACATGAATATAATCCAAACACACTAAATCATTGTCACTTAAAAGGAACATGGACCTGGGTTATCTTGCCACCATCAGCATCTAAGTTGCTTTTTTCTTTCCATATTTCTCAGAGATTTTTGAAGTAAAAATATTATACTATGAACTCAAAGAACAAATGTTTCAGAATTTAATTATCATTATTATATACTAATAGTGTAAAATAATTTTACATTATTATCTAATCACAAATTATAATTAATATTTTATTAATTATAATTTGTGATTAGATAATAGTGTAAAATTATTTTATATTAATAAATAAAAAAAATAAAGTTAAGGATATTTAACTATATTTAACACACTCAAGAACATTAAATGTGCATTCCTTTTGAATCTACGTAAGGATTAACTTATTTGGATGTGTTTTCGAAAAGTTTCTGCAAGACGGATTCAACTTCTAAGCCTTTCTTTTCTCCTCTTATATAAATAAGGCTGAAAATGAGCATGTATTACAAATAAAAATTGGAGCAATTACATTATTACAAGGTAGAGTTACATGAGAAACAAGCAACTAGGGCCCTAGGCTAATGCATATGAAAGACAACCTAATAGTTAGGATACTTCACACTTTGTGGCGCCACCTACATCATAAGTCAGCAGGTGGATTCTTTTGAAGTTTGATCATTTTGTGACACCACTTTAAAGTTTGGTTTTTGTTTGGTGTCATCACTTTGAATATCTTACACTTTGTGACGTCATATAAAAGATAGTTATGTTTGTAATGTCACCTAAATAAAAAATCACTTACTCTTGTAATTGTTTTTAAGATTTATCCAAAAACATAAATACTTTGACATATTCACCTCTTTTGGTAAAAGAGTCGAAATCCTAGCCCCACATGTATATATCAATATTTTGTTTAAAAGTTAATACAATGGTGTAAGATTTCATTAAATTCATAAGGGTTAAAATGATTCATTTAGGAAGAAGTTAGAAGAGGGACAAAGAGGGCTTTAGCAATGAAAAATCATTCATGAATATATAATAAAAAAAATATAAGAAAAATAAGATTTTAAATTTAGATTTGTTTAATTTTTTTCCTAGTAGTAAATTATATCCCTAATTTTATATCTAAAATTAATAACAAATATTTTTATTAAATTTATTATTTATTAAAAAATATTTATAAAATATATAAATTAAAATAATTGTGTAAAAATGTCGCTCTTCCCACGCATTCCTGGATCCCGTAACCGACTAAAACTAACAAAAGCAATCAAATCAAGCACTTTTTTTTTTTTAAGATAAACTTGAAATACCAAAATTTTAGAATATATATCTAAACATATCTTATATATTTATTTTTATCTATTTTTTTCCCGTCCAACCGAAAAATGTGAGGGTCCATGAAAAGTTCCTGATTATAGTTAGATCCATTGAACCTGGAATATTGGATGAAAAAACAAAAGAGATCCACTTTTTCGGTGTACAAGCTGGCTTTTGTTACTATAATTAATTCCATTGTTTTTAATTTGAGTCTTCAGTCTTATCGATCTTTGTGCTACCTTTTTGGTAATTTCGTGGAAAAGAGGCATGGCTTTAGCCCTTAAATTATTAAGTCGTTGTTTGAGTAATGTTATGTAGATAACTCTTCATTTTAAATATTTTACTAATATTTTTTTTATTATTTCTTATCACTTATTATATATTTTTTTCTCTTTTTTCTGTCATTAGGTGTTAAATAGTTTCTTCGTGTCTAATAATTATTTAATAAAACTTTTAAAAAATATTTCTAAACTAAAAAATTGTTATAATTTAATTATTTTACATATACTAAATAATAAATGTTTATAATAGACCATATTTATTTAAGAATCTTCCTCTAAAAAGGTTTGGTTTATAAGTCAATTGTCCACTTGATTATGAATATGACTAGTGACTCTCTCTCCCTTTATGCTAGTGGCATCAATTCAAATTAGGTATTCCGTTCTTTTCCTTGAATTCTTTCTTATACATTTTATTTTTATTTGCTTTCTACAATTCAAAAGTGTGTACATAATTAAATAATAATTGCAGATCGCCATATATAGAGTTGTGTAAAGATAAGATTTCCTAATGCAACTATTGGTTATTGTCTTATTGACTCCATACTTTAAATTGACTAAGAACAATAATATTCTCTTTGATCACGATACATTGTTTCGCTTTTTTATAAGTTAGACTTTCCATTGACGAAACAGTTACTCTCGTTATAAGCATTAAATTTAAGAGACATCATTTGTAGATATATTCATGATAAATATTAAACAATGTCAATGATGTCCAATCAGAGTAGGACTAAAAGAAAGAAGAAGAAAATTTTGATTATACTAAGCTCAAGATATCCTTTCATCTTTATTCGCAGCAAGCTCACCACAAATCACAAATGATCCCTCTAAGAAATTACGCAGCAAATACATTAAGATCAAGAAGTTTCTATTCTAACATAACTCTCGGTTAGTCACCTTAGGCCCTACATAAGAGTTTGTGAGATGCTCTATTGGTTTAATTACTTTTTTATCCTCTATTTTATTTCCTAGGTATAATTTGATCATCTAATTATTTAAAAGTTTAATTAGGCTATGTGTTTTTTAAAAATAGTTTAATGAGGCCTTTTATTTTTAAAAAGAACAATTAGAACCTTTTTTTTTTAAATATGTTTAATTTAATTTTAAATTTCTTCTCTTTGTTCTAAATTTTAAAAAAACAGAATAATTTATTTTAAATGAGATAAAATTGAACCCATTATGAAAAAAAAAACAAATAAGAGACCCAATTGAATATATTAAAAAAAATTATCTAATTGAACAATTTCTACAATTTACAGGATCTAATTAAACATTAAAATAATAATAATAAGAGAACTAAATTGAACTTAAGAAATGAATTGGAGGACAAAATAGTAACTAACAAAATTTTAAAAGTCTTTCTCATTGTTTAAAATGCGAAGCTTCTCTTTTCCACACATTTATAATTGGCTTGGTAGAGTTTAATATTATTATTTTCATATAATTTTACTTGATTAATTAGAATTTGTAGTGTAATACCATAAAATGATTTTTAATTTAAATAATGTAAGTGTGATTTTTTTTTCCTGAAATTATAGACCAGAACACTTCTAAGAAGGAGAAACATTCAAAGTTAACATCCCTCAACCCCACCCTATCCTAAGGTCCAATTATGTATTATTAAATAAAGAGAAAATGATATTTTTTTAACCCAAAGGGTTGATACAGTGGTGTCAAAAGTAATAAAAGGTGGGATAGAAGACCACCAAGTAAATTCAATCTATTATCTATCCCATGGTTAGGCAAACCATCAATACAAGCATCCCCCTCCCGAAAATACGTCGACCTATCAGCATAGCATGATTTCATCTACTACGAAGAGACCATGACACTCGATAGCCACAGTGGCTACACTAAGCTTAGCATGCAAGGCCGTGGTGGTGTTACCAATGTAGTGTAAGAAGCCACCTTTAAAAACCACAAAGTGATCTTGAAAAACACCTCCAATGGTAGTATGGCTAGGTGAACCGCGAGCAATGCCATCAGTATTGCACTTAATGAATCCACAAGGAGGGAGAGACCATTCCACTTGTTTGATGGAAATTTTGCTAGAAAGTAAAGCATGGGTGATGATGAGGTTAATGATGTGACCAATCGACATGCAAGTATTTCTGAATCTAAGACCATTGTGGCTCTGCCAGGTGACCTAAACAATATGTGTGATTGTAGATAACATGAGATCTTTAGTCTGGTTGCTATGGACAAGTTCCACGACTCTAAGGAGGGACAAACCAGAGGAGTGATCAAGGTTTATAGTGAAGACTAATTAAAGCCAATCCTATGACTTTGAAGCAAAAGGGCAAGCCAAAAAAAGATGGTGTGATGTCTCAACCTAAGCACTACAATGGCTGCACATAGAAACTAAAATGTGACCACGGCGTTTCATCAAGTCATCAGTAGGAAGTTTGTTATGTAAAAGCCACCATAGGACAAAGCTACAAGATGGAAGGATAGCCCTAACCGGAGAGTTTTTTGCCTAGGGGAGTTGTTGCCTTGGGACCGAGAAATGAAGATAAGCTTCCTTTAGAGTAAGTGTGCCATGGAGGGAATGCTTTCAAATTGGTTGATTAGAATCAACATTGTCCAAGTTAGGAGATAGAACTTGTGTAAGTGCAGTAGGAAGGTTGGGGATCATGTGAGTGAATGCTATAAAGATATACCATTCACCATTAGATGTAAAGATATGCATAAGAAAAGTAAGGCCCTTCCGCAATTTGGAAGGCAAGTTCAAAATATTTGCAATGGATGCAACCAAGCACCAAGAGTTTAGCCAGAAGTTGGCAGTATCCCCTCTATTAATGATCTAGCTTGTTCCATCACGCACCTCATGCTAGTGATGTCGAACATAAGTCCAAATGGAGGAAGCTTTAAACGTAGTGATCACTTGGCTATTTTTCAAAAATCTTGCTCGCATAAGAACTGCCCAGGACGTATCAAAGTACCAAAGATCCCAAAGTAGTTTGAGCATAGTAGTGTTGTTTAAACATCAAATGGATTTGAAGCCAATGTCACCTTGTGTAAAAGGCTTGCAAACTAAGTGCCAAGCCACAATGACACTTTTTTGAATGTTGACATCCCTCGATCAAAGAAAGTTCCGCATCCATTTTTCAATGGTTTTGAGTAGTAAAGTTGGTCACTCATATACCTAAAACTATATAGAAGCATACTAGTAATTACTGAGTTCAACAATTAAACCCGACCCATATAGGAGAGTAGATTCCCCTTCCAAAAGCTCAATTTAGCCTAAATTTGATTTGCAATAGATTGAAGATATTTGGTCCTAGGCTTGTCTATGAAGATTGGGACCCCAAGGTAAGAAAAAGGCAAAGAGCCTAAACCAAACTCCAAACAACTCCAAACCCTATTAATATGAGTGTTGGTCATAGCCCCTGCATAGAAGACACACTTATGGGCACTAATCCATTGGCCAGACACTGAGCCATATAAAAGGAGCAACTTCTTCAAATTATTAAGCCCAGTGATAGACCCATTGCAAAAGATCATCACATCATCAACATAAAAAATGTGTGCGGGAGTGGCACAACCTTGTAGACTAGTTATTGGGAGGAGAAAGTGATTGTTTATTAGGTATGAGATATCCCGACTGAGAGTATCCTATGTAATGCAAAATAGTAGAGGGGAGAGGGGATTGCCTTGTCTAACCCCTCTCTTGCATTCCAAGTAACCAGTATGGTGCACCATTAATTAGGAAAGAAAGCGAGGTTGAGCGTAGAATAGTGCAAATTCATTCACAAAATATGTTACTAAAGCCAAATGCTTTTAAGACATTAAGAAGAAAATCTCAATCTAATGTGTCAAAGGCTTTTCTAATGTCAAGTTTAATGGTTAAATTGCTATAAAAAAATTGGCTTGCTAAGCATATTAATAGCCTCAGAGGTGGTGATGATGCACTCTGTGATGCGTTTACCATGAATGAAACTTTTTTGTTGTGGCGAGATCACTTTGGCAGCCATAGTCTCGAGTCTATCAGCTAAGATTTTTGTAATCACCTTAAATTGAAAATTTCCCATAGCAATGGGTCTATAGTTGTTAATTGTGTGTGCCTCAGTGGACTTCGAGATCAAGGCAACCAAATTAGAGTTGAAACTAGGCAAGAGCTAGCCTTGATGAAAAAATTAGGATGTCGCAGCGTGTACATCATGGCTAATTAAATCCCAAAAACCATGGTAGAAGTTGCCATCAAACCCATCCAGGCCAGGTGCACTATAACCACTCATACTAAAAACCACTACCTTCACCTCAGCAAGCAAAGGGGGAGTGGTGAGTAACATTGTCCTTTGCTAAGATCAACGCCAGGATGACAGCAAGAACCAGACCATTGAAACTGTAGTTATTATCAAAAACATATAAATCTAAATAGTATGAGAGCACATGAGATTTAATAGCTGTAGGATCCATTAGCAATGTATCCCCCATCTCAATAGAGTGCATATCTTCAACCTAGATAGTGAACAAGTGCCTACCTAACATTTTTCATTTTAAACTATAATAAGCTCTGATATCAAGTTATGAAGTTATGCAAATTATGAATTATGTTTAAATGATAATATAAAATTATTATTTTATACTGGGCATTACTTAAAACATTTCATATGACAGGAGGTGAACAAGAAAATGCAGCCATAACTCAGATGGACAAAAAACTCCGAAGGCTTAACCGCACGAGAATTATTCACAAGGGAGCATGCAAAATTGCGAAAAAAACGCAGAATCATGGATGAAACGCACAGCCGAGTCATGCATGCTCATTTCAACAGTCATTGCCACAGGAGTGTTCTCTGCAGCAATCAGCATACCACGAGGCATAGATGATCATACCAAAGAACCATACTATTTGTACAAAAAATCGTTCCTCGTATTCGCAGTATCAGATGCAACTGCACTCATCGCACTCATCTCATCAGAAACTGCAATACTGATATTCTTGTCTATTCTCATCTCACGTTATGCTGAGTATGATTTCCACAAGTCACTACCACTGAAGCTGATATTTGGACTCGTAACTTTGTTCATCTCCATAACAAGCATGATGGTTGCATTTGGTAGCTCCTTCTTCATAACTTACAACTGTGGTTTGAAGTGGGTTCCTAGCTTCATCCCAGTGCTTGCATGTCTTCCAATACTTCTGCAATTTTCGCTGTGGTCGGTTATTATCTACTCAACCTACTACTGCAAAGCTCTCTTTAAGCCAGGTAAAAAAATGCTCTATGTGGTAGAGAGAAAATGAGGCAATGTATGACAAAAATGAAGGATTATGTATAATGCTTAGTTGAAGTATATATATCTAAAAAAAATAATCATATACATGTATGTATATTGTAATGGATACATGTATAAGACAACAACTTCCATTTCTCTTACATTTGTGCATGTAGACGGAGCGATAAATAAGAAACTATAGTAGTACAGCAATAATGTAAAGGAGATTTGAGATTTCCTTTATATTAAGTGAAATATGGTTCAATATTCTATTGCAAGTTGCAACAATATATACATTAATTTGAAGTCTCCGCTACATTACAATTGCGAGAGCAGCTTTTTGAAAAAGCGAGTTGCACGTTTGAGTCATCCCATATAATATGGAAAATGCAAAAGCAAAATAGGGAATATATAAAAACTAAAAAGCAACGTTCTTTGGCATTTCTTATTCTACTGTCGTTTACGGCAACCATCACTCCTTCACTCCTTCATTTGACACCACGGCACACACAACATGGCAACATCATCTTCTTCTTCTTCATCATCTTCACTTTCGTCTTCTTCAGGTTTCTACTTCTCTATTTTCACCTCAGCTTAACTCTATTTTCTGTTCTTTTCCGTTAAGTTTTGGACTCCCTTTGAATTTCAATGTATCTCTGTTTTTTCTTTTTCTTTCTACAACTCAAACCCCAACCAGATCTATGAATTGATATTTTCAAAATTCAAACCTTAATGTATAATTTGTATCAAATTATATTACCTATTATAATTATTAGGAAAACTCAAGTCCCACATAATTCTCGTCAGTTAGCTTTTTGTTGTTTTTTTTTATCAGAAAAAAGAATATATTAATAAGGCTACCAGCACTGGGAGTGTCATGCTAGCAAATTTACAAATGGGAGCAGAACAATGTTGTAACTCAAATGTGGTTAAGAAGCATTTATGCAATAAGGAACATAAATGCAATGTAATCATCACAAACATTAAATGCCTCCACCAAAACACAATTGCTAAAACTAAGTTTTTCGATAAGATTGTTTGATGGATTGTTTGTTTATATATATATATAGAGAGAGAGAGAGAGATGAAAGGACATGTTTATTATGAGAGATGAGAAGTTTAAATAACAAGGTATTGATTAAATCTTAATGGTCCACACGTAATTTTGAATTAAAATTAAATGTAATTTTCATCCTATACAATCATATCTCTTTTAATTATTATGCATTTACATACAGTTGTTCCCATCATCATGACCACTGCCGCCACCATCAACAAGGCCACCATCACCACCACCATCATGGTCGTCGTCCTCATTGTTGCTGCCACTACCACCATCGGTGGTGGCAACGGGGACGACGACCATGATGGTGGTGGTGGCCCTAATAGTAGTCCTATTGATGGTGGCGATGGTTATGATGGTGGCGGTAACCGTGGCCCTGTTGGTGATGGTGGTGGTGGGCACCGCCACCACCAACAGGGGCCATCGTTACCACTATCATCATAACCATCACCACCACCGATAGGACCACCATCGACAACAACCATGATGGTAGTGGTGGTAAGCCTGTTAGCGGTGGAAGCATTGGTCATGGTGATGGGATAATAAATACACAATAATTAAGAAATATATTATTGTATAAGGTAAATATCACATTTAATATTAATTAAAAATTATATCATTAAGATTTAATCACTACCTTCTCACTTAAAATGCCCTCTATCTATATATATATATATAAATATTCTAGCATATAACTAATAGTTTATTTTTAGCATTCTTTAGAATATAAAAACTTCGTTACCTAAGAAAGACACATGCAAAACGTGGGGGTTGTCCAACCAAGCAGTGAGATAGTGCAAGTTTTACCTTTACTTTTTTTCTCCCCTCCTACTGTCCTTCCCTCAACTTTTGGCAAATTATTGTACGACTAATCTTTCTTGCTTCCTAACTTGGGGACTGAACTTTCAACAAATGTTCACGTGCATACAAAAAACCACACAATAATGTACACTAGCATCCCGAGTGGTGAGTGGCTCTGGACCACACAAGTATACATATCTATGGTGTGCGGGATACTGATATATATATATATATATATAAAGAGGTTTAATTATTCGGTAGATCTGTGAATTTTTACCAATTTTTAACTAGATTTTTAACTAGGTTCAACAGGGATCAAATTTTAAAAAACAAATACAAATTCATGAACACAATTGAAATATAGAAAAACAGATGAGAGACCTATTTAAAAATGACAAATAATTCAAGCAAATATCCCCACTTGTGCATGTTCTAAACTTAGGATTCTTAGATTCAATAGTAATGTTTTTGAACCAGTTTAGAATTTACATGACAAAAAATACTCTGGTCTTAAAGTGATTTGCATTTTTTTAATTGTGTATTTATCTGAATTATTTGTCATTTTAAATAGGTCTCTAAACTTTATTTTGTTTTAACTGGGTCACTGAACCAAAAATACTTATATTTTTTAATTAGTGTATTACTATTAAAGTCGTATTAAACTATGGTTAGATACTGATTATTTATTTCCTAGGCATAATAGTACTATAAGAAAATATATAATCCTTGTAGGTTCTACAGTTGCAAATTTGATGAGTAATATCATCACTGAAGGACGTTCTATTTCGAGGCCACCAAATTTCGATGGCAAAAATTACACTGAGTGGAAGGAGCGTATGAGAATGTTCATAAAATCTATCGACTTTAAGCTTTGGCTTGTAATAAAAAATGGAACAAAAATTCCAACAAAGCTAGTAGACAATGCAGAAGTGGAGAAAAGTGAAGATGAATACAATGAAGAAGACATGAAGAACATGGAACTAGAAGCAAAAGCAAAAAATATTTTATGCTGTGCCATGACTCCAGATGATTTTGAAAAATTCTCAAAGGACAAAACAGCCAAGCAAACGTGGGACGAGATTGACAGGTGAAGTGTTTTTGTAGATTCAAAATTTTGAAATTTGGTCATTTCTAAAATAGTTTATTCATTCAAAAAATATGGATTAATAAATTAAAAGAAACATCATATTCATATGAGCAAAATATACAATAACTTCCATAATATTTTTTTTCTATTTAAATATGATTTTAGTACTTAAAAATGAGCAAATTTTAATCGGTCTCTATGATTTTTTTTTTCATCCTTCACAAATAAAAAATTAATATTTTTGGTCTTTGTAAAATGAGTGAGTTATGATTTTGATCCATATAAAAAAATCTTTAACTTCCACCCTTAAAAATCTGAAAAATAAAGAACAAAAACAATAAATATTCCAGATTATTGAGGATGAGAAAATTAGAGCAAATATTTTATAAAAATTAAAAATCAAAATTCTCTCATTTGATAAATCAAAAATACATTTAAACCTTTTATTTCCTATTTTGTTCATCACATTATTTGCAATATATGCTTTTACAGGGAAATGACAATTGTCAACTCTCCAACTCCTCAGCAACAACAACCGCAAATGGGAAATGCCGTATCAGCTCGTCATTGTCGTCCTAACCTTGAGTTTTTAGAGCAAACAAACAGTACTTTCTCTCCCTCAAGCTAGTTTTCACAAGGAAAGAACAAAATTTAAACAAGGGAAGGGTTATACCATACTCATATAGTTTTCTTTTTTTTTTTTCTAATGTTCAATTTCTGTGGTGTGAATATTTTTTGGGCCACTAGCATTTAGTTAGGATATCCGAAATATAATTAGTCTTTGATCTAATGGTCTAAAAGAGTAAAAAAAGTAGCTTGTACTAAATTAAAGATATTGTGAGTGTCATAGGAGCTTTAACTTGTTTCAGGGGAAGCAAGGAATAAATTTCTCAGCCATTGTGTGCCTCTTTACAAGCATGCTCTAAAAGGCAATTGGCAAGAAGCGAAACTGATCATAGATGAAGATCCTAGGCTGAAGAACGCGGCAATAGTAAGCGGTTGGTCTACATTGCTACATGTCGCTGCAGGTGCAAACCAAGCTCAGTTTGTGAAGGAGCTTCTGCAAGAACTCAGCAACGAAGACATTAAACTGAAAGATGAGAAGGGAAACAATGCCTTCTGCTTCGCTGCTGCATCTGGGAACATGCAAATTGTTAAGATGTTGATGGGAAGAGTTGAAGAATTGCCAATAACCAAGGGTGGAGGTGGAAACACCCCTCTTCACTTCGCTGTCATGCAAAGAAAATGCGAAATGGTGAAGCTTCTATACGACGAGACCAAAGATGTGTTTGATAGAAAGGACAGGGAATCGCTGTTCTTCAGTTCGATCACAACGGGAAACTATGGTAGGTATATATGTACAGAATTTGAAGATGATGCACTAATACCGTAAAATGTCATAAAATCATAATCCTTTATTATATGACTTTTAAAATAATTTTATAAAAATAAACTTATTTATTTATAAAATTATTTGATGAGCACATCTATATATTGAGATCCAGAATATTTTTCAGCCTTGGCCTTAAAAATGGCAGAAGAGTGGAAAGAGCTATCTTATGCACGTGATGATCTGAATCATGACACAGCTCTGCATATCTTGGCTTTAGATCAAAACCCTTTGGATTCTTGTTGTCATTGGCCAGAGCAACAAATTCCCATCACGATCAACCCTGGTAAATTCTTACTTTCACTAATTGTTTGATATTCCATGTCGTTAGTGATGTGACTAAATTAAAATATACAAGTAGAGGTGAATTCTTACCTTCCAAGTTAATTTCATAAGGTTGAGTTTGGCTAAAATCCAAATCACAAGTTGGTACATATTTGAGTTTATCCTAACGATTATACCATATGCAGATGTCGAGTCCTGTCCTACAAACTTCATCCAAGATATCAGTTTTTGGCATGGAAGAGGTGTGTTGAAAATCTCACATTAAGTAATGATATGACTATATATGGATGAGAGGTTACTCTCACCTACTGGACAGTTTTATAAAAATGAGTTATTTACAAACTCAAAATTCTAACAGTAATTGTTATTAAAAATCAGACATGTTACTCTCCCTGTTCTTTTTCAAGTCTTTCATTGTAAGTAACCAACTTTTTATATTGCAGGCAAGAAACAACGAGTATTTTTTGAACTGGTTAATTTTCTCTGGAAAGCAATTCTTCAGGAAAAAGACCTCACAGAAGCAATTGAAATAATAAGTACACCTTATCAACTATTATTTGATGCTGCAATAGTTGGTAATTTTGGATTCTTGTCAAACATTATTAGTGCTTACCCTAGCTTGATATGGCAAGTGGATGACAAAAGACAAACTATAATTCACACAGCGGTTGAGTATCGCCATGCCAGCATCTTCAATGCCATACATGAAATGGGGTTCAACAAGGATATTATAGTAGAACACATTGTCCCGGAAGGAAACAACACTTTATTGCATTTGGCAGCAAAATTAGCCCCACCACGTCGACTTGAATTAGTTTCTGGAGCAGCATTCCAAATGTGCCTCGAGTTAACATGGTTTGAGGTAACCCCTTTATTAATTGACATTATATGCTTTGTACATATGCTTTGCATTTTACCTGATAACAAGTCTCTTTCGATAAACTTATCTACTATGACTTCAATTGTAACTTTTAGGTTTAATTGTATTTTGACCTTTTAAGGTTTAATTTCATTTTTGTCTTGGTATGTGACAGGAGGTGAAGAAGGTAATGCCACCATCGTTCATAATGTTGAAAAATTCCGAAAAGGACACTGCCGAGGAAATTTTCACAAAGGAGCATGAAGAATTGCGTCAAAAAGCAGAAGATTGGATGAAACGCACTGCTGAGCATTGTATGCTTATTTCAACAGTTATTGCTACAGGAGTGTTCGCTGCTGCAATTAACGTACCAGGTGGTATCGATGACCAAACAAAAAAACCAAATTACTTGAACAAAACACCATTCCTAGTATTTGCAATATCAGATGCAGCTGCATTCATCTCATCTGCAACTGCAATATTAATCTTCTTGTCTATTCTCATATCACGTTACGCGGAGTATGATTTTCACAAGTCACTGCCATTCAAGTTAATGTGTGGACTGATAACTCTTTTCATCTCCATAGCATGCATGATGGTAGCATTTGCAAGTGCCTTCTTCATAACGTACAACTCTGGTAGTTTGAAGGAGGTTCCTGTTTCAATTTCAGTACTTGCATGTCTACCAATGCTTCTATATGTTGCTTTGCAGTATTCGTTGTGGAAAGATATCATCTACTCAGCATTCTTTTGCAGGAATCTATTTAAGCCAAGTACTAAACGCATGATTTTGAAATGATAGGGTTGTAATATTTCTGATTTAAAAGAATAATACTACTTGTTAGAAATCATGTTGTAATATTTACATTTAATGTAATAAGCAACTGTATCAATGATTTAGAGAGAATTGAAAACAATATCTTTTCTAATTATTTTTTGTAATTAATGCTCATATTATGTCTCTCATGTTTGCTTTGTTGTTATTCAACATGGTATGGTATGTAAAGACTGTTCTCTCTAAAACACCCTCTTTCAGATATGCATCTCTGGCACACGACGCTTCTGTTCCAGCTGCGACATGAATGTCGGCATTTTGTCTCTAATGTTTTATGTTGTGGTACTATTTTGCTCTACTTTTTTTCATTGACTTGCACCATTTTTATCGTTAGCTAAGATTCCTAGGCCAAACCTCCTCTTTTTTCCAACTTCACCCTTACTGCTACGGAGAATTAGACGGTTTAAATTACTCTTTATAGGCTTCCAACATTATCCTTTGAATTAGTGGTCAAAGGGTAAAAAACCACCTTACTAGATTATGTGCATAGGTTGTTGAGTACCTAAGTATTCTAATTGGAAAAAGATTGATGTGCAACTGTGTAGTTATACAAGAATAGATTATAAATTGAAAATTTAAGGTTAAATTGTAAATGTGGTTAGTAAGTCTCTTGTTCGGGGTGAATACCAGTTTTTTTTTTTTGTTGTTTATAATTTTAAAATAAAATATTAGTTGATTTTCAACTTAATTTAAAAATAGTTTTGTATTATTTTCAAAATAATAAAAAAAGAGTTTATAAATTTGATTTTTAATTTAAAAATATTTTTTTTTATTACCATCAAACTTTACACTCCACCCTCACCTCCAACATCACTATTTCATTGTAGCCTCCATGGCTATCACTACCATTATCATCAATACTATCGTCATTGTCTTTGTAACTATTGTTGTCATCATGATCACCATTATATTATCATCGGTGTCACCATCATTATCGTCACCAACACCATATCATTGTTATCACTAACACCACCATCACACCACATCTTTGTCGTTGTTGCCACTACATTTACCACCATAACCATCACTGTCACCACCACACAATCGTCACAACTACCATCACCAACATCACATCATCATTGTTATCGACATCACCAACACAACACCACTATTGCTATTACTACACCATTGCCACTATTATTACTGTTGTCATTATTACTACACCGTCGTCACCTTTGTCATTACTATGAACATAGCCTTAATTTCTCAAATTCATGATGTGATTTCTTGGTTGATTATTAATTAATAATTATGATTAATATAGTTATTAAGTTAATTATAAATTAACTAACAATTATTAATTATTCAAAGGATTAAAAGTGATTTTTTTAATATTAAAAATAATGTTTTAATGATAGATAATTAACAATTTTTTTAATGTTAAAAATATATTTTTATATTTTTTAATAATTTTTTCATATGTAAAAAATGATTACCATTTTTTAATAATTTTTAATTTTATTAACTCGATAACTCAATTAATTATAATTATTAGTTAATAATCAATAAGAGAAACAAAATTGCATATTTTTAAAATTAAAGAGGCCAAAATTGTAAATTCAAAACTAGAATATCAAAATCATGGATTTAAGAATCTAATGGAATCAAAATTGCAATTATATCTGAATTTAATATTAGAAAAGAATTAAAAAAAATACATTAAAACATTAGATATAAAATTTATAAATTGTAAATTTAACATCTATAACATACAAGTTTTTTCGATAGTTTAATTTGTAAAAATGCATAAATATACTAACTAAAATAATTATATTCATGATTTGAGAATCAAATCAATAAAAATAAATATGTAACTAATAGTTTAAGAGTTTAATGGTGATTGACTTAAAACTATTTTACAGTTATAGGGAACACCCATTAAACTCATAATGTAAATATGTATATAAGAAAGTTGTGTAACCATCACGCTTGACGATATACCTCATGTTTTTCTTTAGAAATATAAAGGATTATTTTATTTTTAATTCATAAAAATATATAGTTATATTAATTAAAACATAATAAGTTAGATGAATTTTAATAAAGTTGGGGTGTCTTTAGTTTTTAAATACCAAAATTACTATTAAGTCAATGGTTTAATTGATAATAATTTTAAAATATTTATTTATTTATATATATATATATAAATTTTTACATAAATTTTATTTATCATCATATATTTATTGTTTCTTGTATTTTTAACAAAAATTTAATAATTTAAATAAAATTAAATAAAGGGAGTGATTTATAAAGTAAATAGTGAAATATATATATAAAAAAAATTTAGAACTAATAATAGGAATAATAGGAGATGTTAAAAAATAAATGAAGAATAATTTAAATAACTTTGGTGTCTTGATATCTCTATGTCATAGTTTTAAAGTTTAAATTGATCAAGACACTAGATCACTGAATCATTGTTCAAACCACCAATGGATTACTAGTTAATCCGCATGACCCGACCTATATTAAAAAAATTAATTTTTTTTATTATATACAAATTTTAAATTTATAAAATTTTATTTAATTAATCTTTAATATTATTTTAATTTATTTAATTTATTCTTCCTTTATTTTTTTAACACCTCCCATTATTAGTTATAATATTTTTTTTTATATATTTTACTTTTTATTTTATAAATCACTTTCTTTATTTTACTTTTATTAAAAATACTAAATTATTGTTGAGAACACAGGAAACGGTAAATAAATATATGATAATAAATAAATTTTATGTGAAATATATATATATATATATATATATATATATATATAAAAATGTTTAACCCTTATTATCAATTAGACTATTGAGTTAGTGTTTATTTTGACATTTAAAAATTAAAGGGATTTGGATTTAAATCCTAGTTTTGTCAAAATTCATCTAACTTTTTATTTAAATTAACTAATTATACAAAAAGATAACTTATGAATAAAAGAAGGATAATGATGCTGTTAGCAAAAAAAATTAACCAATTAGTGTTTAATTTTGAAAGTACGGGATCAAAATTGTGAAATTTAAACTAGAGGAACCAAAATTGAAATTAAACCTATATATTTGTATTCAAATTTAAAACACAATTTCCATAATTAATATTATTTTGCTTATGTGTGTGTAATATGCATTATTAACGTGGATCCCCTTAAACAAAGTATGATCAACAAATCAATCCTAACCATAAGATGCTTAAATAAAAGACAAACTTTATTATATGTATAGTAAAGATGAAAATATTACATGAAAGACTAAATTAACTCAAAATCATAACATAAGAAATGTGGATTTTTTAGTTATTATTAAAAAAAAAAAAAAAAACAAGTTACAGTATTATATGAGCATTATCTTTACTTTCTTAAAAAAGAGCATTATCTTAACTTTGTATTTCTCATATCAAAAACATAGAAAAATTAATATATTATTTTTATAATTAATGTCAGTATTTTTTTTCCTTTATGATGAAAACATATTTTTTAAAGAAAAAACTAATAATTATCAACTGTATTATAATATATAAGTTTATCATTAATATTTCTCATTAAAATTATATAAGAAATACAAAGATAAAATTTTAAGACAATCATTTATATAATTAAAATAATATAATAAATATGTCAATATAAAATTAAATTAATATAAATCAATATTCATAATTATGTTAACATATTTTTAAAAATTATATTCATAAATACTAATATATTTATATGAAATTTAAAAACTATTAATTAATACATTAAATTATGTACATTGTAAAATCCTACATTTTTCGTGTATTGATCCGCGTGATTATGGGAGAAAGCCAAATTCCATAGGTAAACCTATGGGCAATCTGTCACCTCCCAATGGTCAACTAGGTTCATGTTATAAGCAAGGACGGATCTAGGAAGTTGATTAGAGAGGGGTTAGATTTTTTTAAGTATTTAAATATATAATTCTTAAAAAAATATATTTATTAAATATATAATTCTTAAAAAAATATTTATTAAATAATAAATTTTATAAAATTGTTTATGATTTTTAACCATAAAATTAAAATTATTTTTTTTATTTAAAATGATAGAAGAAGAAAATACATGCATTTATAATTTTAAATTATTTTTTTTTATCTCAAATACATTAATAATAATAATTTCACACTTAAAAAACAAATTTATTAGATTTTATAACAATTATAATATATATAGATAGATAAAAAGGTAATAATTCATAAAATATAATTAATCTAAATAATAATAATAATTAATAAAATTAAAATCATGAGATATTTGTATCATATTTATTAATTAATATATTATATATTTTTGAGTTAGATTATATATCAAAATATATTATTTAAAATATTATTAATATATAAATAATAATAATAATAATAATATATTTTTTTTACTAAAAATAATTATATATATATATATATATATATATATATATATATATTATAAAAAGAAGAGGGATTGGGGAGGGGGGGCTGAAGCCTGCTTGCCCCGTGGATCCGTCTCTATAATATAATTAACTTCAATTGGTATTATTTTTACTCGTTTATTTTTTGGGAAAATCTTATCTTTGAGATAGTATATAAATTTCCTAAAAAAAACAAGCAGTTTTTCAAATAAAAGAAAAGGTATTAGAGCTTCAATGAGTTGCTATTCCAGCTATAGAGAACTATTGTTAGCATGTTGTTACTCAAGATGTTTTGATCTTGAAGGTTGTCCTAGTTAGGTTGCAAAAGGCTACACATAATCCAAGTTTGTGTCTATAGTTGTTATTTATTTTATCAATTCCACGTAATATACTCCGATAAAATTATAAAATGTACTATTTAAATATAATATATTTATAAAATATAAAATATTTCGTGTGAACTTGAAAACAAAAATAATCAGACTCATTTTTGCAGTATACATTGCATATTTGGGAAATGAAGTAGCAATTTACTGTTTCTTAATTAATTAATAAGAATAGGAGATTAGAAATCGCAATGTTATGTCTTTCGAAGTTTGGATTTCAATTCTTATACGAACACATTACACGGCATCATGTTAATCAGAAAACTCAGATGATATATATAACGCATTCGTGTTCTGTTTTTCTTCTTCTTGCCAAATGATATTCAGAGCTGCGTCGTGCATTGTTATTTCTTTTAATTTACAATGAAATTTGTTAAGACTATCATTAAATGCAGGAAAACATTAGAAATTTCAGATGAATTTAAATGAATTTCAACGTTTCAAACCACCACCACTTTGTTTCGTGTGGTTGTGCATTTAATTAAGTTATGGAAGCAGAGCAAAACACGCTAAATCGATTCTAATGTTAATGTCTTTCGAAATAGGCACAACATTTCATAGATTTTTTCCTTTTCTAGTCTCAAAGATTTGAACATTTCACAATGACATTCAGAGATTTCATTGAAGTTTTCTGTAATCTTCCTAATTGGACAAGTCATTAGTGTGTAAAGCCCAAAGGGATTCAAAATTCCTTCTTTCAAAATAAATATCTGTTTTCTATTTATGCAATAAATACACTGCGAAATAGGTTATTTACATTGGCAATTTCACGTTAATTAATTAAATTATTAAGACTCAACTTAGATATTCAATACCTCAAACTGTAGTTACTCTGTTTCGTGTAGTTATGGAATGCATGAAATTATGCATGAATTACATTTACACGGTAGTTCTTGTTGCATGCACCATCTCTAGGCATATAAATAGCACAAGACATTGCCATATTCATAAGTCTGAAAAGCACATAAACAACATAGTTCATATAGCACATAAACATTGTTCCTCACATTTTATTTCTCAACAAGAAATGAGTTCAAATTCACGTCCTAAGGATGATAGCATAAGCAAACATGTGGGTTATAGGATTCTGATGGAAAAAGTGGATCCCACTCTACAAATGGTAGTGAGACACAGTATTATTCTACCACAACAGATGATGGAATTGGTTATAAGGGGGATTCAAAAGACAAAAAAGGTTCACGATCTTCGAATGATAGAGAGACAAAAGATGCAGATGCTATCATAAATAGTGACATGGGCTATAACAAAAGTGGCAAAGGAAAAAAAGGTTCTAAGAAAAGTCGAGGATGATAACTATTTTATTTGAAAAATGAAAAATGAAAATTCAATGTTTGTTTGTAGTGAAGGAAAGAAGAAGAAGAATGCAATGCAATTAGGAAATAAATTTGCTTAGTGATTTGTGCGGCTAGTTTTTTTTTTTTATTCTTTTGTGTAAGCTCTAATTAACACTAGCTTCCTTAGCATAATCAGGTTGTAATTTATATATTTTGTATAATAAAAATACAAAATGGTTTAGTTTCGTTTTATTTTGTTTTCTCTTGCTATTGGGATATAATTCGAGTTTAATCCTAATCAACAATTAAGCTATGTTGTCCTAAATAAATTGAATTACCTTTCGTTACCCCAAGAGTCATAACTCTTACTCTTAATGAGAAGTCTAAACTAGTTTCATTGATGAAGAAGTTTCTCCTCCAAACGATAAATCTTTATATTATGAATCTTGACTATCTAAATATCAATTCGTAACTCCATGAACTCAAGATCGTGTATGAGTGAAAACTTGCAAATTAAATATTTTTTTTTCCAAATTAGTTCCTCTCTATTAACTAGTCGCAAAATAATATTTATAACAAATATGGGAAATTTGATGAACTAATCAATTAAAAACTTCTAAACATAGCTTAAATAAGCCATTGCTTCCAAGATAAATGGATGGAATGATAAAGTAGTATATATGATATCAATTCAAGTGATTTTTTTGAATTAATCTTAAGATTCAAATATTATAGTACTAGCATATTTTATTTCATACACAAAAAGGTTAAAATTGAAACTCCAAACATCTTGATTAAGGAGTATAAGGTTTCACTACTTGTGCTAACATAAGTTGGTTCAAAATATCATATTTGGTTGATTGTATTTAATTTATTATTTAAAAAAATTTGTAGTTCAAGTGTTAATTTTAAGTTTTTCTGTTGTAAAAAATTCAAAAACAAAAAGAGTGTGTAAGGTAAGGTTTAACAAATAAAACAATATTTTTCCTCCATTAATATTGTTTCATAAAAATATATGATGCAAGAATTTTATAAAATGATTATATAAATAAGTTTGTTAATTTTTAATTTTTTTTTTAAAAGTCATACAAATAAAAAAAAAAGGGATAAAAATGCATTATATAATTGATCCAAAATAATGGAATAATTTACTTAATTTTATATTTCATGAAAGTCTGAGTTAAGTGCAACGGGTCCACAATGTTATAAACCGTTAGACTTGAATTTGCAGTGTAAATGTTTTGGAAACAAAGCAGCAATTTACTGCTGTTTCTGATAAGAATCGGAGATTAGATAACGCAATAAGACTGGGACAACCAAGATATGTTATATCTTTGAAAGTTAAAATAAATTTTATGATTGCATTTTTAATCTCTTATTTTGTTAAATCCATAATTTTGATCCCTCCCAAAAAAATAAATTTTCATCATTTTGACTCTATTTTTAATAGAACTCAAAAAAAAAAAAAGTAATTTTAATTTTTCTACTTTTAAAATTAAGTACTTTTGGTCCTAAAATTGAAGAGTTGACCGTTAAAATAAATGTTGACTTTTTTTAATAAAGCTTAATTATTTAAATTTTTTGATAATGACTAAATTACCATTTTTTTAATTTAGCCAAAAAAATCATTTTTTTTTACTAATGCCTAAATTACGATTTTTTTTCTAATTCAGCCAAAAAAAAAATTTTATACCAATTTTTGCTAATGTCTAAATTAACTTTTTTTTTAATGTTTAAATTAATGATTATATGAAATTTAACATAGAATTATACTATTGGTCCCCTGTTGTTTATATATATATATATATATATGCATTTCCTTTCTAATGAAATTCCATGAAAATAATTTATTTTTTTTCAATATTCTTCTTAAAATTAGTTAAAAATACTAAAAAAAAAGCAAGTTAAAACTAAATTGAATCCAAGAAACTATTGATATAACAAAGATTAACATAGACATACTGTAGAAAAAACATAAATAACATAGTAACTACCATAACAATTTAGTAGAACAAAAAATATAACATTCCACCATCATTATATCTTCACATCCAAAAAAAAGTATAAAAAGATCTAACTATGTTGTAGTAGTTGATTGTTGGCTTCATGGCGGTGCTCTTGAGATTGAAATAGTGCTTCGTGCAATTGATTGAGCAATTGGAGCCGGTACTTGAGCCTAGCTAGATTGAGTATCTATAACACCAACACAAACAGTAATCGGAGCATGTGCAGCAGTAGGAAGTTTCACCTAAACCTAATTTTATTTTCTGTAAAATAAATGAGTTGATACTTGTTATGTTTTTAGAAAATATATATAACAACTTAAATGTTCTTTTGATACTTTTGATTGAGAATCTTGTTGAGTGGTTGGTTTCCTTTTCAAATTCTGCCACAAAACCATATTGTAAGATGCAATTATATGAAATTACAAAACCTACTATAAATGATTATATGTATAAATTACCTTATTTCCAACTTTTGGAATGTCCCTGTCCGCCCTTGTTTTACCTTTGCACGTTCTGATATTATAACCAACCTTCCCACAACCTTTACAAGTAAGACATGTTACTTGCCTTGGTAACTTTTACTTGTTTTTTGGCTCACCATTAGCCTTGTTCCTAGCCTTTTTAGGTCTCCCAAGTGCTCTCCTTTTCTCAAGTGAATTAATTGGGTCACCTGTACTTTTTAGCCACAATAATGGACCATGACATGGCTTAATGTAATATGAGTAAGTTGTCATATAAGTGCCTTTCCTGTATCAATAAAAAAACTACAACAATGAATTTTAGAGCAATTAAAAGCATTTCAGCAGTAAATTCAGACCATATTAGAGGTAAAATTTCAGAGCATTTCAACAATGAAAATTCAAAGGTAAAATTCAAACAATTTCAATAGTAAATTTCTAGCATATATAAGAGGCTATTTAAACAACCAGATTAGTATATTCATAGCATTTAGGCCATTTCCCTAATGAGAAATATAATAATTCCATAATAAACGCTATTAATTCCTTAAATATTGTAAGCAATTCAAACCATTTTAACAATATATTCATAGCATTTCAACAGTAAATTGATAGTAGTCAAGGAAGAAAATTACAACCTATAGCAAGATGCAACATAATCTTCAAGTTGATAATTGTTATGCCATAAACATGCTATGGCGTGGCAGCAATGGATGCTTGTCAGATCCCATTTTCTACAACTACAGATCCTTTTGTTGATGTCCATGACATGCTTGTGGTAGTAATTAGAGACCTCAAACATTGAGTATTGATCATCATTAGACCAAATAGGACTCCATCCTTTAGCATCTTTTTTGTTTTTCTCGAGTATCTATTGTATTTTAGGACAAATAGGTCCCCTATATTTGGCCATTAGCTCCCTTAATCTTACAATCCTTGTTGTTAGATAGAACTTAATCCCTTTAAGCAAAGTGATGATAGGTTTCTCCCTATACTCCAATATACTTTTGTTGAATGCCTCACACATGTTGTTAACTTGAAGATCACATTGACTATTGGTATGATATGCTGACTTGGTCCAACATGAAGGTTGTAAAGCATTCAACTTCTTCCAAGCATTTTCATTAGTTTCCTTTATCTTTTCCATAACTTTATCAAATTCTAGCACCGTTGTGGCTTTTGCAACTTGCCACATAATTTCCTTCAATTTAGCACCTGGATGCCTTTTTCTAAAATTGTTGTACAAGTGCCTAACACATACACGATGTTCAACTTTGTCACCCAATTCCTTTACACATTTAACAAACCCTACATCAAACCAAAAACTAAATTAGTTTATTTAATTCCAATAGTATAAATAAATAGTTAACAAATAATAGAAAAGTACCTTTTATTGATCAGAGATGAAAGACCATGTCTTGGTCTGAATACCATTCAAATCACTCAAGAGTAAATCCATGAACCAACCCCAGGACTTTGTAGTTTCAACTTCTATTACTACATATGCAATAGGCATCATTTGATTATTTGCATCTTTTCCAACTACTGTCAAAAGATGACCACCATAATCGCCTTTTAGGAAACACCTATCTAAACCAATTAACGGTCTACAAGTTGTCACAAATGCAAATTTGATAGGCTCTAGACAAACATAAAATCTTTGAAAAATAGACCCTTTATCACCCATGTCACAGTGAATTATAATTGTACTGTTTGCATTTTTATTTAACACTTCATCTTCATAACTTCGTAGTTGTGTATATTGGTCTTTTATAGCACCTTCAATTTTCTCTAGTGCCCTACACTTGGCTCTATAAGTCTGGTCTAGACTCAGCTTGCAATCTCATTCATGTAATGCAAAAGCCTTAAGAGCACTTGTCTTCATTTTTGGTGTATGTCTTAAAAGACACATGAATTTGGTACTCAATCACTTTGTCTTGGCTTGTCGGTTTGTAGCTATTCTATGACAAGTGTGATCATTCTTGAAGGAAACAACCTGTCACACGGTGTTGAATTTAGACTTACCCACCTTTAGACGAAAAGTACAACCTTTATCACATTGTACAACAACTCTCTTCAAATCATTTTTTTTTATGAATAAATTTTTTTCTGCACCATTGCAAAAGTTTTAACAGTTTCAATGATTTCCTTTTTGTTACTGAATATCAACCCAATCTCAAAATTAACCTTAGTATCATCATCAACTAATCTAAATCTTGGGAATTTCTTCTTAGGCCTTACTTCATCATCACTTCCTAGTGGTGTGTCCAGATAATCACTATCATCATTCCCATCCCCAAAATCAATGATTGTTAATGGTTCATCAAAATCAACAATTGTTAATGGTTCATTAAAATCCCAAGTCACATCATCATCATTTTTTGTTGGTGGAGGTGGATAACGATCATCAACATCAAAAGTCTCTGGATATAACAAAACACTCCAGTCCCAATCTTCTTCATAGTCGCTATCATCCAAAAAAGTGTATTCACTTTCACATTCATTATCATCCTCGTAATCCTCATCTTCACTGTCTTCATCATTGACACCTTCACCTTGTTTTCCCTCACCAACATTAACACCCTTACCCTGTTTGCCCTTACCAACACCAACAACACACTCCCCTTAATTACCCTTACCAACACCCTCACCCTGTTTGTCCTTACCAACACCAACAATACACTCCCCCTGATTGCCCTCACCAACACCCTTACCAATAACCTCAATAGAGATCTCAAAAACACCTTTACCCCATTTCTCACCCTTACCCTCAACATCAACATAAGCCTTTTCATTATCCCTATCATCTAAGACAACAACTTCAATCTCAAGTATACAAATTTTTTTCCTCTCTGTCGCAACTAGGGTCACAGCGAGATGGCGATTAAAAATCGAAAGGTATGGATCAGAGGAGTCGCCACCAATGTTTATTAAGGAAAACATCGGAACAACCTTTTTTAGAAAAAAAAAATATGGTCTTTGAAACAAGATTTGAGTTCAGGAGTCCATTATGTGTAGGGAAGGTATTAGCACCCTACAACATCCATCATAAAGATGGTTACCTTTAATTAATTAAAAAATCTTTTATAATTTTTAGACATTTATCTCACCAAAACATTACTAGAAAAGAATAATTTATTTTTCTATGAAAATTAGTTCTATTAAAGGAAAGAAGGAGATATATTATTTTTATTCTTTTTTATTTTTTTATTTAGGACTCTTGAGTTGTCGCAACTCATTTATCCTAAAAGGACACTTGAAAATTGACAGAGGTGTACACCCAAGTCAATTCATCTTTATTATTATTTATATTTTTTTTAATGATTTTAAATTAAAGAACTATTGATAATTAAAGAAAGAAAGTGCAACTTAGTAATATGGTGGTGTAAATAGAAAGCTGGCCCAAATCTCAAAAGTTTGTAATTTAGCAATATGGAGGGTGTAAATAGCAATCTGGTTCCAAAACGAAAAATAAAACTTAGGGGTTCATTACTCAGTAGCATTGTTCACGAAAATGAAACCTAGGAGCAATAGCGATACACACGAGAGAAGAGAAAGGGGATAAGGGGTGGCGATTCGGGCTCCCCAACGAAGCCATGAACGGCGACGCTTGGGCGAGAGGTGAGGGGCGAGGACGACTGGAGACGGAGGGCGGTCTGGCGAGGCTTGGAAGGGCCGAGAGATGGAGGAAGGGACGCAGGGAGAGGGGGTGTGATTTGGATTTGGGTCAAGGTGGTCGTGGGTGTTTGGTCGGAGATCGTGGTGTGAGGGGGAAGTCGCGGGGGAGATCGCGGCGCGCGGAGGTGGTGGTGCCATGGTCAGGTTGGGTGGTTGGCACGAGGAGGTGGTCATGGTGGCCTGGTGGCTGAGGGTTTCCGGTAGTGGTTTCAAGGTGCGTTGAAGTGTCCAAGTGTAGTTCCTTTCTCCGTTTCTCTTTCGCTTTCTTTTTCCCTTTCTCTGTTTGATTGGTTTATTTGTTTGATTGGTTTATGCGATTGGGTTCTCTAGGGCTATGATTTTAGGTTTGGGATAATTGTAAAATGGTTTCTATGTTGGGTATGAAGTTTTTTTGCCTTTGTCCTTGTTTCGGTTCTCAGAGTCCCTGCTTATGTGTCTGGTTTTGTTCTCTTTTGCTTTGTGTTGAGTCTCTGTTAGGTCTCTGTTTGGGATTAGGGGATTTGAACTCAATGATTCTAGTGTCGGTGTTTTGGTACTTGTCTATGCTCATGTCTCTATGTTTTTGTATCTATTTTCGTTTTTGATATCTGTCTTTGTTTATGTCAATTTGCTTATGTCTCTGACATTTTTGGATTCCACCATAATTCTGATTCTAGAGGCCAAGCTCATATTTTTTATAGGATACTTAATTTAAACATAGCATTTTCCTTTCAAATTTATATCTTCATACCATTTTGAGCAAATAAATTTGAGCACATATATTACATTGATTGTAAACAAACATAAAAAGGCTAAAGATTACATGAGGATTGAAAGGAAAGAAACATGTTTGTTGTATTGCTTTGCTCTTCTGATATTTTCTCTTATCTGTTCTTGTTCTTGCTGTTCTGTCCTTCTTTTTATGTATATGTTTTCTCTGATCTTCTTTCCTTTTTTGTGTTTGTGGTCCCCTTTTCCTTTTTTTCAACATTCTCTATTGCTATATATAGTGAGATTTTTATGAACCTTTTTGCTTAATCCTCTTTTTCTTTCTTGCAGCTGCAATGTTTGACCAAATCCATCTAGTGCTCTGCCTCCATGATGATGAAGCGGTGTTGTGCTTGATGATGATGAAGCGGCTGAGTGCTACCTGATGATGGATCTGCTTAGGGATTTGCTAGTGGATTGATGAAGCTGCTGATGAAAATCTCCATTCTTCTTCTCTTTCTTCTTTTTCCTTCTCGTTGCTTCTTTTTTTCTTTTTCTTGTGCTTGATTTGGACACTTACTGTATGTAAACTACACTTCAATTTTTAAGGAAACTTGTAGCATTGTAGAAGTGTAACTTGGAGGAATATGAGAGAAAAAAATGGATTTCTTGCTTATTATATTATTGTGTATTCTCCTTCATTTTTTCTTTCCCCTTTCATTCTTTCATTTTTTTTTATGTAGCAAGATAAACTTGTGGGATAATGATAATAATAATAATAATAATAATAATAACAACAACAACAACAATAATAATAACTATGGGATAATAATAATACTACTAATAATAATAACAACAATAATAATAATAATTATAAAAGATAATTACACGAACAAATTTGGGTGTTTACACTCTCCCTTTTGGTTGTTCTTCATGACACTCTGAAACATCAACTAGATGCTCAATATATATGTCCACCACTTCAAACCCTTTGCAATCCACAACAAGTTGTAACACATGAGGATCACTATTTAATGGTTTCAAACTACAGCTAAGATCCAATTTAGGGTGTTTATACCAGAAACACTTGACATTTTTAAGCTCCAAACTATTAATTAGTTTTGTCATGTCAATATGGGATATCTCATCCACATCCCAATCCCATTCTTCTTCAAGTATTGTACCCTTAACATATATCTTACAAGGCTCATCAATAAACATTTCAATGTGATGAATCCTTAGCCCTACTGTTTGCACTTGAGTAAGCCTAAGTATGAATGACACAACAAACACAAATAAGGACTTGTCTTGCAAATATAAAAACTTACATGTCTTGTTTGAAATATATAAAAAATTAGAATCTTAAAAACAAATACCTTAACCCCACCCTGACAAAACATCATAAAACACATCACATATACACCAATTCCAATTAAAATTATTCAAGAACCTGGATCACATGACATTAATAAATCTCTCATAGTGCATCAATTCCAATCAAACTTATTCAACAACCAAAATATGCTCATAAGTTTGTTGAGAATCTAACCTGCTACTACAGAACACCAATTCATCTCTTTTACTCCACATCTCGTAAGCTTGGGTAGTCTCTCTTGCGGTTTCGCAAGCTAGGTTCTCTTTCACAAGCCTGGGTAGTCATCTCTCACTCGCTCATGGCATTGCCTCAACCTCTCGCCGGCGTCACCTCACGCACATTCGCCTTGTGTCTTCGACATCATCAAACGCGAGAGCCTCTCGCAAGCTCGCATGCTTCGTCGTCTCGTCGTGCTTCGTTGCCTCGTGTCTTCGATGTCATTGAACGCGAGAGCCTCTCGCAAGCTCGCATGCTTCGACGCCTCGCGCACACACACTCACTCGCCTCACGTCTCCGGCATTGTTGAATGTCTCGCTCGCCTCACTATGCTTCGTTGTCTCACCATGCTTCGTCGGCTCGAGCTTCCATCGCCGACTCTTGTTGGCGTCAACATCAACGTCAGAGTTGGGTGGGCATAGATGGAGTTGGGTTCAGGTGAAAGAGTGGCTTGGGTAGCTGATTTGGGCTGAGCAATTGATTTGGGAACTTAGGTTTAGAAACGAATAATAAAAGGGGAGAGGGTAATTTAGTCATTATAAAAAAATTTAAATAATTAAGCTTAATTAAAAAAAATCAATATCTATTTTAACGGTTAACCCTTCAATTTTAAGACCGACTAAAGCATTCAACAATTCAAACCACGACTACTCTGTTTCGTGTGGTTATGCATTGAAACAAGTTATGGAAGCAGAGAAAACACGCTAAATTGCTCCTAATGTTAATGTCCAGCGAAATAGGCACTGCATTTTATAGAAAAGTTTTCTTTAATCTTCTGAATTGGATAAGTGATTAGTGTGTAAAGGGATTCGGAATTCTTTCTTTGAAAAAAAAAAAAAAACTGTTTTCTATTTCCTAATCAACAGAACAAACAATGAAAACCATGGGGAATTTCAGGTTTATTTAAATTATTACAAATCCTCAACTCAGATTCGATTCAACGTTACAAAGTTTACTCAAACCACATGTACCCTCTTTTTGAATAAGAAGAAAAATTAAGAAGGATGAATCAAAGGTTTTTTCATTACTTAAAATTAATTTATGCATAAGTTTCTACATATTAGTTTATGTTTAATCTAAATTTAGTTCATAGAAAACTTTGTTTTTATTTTCACTTTTTATCCAAACATGTCTTAATTAATTTATTTTAAAAAAAAATGAATGTTTGTTTTCAACTTGTATAGACTCTAGTGTTTACAAATAAGATATTCTATGTACTAATAAGTACATATGAATTCAGAGTAGTGTGATTTATCATATTTATGTACTTAACCTTATTGAACGAGATAAGGTTTTATTGTGGTTGTATAATAATTAAGATGTGATTTCGATTCATAAGTCCTTTTTTTATTTATTATTTCTATGAAATTTGTATTTATATTTAATGGTTTATTAATAAAGTAGCATGTTATATATATCAATTTTCAAAAGTTAGTTATGTGGTGAAGCCTGTTGAATTGATAAGATTAATGACAATAAATGAAGTCTCTTACTAATGTATTTTGTTAATGATTTTTTAGTGGTGAATAAATTCTAGGTGTTTTGTACGTACTAGTTCAAGCAAAATCTTCAATTAATGAATGGTTGGTAGGTATAAAAGCATTAAATGAGGCATTTAATGCTCCCACATTCAAATCAAGAACTAGAAGAGAAACCTTCAGAAGATTGAATGAATGAACTCTTCGTGTGAAATTCTCTAAGTTTTTATTTTGTACTTTAAGTACTTTTTTTTTTTTTAGTGAAAATGATAGAAAATAATGTGTTTTATTGTGTCTATTATTTATCATTTATTTGTTTAATTAACAACTTACACGTTCGCTCTTAAGAGTGGGTGAAAACTCACTATATGCTAATCACCATAAACCAATAATAAAAAAAATTCAATTATGTTTTGAAGAATAAATATGTATGTATATAAACTACCATTAATCTCAGATATTCCTAAGTGAAATGAAACTTTTTTTTTTTGTGTAATACAAAATTATTTTCAAAGAATGAAGTATACAAATTATCTTATCTAGAGGACTTAAACATATATAACCAGAAATTTCAACTCATGATAGAAAAAAAATATTTATGATTTGCTTATATGTATACAATTTAATTCTCTCTCTTACGATAAAATAATGAAATTATTAAACACGCATATTACACTTTAAAATAACATGAAAGTAACAAATGAAAAAAGACAGTAAAATAAGCTATAATTTATTGCATTAAAATTATCATGATGACAATTTAGTCAATAAAAAATCACACGAATTGATTTTTGACATACTAAAAACATAGAAAAATAATAATTTAAATACTCAAAAAATAAGAATAAAATGATTTAATTGAACAATTTTTACGGATAAAATGATTTAATTGGATAGCTTTTATAAATAAATCTATTTAAATATTCAAATAATAAGAAGATCCGGTTAAACACTAACACCAAATAAAATTATCTATTTGTGTATTAAGCCTATTATTTTATAAATTAATTCTACTAAATTATTTTAATCTATCTGAGTAGTATATCATGTCTATTCATCTGATCGAGTTTTTATTATTGCAATTTTTATATACTGCTCTTTAATTATGCTGAAGATTTCAAAATAACTCCTTGTGTTTAAAAATATATTAATCATTTTCAGTCTATATATCTTGGAAATTATTCAGAAAAAAAAAAACTTGGAAATCAAGCAGGAATTTACAGTTAATTTCTTGCATAATAAGTATTAGAGATTATAACCCAATATTATATTTTGGAAGTTTGAATTCATATACAAACACAGCGTGTTAATTAAACTTCTGACTGATCCTTCAACTTATGGAAATGCCTCTCCACTTTCTCGTAAATCTGTCAAAAATTTTGCAAGATGCAACAGACGTCGACCAAATTCATCACGATTAGTCACAAATTTTACTTGCTTATTACTAACGTCCATTATAATCTATAAAGTAATTTAAATTTTTAGCGTGTTTGTCATCTGCAAAAGCGTCGAATAAACAAAGAAATGCAAGACGAAACTATGCATGCAATAAAGGAGAAGTTTGTTAATATAGTAGATTTCAGAATAGAGAAAAAAAAAACAATATTAGAAAATTGAGATTAATTGCGTATGATAGATCATTCATGACTCGTTGGTGCCGTGTTCTTTTTATTTTTTTCATTTACTATGAAATTTGTTAAGACTTAAGACGACACATGATGAAAAACATTAGCAATTTCCTTTTTGCTTTGGATTGATTGTTTGGAGTCTGTGGCTGAATTAAACCTATAATCACTCCTATTCACTATTCAATTTTTGTTTTGCAGGTTTATTCTTACGTGGAACGTATGTTTAAAGGTTCATGTTTTACAACAAATTCTACTATTGGTTAATTAAAGATTTAATGTTTATTTTCAACTCGTTTAGACAGTAATGTTTAGGAATAAATATCAAGAACTATATGTTCAGTGTAAGTCATAAGTTAAATAAGTCTATATGGTTTGTAAGTAAGTAGGGTATATATTTTGGATTCCCAGGTCTTTCTTATTTTCAAGGGAATTTTATTTCTTCATGGGCGATAGACTTATTTCCTAGTTTATCCTACTTTGTTTGTTATTATTATTATTATTATTATTATTATTATTATTATGTAATTAATTATAAAATTTATGGTATCGTTTTAAATTTCTCTTAATTCATCAATGAATCAGATCACAGTTTCTTTAAGACAAAACTCATGAGTACAACGAAGTGATAATTAATAGACTTAATTATAGTTTTAATTCTGATATTTTTTTTAAATTAGTAATTTTATTTTCCTAATTTAAAATTTGCAATTCCATATTTTTAAAATAAGCATTTTTTATCCCCCAATTTGTTTGGTATGGTTATGCATTGAAGCAAGTTATGGAAGCAGAGAAAACACGCTAAATTGCTCCTAATGTTAATGTCTTGCGAAATAGGCACTGCATTTCATAGAAAAGTTTTCTTTAATCTTCCGAATTGGATAAATGATTAATGTGTAAAAGGGATTCGGAATTCTTTCTTTTGAAAAAAAAAAAAAAACTGTTTTCTATTTCCTAATCAACATAACAAACGATGAAAAGCATTGGGAATTTCAAGTTTATTTAAATTATTACAAATCCTCAACTCAGACATTCAATTCAACGTTTCAAAGTTTAATAAAACTACATGCACCTTGTTTTTTTTTTCTATTAAGAAGAAAAATTAAGAAGGATGAATCAAAGGTTTTTTCATTACTTAAAATTAATTTATGGATAAGTTTCTACAGATTAGTTTATGTTTAATCTAAATTTAGTTCATAGAAATTTTTTTATTTTATTTTCACTTTTTATCCAAACATGTCTTAAATAATTTATTTTAAAAAAATCAATGTTTGTTACCAACTTGTATAGACTCTAGTGTTTACAAATAAGATATTCTATGTACTAATAAGTGCATATGAATTTAGATAAATAAGTAAGCTTAGAGTGGTGTGATTTATAATTACTCAACCTTATTGAAAAATGAGATAAGGCTTTATTGTTGTTGTATGATAATTAAGATGTGAATTTTTTATTCATAAGTCCTTTTTTTTATTATTATTTCTACGTAAATTTATATTTGTATCCATAATGGTTTATTATTGAAGCAGCATGTTATATATAATCAATTTTCAAAAGTTAGTTATTTGTTGAAGCCCTGTTCAATTGATAAGATTGATGACAATATATGAAGTCTCGTGCTAATGTATTTTGTTAATGATTTTTTGAGGGTGAATAAATTATAGGTGTTTAGCACGTACTAGTAAATGAAGTATTCAAGCAAAATCTTCAATTAATGACTCGGAAGGGTCAAACTCGGTAGTGTATTTACATAAACATTGATAACTGTATATAGTAATTTATCACCTAATTTTTATCCTTAATTATTATTATAAGCGAATTCTTATTAATTATATTTAACAAATAATTATGTGGTTTAAAAACATTATTTTTATTTGTTATTGCTCATATATAAAAATAAAATCTTATAACAAATGTGATTTCTTAATGTTTTTTTTTACATTATTTTGATAAAATTTTAGTACATTATTTTGATAAAATTTTAGTTTAAACGAAGTGCTTAAAGTTGTATAGTTGATTTTATTTTATTTATATTCAAATACATGTTCTACATAAAATAAATTAAATTGAAGAGAAAAATCACCCTCAATTAATTAAATTTTGTAACAAAAGTGATTTTTAAAAGTTTTTAGCATTGTTTTGATGCAATTTTAATTAGAACAAAGTTTTTAAATTGTTTTGATGCAATTTTAGTTAGAACAAAGTTTTTAAATCTATGTAGTTGATTTCATTTATATGAATATTATAATAATGAATTATTATTGGGATTGAAAAATATGTTCCACCTAAATAAATTGAAGAAAAATATAACCCTCAAATTTGTAACAAAGTAATTTTTTCATTTCATGAGGGTGATTAAAATTCATTAATTATAAATAACTATATTAATCATAATTACTAATGAATTTTAATTAATTTATGATTAAATTAAAAAATCTACTAATCACAATTATTAGTTCCTATTAAATGAACCAAAATTGACAATTTATAAAATTAAAACAAAATGTTATAATTAAATATTACAAAATTCAAAATAGCATATTAAAAAAATTAAAGAGATTATACTTATACTTTAGCCTAATTTTATTATTTTAAATGTTATATTAACTTTTAAAATATTTGATGAGTAAATAAATATTATTTTTAAAAATAAAAAAATTAAAACTTTATTAAAAAATTTAATGTTATTAAATTAATGTTTACCTTAGTAATTATTAATTTTGTTATTAATTTTATTATTTTAATATTTTAACTATTATTTTTATTAAATAAATAAAAAAAAGTTTAGTTTATGATATGGAAAAGGAATAATATGAGAATGAGATCAATTTAGTGAAAAATATAAAAATAGAATTAATTGTACATTTAAAAAAAATGAAATTGTGAAATAAAAAAAGGCTTCATCTTTACAAGTTAGTCTAGAGGAAATTAATGTGATCACTATCCATGGTTTAGTTTAGTTTAGTCATGCTAATAAGATATTTTAGCATGAGACTTCATTTAATATTGTCATCATCAACCTTGTCAATTGAACCAATAACCCTAGGTTGATATCGTATCGTTAGGCTTGGAGTTGTTTTATTTCAACATGATACTTTATTAATAAACCATCAAACCCTAATACAAACTTCTTGTAGAATATATATATATATATATATATATAAATAAAGACTTATGAAATAAACAGTAGAGTCTAAACAAGTAAGAAATAAACATTGAATTAATCTATAAATACACAATTTGTTGTAAACTTTATTCACCCCGCATAAATTCCACTTGCGAATAAACCTGCAAAAAAAATTGAATAGTGATCGAATTAATATGAGGGATAATATATAGGTTCAAGTCAACACCAGCCGCAAACAATCCAAAGAACAAAAAAAGAAATTATTCGAATAATCAGGTTAAGTTAGATAAAAGATAGTTTATTAACTAGAGATAACAAATGGATCGGTTTGCCCATTTTAGATATATATATATATATATATATATATATATATATATATATATTAAATAAAGAAATATCCACACAAATATGTGAATTGCTTTTCATGTCTATTATGAATTTCCTCCCTTCAACTCAGTGATAGATTAGTTTAAATAATTTCAATGATCATGAGGTTCAAAGTTTAAATCTCAGTATCTATTATTATACACATACAAAAAATATTAACTAGTATGCATATATGGTCATTTTTTCCTATATTATTAAAATTAAAAAAGAAATAGAAAACTGATATATATATATATATATATATATATATATATATAACTTTCATGGAACAAGTGTTACAAAGAAAATATGGTCAAAGCTTATACCTGTTTTCCATTTCATATTAGTTTTAACCTTCATGGGTAAAGCCAAGAGTTACTATCCACCTTGGCTTTTCTTAGAACCATTTTTTCCTGCAGAATCTGCCTTGCTTCCCAGATAATTGCTAGCGCTATCATGCTCTTTCACAGAATCATTCCTAGAGCCAGCAGATCCTGTCTTGTTTCCCAGATAATTGCTTATGCTATCGTGCTCTTTGTTAGAATCATCCCTAGAGGCACCAACAGTTTCAGAAAAAAAAAATAGTAATCAGAATATATTATGATTATGTAATTCTATAACTATAAAATAATTTTAACATTAATATTTTTTATGAGTGATTTTAAGTAGGTTTATCTTTTTTTTAGTCATATAAAATAATTAAATTTTGATTTTCGTTCTTGTAAAAATAAATGGTTTTCATCTCTAAAATAAGAAATAAATATTTTCAGTCTCCATGGTTATGTGAAATTCATTAACTTGTGTGTTTAATGAAGTTCAAGTGACCATCCTATGTAACACTCATAGGTGTATGGAATACCATGTTATCATATGATACCTAATTATTAACTTTAGATCCCAACCATGAATCAATATTCTTGTTTACTTCAAAATGAGTATTAAAAACTGAAAATACTGATTTTAGATTTTGAAAGGATGAAAATAAAGAAAATGTTTTTACAAGCATAAAAAGGAAAATACCGTGTAACCACACGGTAAATAAGCCTCTCATGCAGAACTGGATTTCATAATCTCACACGAAACATAGTTGAAGTTTGAAAATTTGATCAATTCCTGCTGAGTTGAGTCTTAATCATTTGAATTTAAGGTGAAACTCCTAATGTGTCTCAACGTTTGATTATATGTGTAAAAAACGTCACGGTAATTTAATTTTTATTTTAAAAAAGAAAAGAACACGCAGCTCTTTTTATAGTTTAGAAAACTCAGTAAGAACGAGTCATGATACGCTATCTCAGTTTTTCCATATTATATTTTTTTTTTCTCTATTCTAAGATCCACCGTTAAACCTCTCTCTATTAATTTAGCTTTTTTTAATTTTATATTAATTTTAGAAAAAAAAATTATGATATTCTATTTATATTTATGTAATTGTTTTAATTTAATTAAACTAAATATATATATTATTAAAAAACTTTAAAACTAATTTTACCCGTGCATTGCACGGGATGAAAACTAGTTCTTGTACATGCCAAATAATTTCTATGCCTTTAAAAAAACGCTCAAATTTATAATTACTTTATATATTATATACATAATGGACTTTAGTAATAACTAATAAGAAAGAAAAAATATGAATTGTGTTTAGTCGTGATGAATATGGCACGTATCATGTTGAAGATTTTTTTCAGTGATTTGCGTGAAAGTGGATAGTCATTTGGGCTGTGTTTGAAGTTGTTAACGTGTTTTGTTAGTACATGAATTCAAACTTTTGATCAAAATATAATATTGGATTCTACATTTGATCCTTGATTCCTTATTATGTAAGAAACTGTAAATTCGTGCTTTGTTTCCCTGATATAAACTATAGTCTAGAAGTGCTAAATTTGTTTATTATCTTTATTATTGTTTAGTATTCTACCGTAGCATTATTTTGTCAATGAGATGATTATTATTTAAACAAATTATTAAAGACAAAATTTTAGTTTTTGTCAAAATTCACCTAATTTTTTTTAATTTAAATTTATTAATTAAATCAAATGATAACTTAGGAATAAAAAAAAAAAATAATGATGTCATTAGTAACAAAATTAACTAATTAATTTTATTTAAATAATGATTAATTACAATAAAAAAAAAGTGAATTAACGTAAAGGCCTGTACTACTTAATTTTAAAAATAAGAAAATCAAAATTATAAAATTTTAAATAGTCAAACTCCGAATCAAAAATCAATACATTTTAAATTTATAGAAATGAAAAAGACACTAAAATTTTTAGAGAGACTAAAAGTATACATTACTATCATATCTACAGGGATTAAAAAAATATTTTAGCCTTTAATTAATAAAGGTGAAATTGCTTGTAAATAACCTATTTTGCAGTATATTTATTGCATAAATAGAAAACATGTATTTATTTTCAAAGAAGGAATTTTGAATTCCTTTGGACTTTACACAATTCCAACTCGGAAAATTACAGAAAACTTCAATGAAATGTCTGAATGTCATTGTGAAATGTTCAAATCTTTGAGACTAGAAAAGGAAAAAATCTATGAAATGTTGTGCCTATTTCGAAAGACATTAACATTAGAATCGATTTAGCGTGTTTTGTTCTGCTATGAGAACTTAATTAAATGCACAACCACGCGAAACAAAGTGGTAGTGGTTTGAAATGTTGAATGCCTCAGTCAGTCTTAGTAATTTAAATTCATCTGAAATTTCTAATGTTTTCCTGCATTTGATTTAATAGTAATCGTAACAAATTTCATTGTAAATTAAAAGAAATAACAATGCACGACGCAGCTCTGAATATCATTTAGCAAGAAGAAGAAAAACAGAACACGAATGCGTTATATATATCATCTGAGTTTTCTGATTAACATGATGCCGTGTAACGTGTTCGTATAAGAATTGAAATTCAAACTTCCAAAGACATAACATTGCGATTTCTTATTAATTAATTAAGAAACAGTAAATTGCTACTTCATTTCCCAAATATGCAATGTATAATGCAAAGATGAGTCTAATTATTTTTCTTTTCAAGTTCACACGAAATATTTTATATTTTATAAATATATTATATTTAAATAGTACATTTTATATTTTTATCGGAGTATATTAGTGGACAAAGAATCTTATTTTTATGTGGAATTGATAAAATAAATAATAACTATAGACACAAACTTGGATTATGTGTACGCCTTTTGCAACCTAACTAGGACAACCATCAAGATCAAAACATCTTGAGTAACAACATGCTAACAATATTTCTCTATAGCTGGAATAGCAACTCATTGAAGCTCTAATACTTTTTCTTTTATTTGAAAAACTGCTTGTTTTTTTAGGAAATTTATATACTATCTCAAATATAAGATTTTCCCAAAAAATAAACGAGTAAAAATAATACCAATTGAAGTTAATTATATATTTTTCTAATTTTATTTTGTTGTTTTATTGATTGAAAAATAATAAGATAATTTGACTATTTTTACTATGTTTCTTATTAGATTATGATACGTAAGATGAACGATTATTTTTAGTATATTTTTAATCTTTCAAAATATAAAAAAATGAAATATTCTAATAGTATCACATATATACAATTATCCTTTCAGAACATATTTTACGGTAATTAACATAAATTGTGAATTTCCTTTCTGCATGTATATATACCTAGATGAAGGGAAGAGTCACGAGTTTCTACATTTTTATTTAAATGTTAGATTCTTTTTATTATTATTATATTTGGCTTTGGCAGGTTGACATTTTGTATTTTTAATTATATTATTACTTGCTTTTTTTTTTTATTAGTTCTATGTGTAGAAGAGGTGTTGAATTTGTGGTTATACTGTATATGCAAGAATTAAATTCTGATACCTATTAACAAGATATTGAACAAATCCTCAGCTAGCTCATTCACTTGGAATAACATGCTTACTTTATTAATAAACCATTAAATATAAGTACAAACTTACATAGAAAGTAAAAAAAAAAGGACATATACTTCATACTTGTGCATGTATATATATCCAAAATTCACAAACTACTTATAACCTTATATTGATCTAAATTCACATGTATGTAATTCTTAGTTTATAAGTACGTACTTAGAACATCTTATTCGTAAACACTAAACTGGAAACTAAACAACATTGATAATTAATATATTTCTCGATATCTCTTTATTCTCGTATACATATATATAAAATAACCATTAGGTCGACTCCTTATCAAAGCGCGAACCATTTCCTTGGTCGTTGAAATCCTGATTGCTTATATATTTACTTTTATCAGCTTGCTCTCTCTCAGGACCTTGGGTTGTACGCGGACCAGTACCATTTTCTCCAGGTTGGACATCGCCAATAACATGTTCTTTTTTAATTTGCTTTCTCTCAGGACCTTTAGTTATAGGCGAACCGGTACTGTTTCCACGGGGAGGTTTTCTGGTCCCAGAACCTCCAGGAGATTGAGATTGAGATTGTGAATCCATTATATTGTGGTATGGAGTATAGACTGTATATACTAATTGTTTTCTGTTAATGTTTTGGATATGGCCTTCTATTGTCTATTTATAAGCCTAGCTAGGGTACATGTTGCATGCATAATTAAAAAGGAACTGTTATGTAATTCATGCAGCATTTCAGATATTGAATCATGACCAAGTTGATGAGTTTAACGTGAAATTACCAATAGTTTCATCGTATATATATGGTATATTTATTGCATATACATGTAACCAATTTTTTTTTTATTGAAAAATAAAGAAGAACAATTTTGAATCTATCCCTTTTTCCAAGTTGGAAGATTAGAGAAAATTTCGATTAACTTTACGTACTAGTGTTCTAACTTAAAGAAGAAGAATTCTGAATGTGTCATTGTGTGAAATGCTCAAAGGTTTCAGAAAAGAAAAGGAGAAAAATAGAAGAGAACTTGTTTGAAGGATCCATTAGAATTTAAGTTGTTAACGCGCTGTATGTTAATTAATTGGTATAAGAATTCAAACTTCCAAAGATATACATACTATAACATTAATGCGTTCTCAGCTCTAACCTCTTATTCTTGTTATGGAATAAACGGTAAATTGCCTCTTTATTTCCCAAATATTTAGTCTACAAATGTAATTCTGGCAGTTTACCCAACATATTTTATATTTTATGAATATACTAGTGTAATAACTCATGCGGCTTCCTAAGAAAAAACTCATGCAGGAAAAATGTAGGTTTTCACAATGTACATATTTTAATGTATTCATTAACAGTTTTTAAATTTCATATCAAAATATATTAGTATGCATGAATATAAATTTTTAAAAATATGTTACATAATTATGAATATTGATTTGATTTTATATTGACATATTTATTATATTATTTTAATTATATAAATGATTGTCTTCAAATTTTTATCTGTGTATTTCTTATATAATTTTAATGAGAAATATCAATAATAAAATTATATATTATAATACAGTTGATAATTATTAGTTTTTTCTTTAAAAATATGTTTTCAATCATAAAGGAAAAAAAAATACTGACATTAATTATAAAAAAAAATATATTAATTTTTCTATGTTTTTGTTTTGATATGAGAAATACAAAGTTAAGATAATGCTTTTTTTTTTTTCTTAAGAAAGTAAAGATAATGCTTATATAATACTGTAACTTGTTGATCTTTTTTTTTTTTTTGAATAATAACTAAAAAATCCATATTTCTTATGTTATGATTTTGAGTTAGTTTATTCTTTCATGTAATATTTTCATCTTTACTATACATAAAATCAATTTTGTCTTTTATTTAAGCATCTGGTTAGAATTTATTTGTTGATCATATGCATGAAAGTTCGAACCAATAGTTTGTTTAAGGGGATCGACATTAATAATGCATATTACACACACATAAGCACAATAATTAAATATGGAAATTTTATGTTTTAAATTTGAATAAAAATATATACGTGAACTCAAAATTTCAGATTATGAAAATCACCCTGTACATAATTATTTTAATTAAAATAACTATATGTTTTTGTATAAAAATAATATAACTATAATGAGACAGAGAGAGTGTATCTTTCTCTATAATGAGAACACTTTTCTGTCATGTGCTTTGATTTCTTTAGGGAATGAGAAAATAAGATTTTACTTTCATTGATTTCTTATCACTATTTCTCACGTCAGTGATAACAATTGAGTTCAAAAAATACTTTATCTTTAAAAAAAATGCAAGACCTAGCTCTTGTTATCATTTAACAAGAAGAAGAAAAACAGAACACGAATGCGTTATATATCCTGAGTTTTCAAATTAACATGAGGCCGTGTAAGGTGGTTGTATAAGAATTGAAATTCGAACTTCGAAAGACATATATAACATTGCGATTTCTAATCTCCGATTCTTATTAATTAATTAAGAAACAGTAAATTGCTACTTCATTTCCCAAATATTCCATGTAGGGGGATGCATTTGATTAAGATTTTAAAAGATTTTTTTGGTATAAAAAAGTCTTCAAAGATTTTTAAGATTTTGTCGGAAACTAAAAACTATTAAGATTTTTTTTTTAAAGACTTTTATGATTATGATTTTGTAATTTGAATTTAATGGATTTAGAATATAAGATTTGAAAGGATTTCATAGATTTATAAGATTTGAAAATACTTTATGAATTTCTAGAAAAAAAAAACATTCAAAACTATTAAACATAAGCCAATGTGCTTGAAAATATCATTGAATACAAAACTAATTACAAGTCATAATTCCAAATCAAAGTTACAAGTTATTAATGTATTTTGAGATATCTTTTTTCACAAATTTTCATAAAGTAATAGCAAAAAATAATAACAAAACATTAATCATTTGCTTAACTTGAAAAATATACAAAATAAATATTCTTCTTTCTGTTTTGAATAAATTTAGGATTTTTTTTTATAGTATCACAAACATTACTTTCTGTTTTCTTTATTAAGTTGTATATTTTTTCAAAATTAATTATAATAGTTTAGAAATGTATTTTAAAACTTTAACTTGATTGTTTGTTCCAGCTTATATAGAACTTTTTATGTCATGTGCTTTGATTTTCATTTCATTAGGAATTTATGAACCTAAAAAGGGGAATGAGATAGTAGACTACAAGTAAACTTGTAAGTTGATTCATACTGATATGGGAGAATCATATGAAAAGTCTCACCTTGAAATAGATATGGGTGGGAGATTATGTCATGCATTTAAAATAAAGATAATGAAATAAAAAAAAAAAAGTCTATGATGAGAAAGAAAAGTAATTGGATGAGATTGTTTGTTGGGTTTGGTATTTATATAATCAACTAAAAATTCATAAAATCCATTAAAATCATATTAAAAAAATTCATTTCTATGATTTTGAATAACAGATAACCATTTTTTAAGTTATTTAGAACCCCAATTAAATATCATAAGATTTTATTGCCCTTTAAAATAAATCTTGATTAAATACATCATATTGTTTTTTATTATTTAACAATCCTGAATATTTCTAGATATTAGTGGACAAAGAATCTTATTTCTATGTAGAATTGATAAAATAAATAATAACTATAGACACAAACTTGGATTATGTGTACGCCTTTTGCAACCTAACTAGGACAACCATCAAGATCAAAACATCTTGAGTAACAACATGCTAACAATATTTCTCTATAGCTGGAATAGCAACTCATTGAAGCTCTAATACTTTTTCTTTTATTTGAAAAACTGATTGTTTTTTTTAGGAAATTTATATACTATCTCAAATATAAGATTTTCCCAAAAAAAATAAACGAGTAAATATAATACCAATTGAAGTTAATTATATATTTTTGTGATTTTATTTTGTTGTTTTATTGATTGAAAGATAATAAGATAATTCGACTCATTTTTACTATGTTTCTTATTAGATTATGATAAGTAAGATGAATGATTATTTTTAGTATATTTTTAATCTTTCAAAATCTAAAAAAAATGAAATCTTTTAATAGTATCACATATATGTAATTATCCTCTTAGAACATATTTTACGGTAATTAACATAAATTGTGAATTTCCTTTTTGCATGTATATATACATCTAGATGAAGGGAAGAATCAAGAGTTTATATATTTTTATTTAAATGTTAGATTCTTTTTATTATTATTATATTTGGCTTTGGCAGGTTGACATTATGTATTTTTAATTATTTTATTACTTACATTTTTTTTTATTAGTTCTATGTGTAGAAGAGGTGTTGAATTTGTGGTTATACTGTATATGCAAGAATTAAATTCTCTGATACATATTAACAACATATTGAACAAATCCTCAGCTAGTTCATTCACTTGGAATAACATGCACTTTATTAATAGACCATTAAATATAAGTACAAACTTACATAGAAAGTTAAAAAAAAAAAAAAGGACGTATACTTCATAGTGCATGTATATATATCCAAAATTCGCAAACTACTTACTTAATTATAACCCTATATATAAATAAATTTAGTGTATATTTATCTAAATATACATGTACTTAAAACATCTTATTTGTAAACAATAGACTGAAAACTAAACAACATTGATAGTTAATATATTTCTCGATATCTCTTGACTTTTGGGATATCTTTTTTTTTTTTTTTTATAGATATAGATAGAATAATTATTATGAGTTTATTTGGATATTAGAAGTGTTTTTTTATGATTTTTCTACTGAAAAATATGAATTCATATTTTCAATAAAGATGTTCTCATAAATATTTTTAATTTATATCTAAACAGACTTTAGGTTGACTTATAACCAGGGACGGATTTTGGTGTGGGGGGGGGGGGGGGAAGCAGGGCTTCAGCCCTCCCCCCTCCTCCCATTTATAAAATAAAATAAATATTAAAAAAATAAATTTTTAAGTTAATATTTTTTGTATTAGTAAATGATATCTTAATTTTATACTTAATAAATATTTGGTTTCATTATATTTTTATTTATTTTTGGTAAGTTTTACTTTTAATAAATTAATTTGATACTTTTTATCTACAATTTTTTAAAATCATATAAATTTTACTCTATTATTTTACTCTTACATCACATGATTGTAGATTTTATTCTTAATTTTTAAAAAAATTGTCAAATTTTATATCCATTTTTTGTTTTTTTTAATAAATTTTATATTAAATATTTTTTTAAAAAAAAATTTATTGTCAATTTTTTGTAAAAAAAATTCTAACCCCTCCCTACTTACATTCCTATTCCTAGATCCGTCCCTGATAGAAAGTAAAAAAAAAAAAAAAAGGACGTATACTTCCTACTTAGAACATCTTATTCGTAAACACTAGACTTGAAACTAAACAATATTAATAGTTAATATATTTCTCGATATTTCTTTTTTCTGGTGTGTGTGTATATAACCATTAACTCGACTACTTAGAGCGTGGACCTTTTCCTTTTCCTTGGCCGCTCAGTTTCCCATTGCCAATAACATGTTCTTTATTAATTTGCTCTCTCTCAGGACCATTAATTGAACGCGGACCAGTACTGTCTTCAGGTGATTGCACATCGCCAGTATAATTACCTAAGGAATTATGAGGAGGGTTTCTGGTCCCAGAACCACCAGGAGATTAAGATTGAGGTGGTGTACCACGGGGAGATTGAGGTGGTGAATCCATTATATTGTGGTATGGAGTATAGAATGTATATACTAATTGTTTTCTGTTAATGTTTTGGATATGGCCTTCTATTGTCTATTTATAAGCCTAGCTAGGGTACATGTTGCATGCATAATTAAAAAGGAACTGTCATGTAATTCATGCAGCATTTCAGATATTGAATCTTGACCAAGTTGATGAGTTTAATTAACGTGAAATTACCAATAGCTTCATCATACATATATGGTATATTTATTGCATATAAATGTAACCAATTTTTTTATTGAAAAATAAAGAAGAAGAATTCTGAATCCCTTTGTCCAAGTTGGAAGATTAGAGAAAATCATTTGGAAGCAGCTAATAAAAGCACCATGAGTTGTAAACGCGCTGTATATTAATTGGTATAAGAATTCAAACTTCCAAAGATATACATACTATAACATTAATGTGTTCGCAGCTCTAAACCTCCTTTATTTCCCAAATATTTTGACTACAAATGTAATTCTGGAAGTTTACACAACATATTTTATATTTTATGAATATACTAGTGAAATAACTCAGCCTGCTTCCTTAAAAACAAAAAATAAAAAACTCATAGGAAAAATGTAAGCCACCTCAAATTAGTGGATTAGACGAGTCAACCTACCAACCTACTTAAATAATTTTAAATAAATGATAAATAAATAAATTTGAACACATTATATATATATATATATATATATATATTTTTTATTTTTTATTTTTAAAAAAAATACATTATATATATTTTTATATGAAACACATTGAATTTAAAAAAAAAAATCACATTACAAAATACTAAAAATAATGAAAAAATAACATTGGATGAATTTGTAGATTAATTCGACCTACCGAGCTAGATCCTTAATGGGTCAATGGATCAGATTGAATTTTTGAACTCATAAAAAAATATAAAAATATGTTAATTTTTAACCCGACCCAACCCTAACTTGCGTATGGTGGGTCGAGTCAACCCGCAAGTTTTGACATGTTTTGATAACTCTAATTAAAATTATGGATTTGAGAAACTAATGGACCAAAATTATAATTATACCTAAATTTAATGTTAGAAAAGAATTAAAAAATACATTAAAACATTAGATTTAAAAGTTATAAATTGTAAATTTAACATCTATAGAACATACAAGTTTTTTCGATAGTTTAATTTGTAAAAATGCATAATTATATTAACTAAAATAATTATATTAATGATTTGAGAATCAAATCAATAAAAATAAATATGTAACTAATAGTTTAAGAGTTTAATGGTGATTGACTTAAAATAAATATGTACTGGGTGATTTTCATAATCTGAAATTTTGAGTTCACAACAAAAGTATATATTTTTATTCAAATTTAAAACATAAAATTTCCATATTTAATTATTTTGCTTGTGTGTGTAATATGCATTATTAATGTCGATCCCCTTAAACAAAGTATGATCAGCAAATCAATCCTAACAATAATATGCTTAAATAAAAGACAAAATTGATTATATATACAATAAAGATGAAAATATTACATGTGTATTCTTTTTTTTTTTATTCTTATACAAAATTTCCTAATTTTTGGTATTACACTTGCACTTCCTTCACGGTTAACGGAGTTACTCTGTTAACTTTTTACGTCATGTGACTGACACATGATTTTTATAAAATTTTTTTTTTAAAAATACCCTTATCTTCTTTTTTAAAACATAGGAGGTACGCTTGTAATGTATTAAAAAGTTTCAGGGGTACATGTAATAATTTTAAAAATTAAGGGAATACAAGTGTGATGTGTTTAAAAATTAAGGGGTACATGTGTAGGAATTTTGTATAATCATTCTCAATTTCTATTCTTCTAACTAATTGATTGTTCTTAATGCTTTTCTAAAGTGAAAAACTTTCTATAATTAATTGGGGTTGCACTTTAGGAATAGGGACAATTTTCTTGATCATAGTAATTATCTAATTAAAATCAAGTTAGTGATTAACATGAATTGAGTTTTGAATTAGGGATTCAGAGGAATCAAATTATTAATGAAACCACAATCCTAGTTTCTAATTATTTCACTTCTATTTTAATAAGATAATATTCTATTTTATATTGCATTTCTCAACAACCAAATTAAATTATAAAAAAAAAATTCTGTTTAAATTTTCAAACTTCTTAAAAGAATACACTTGTTCTTAGGTGAGTTTAATTTACACATGGCATAAGATTAATCTCATATATTCCTAAGTGAAATGAAACTTTTTTTTTAGTGTAATACAAAATTATTTTCAAAGAATGAAGTATACAAATTATCTTATCTAGAGGACTAAAACATATATAACCAGAAATTTCAACTCATGACAAAAAAAATATTTATAATTTGCTTATATGTATACAATTTAATTCTCTCTCTTACGATAAAATAATGAAATTATTAAACACGCATATTACACTTTTTAAAATGACATGAAAGTAACAAATGAAGAAAGACAGTAAAATAAGCTATAATTTATTGCATTAAAATTATCATGATGACAATTTAGTCAATAAAAAATCACACGAATTGATTTTTGACATACTAAAAACATAGAAAAAAATAATTTAAATACTCAAAAAATAAGAATAAAATGATTTAATTGAACAATTTCTACGGATAAAATGATTTAATTGGATAGCTTTTATAAATAAATCTATTTAAATATTCAAATAATAAGAAGATCCGGTTAAACACTAACACCAAATAAAATTATCTATTTGTGTATTAGGCCTATTATTTTATAAATTAATTCTAGTAAATTATTTTAATCTATCTGAGTAGTATGTCTATTCATCTGATCGAGTTTTTATTATTGCAATTTTTATATACTGCTCTTTAATTATGCTGAAGATTTCAAAATAACTCCTTGTGTTGAAAAATATATTAATCATTTTCAGTCTATATATCTTGGAAATTATTCAGAAAAAAAAAAACTTGGAAATCAAGCAGGAATTCACAGTTAATTTCTTGCATAATAAGTATCAGAGATTATAACTCAATATTATATTTTGGAAGTTTGAATTCATATACAAACACAGCGTGTTAATTAAACTTCTGACTGATCCTTCAACTTATGGAAATGCCTCTCCACTTTCTCGTAAATCTGTCGAAAATTTTGCAAGATGCAACAGACGTCGACCAAATTCATCACGATTAGTCACAAATTTTACTTGCTTATTACTAACGTCCATTATAATCTATAAAGTAATTTAAATTTTTAGCGTGTTTGTCATCTGCAAAAGCGTCGAATAAACAAAGAAATGCAAGACAAAACTATGCATGCAATAAAGGAGAAGTTTGTTAATATAGTAGATTTCAGAATAGAGAAAAAAAAAATCAGAAAACTGAGATTAATTGCGTATGATAGATCATTCATGACTCGTCGGTGCCGTGTTCTTTTTATTCTTTTCATTTACTATGAAATTTGTTAAGACTTAAGACGACACATGATGGAAAACATTAGCAATTTCACCTTAACTAGATCATTAATTAAGACTCAACTGTACTCTAATCTAGTTCTAGCTACATGAGGCTCATGAATTTACCACGAGTTACGTAGCACGTTCCTTTATAAATGCATCCACCATGCATACATATATATCTATAAATATACATAGGGTCTCGACTCTCCAAAGCACATTCAAAACATTAACCTAATCTATTATTTGCATTTGTATCGTTCGATAACAATTAGTTCACCACATCAACCCAGGTATTATTAGTACATATTAATCTTAATTATTTGAATCTCACTAATTATTATTATTATTTCTCAAACGTATATTCTGTCTCGTGACTGAGTTTAGGAACGATTCTGAGAGAGTGCATGATGGTACAGACAATTATTTGGGATACACAAACAACACTACTCCCCGAACCTGTCCGCGCTCTAACCCTCCCCAAAATGATGACATACGAGGTAATTTGGGTCATGTACAAGATTCTGGACGACGCAACACAGGTTCTAGGAGTAGCCAACAAATTTGGCGCCTGCAGCCTCACGCTTCCCATGAAGGACTTATGGCTCGCCGTCTACATCCTTGACGCTGTCCTTGTCTTCTTCGTCATCCCCTTTTCCATGTTCATCTACAAGGGCGACCAGGACAAATACGAGGCCTTTTATTTTTTCTGTATCTTTTGTTGGTTTGTTTCAAATTGTCATCATTTGAATTGAAAATTTGGGTGTTTGTGGTGGAATTGTTGTTCTGTGTAGGAGTTTGGGGGAAGAGGAAAAGGAGTGCGTTGCCATGGATGGTCACCACGACTATAGTGTGCACCCTCATTCTCGGTATTTTATATGGTAGGATTAAGCTTGAATTTTGGTGTTAGATTTGATTTTGATGTTGATTTCAGTGATTAATTTGGAATCTCATTTTAGTGTAGGTTGTGTGGCGATTAACTTTTGTATTTGCTTGATCCTGTGGTGATGATTGATAGTATATTATTGTGATAATGTGGTATCAAAACTGATTATTGCTCTAGTATATGCCCATGCCTAGAGACATCTTTATCCAAAATAGTTTCCGGGTGATCTTATAAGCAATTGAACTTACAACAAACATAGGACTTGGGATTGGTTGAATTCTTCTTTTCTTTTTTGTTGCTGTAACTAATAATTAGTTAGACCAACATGATTATCCACCACAACTAGCACTTTGAAAGCAGTAAAATCAAAGAGGTACATATATGAAGTGTTTCAATGCTAATCAATTAAACATAGAATACTAGTTATTGAGGGTCTCAGTGCTTCTCCAAAGACATGTATATGATTTACAAACCACAGGTTTAACAATGGAATGCAGTGATACTCCTCTGTTTGATTGTGCATATTTAAGACTCGAGTTTTTTGAACTATTGTTAAATAAACAGCTATAAAAGTGAACTGGGGCTTAGGATATACTACTATCTAGTTGAAGTTTATCAAATTCAGATACCATTGGGCCTTGTAGTGAATTTAAGTATATTAACAAAATTTCTTAATAATTACCTGCGTTAATGCAGAATTGACTGAGAAATTGTGTCTACTTTTAGAGTTGTGACATTAGAAACTATGGTTAGAATGCATTTGTAAGAGCTAAATCTTCCCCTGTCTATTCCATCTAGTCAAAACATGATGGTTCAAGATGTCCTAGACTCGTATGCTCATGATGTTGGAAAAATTATCAATTAGAATTACACTAGACAGAGAAAAAATAAGGAACACAGTAACAACCAATGTCAAATTATGTGATTGAATCAAATCATAAGAGAATGCTTTAATAAAACATTCAATAAGTACAAAGAGACAATAAATATAAAGGAAGAGTTTTTAAGAGTAGCCTGGGTTGAAGCACGCTAGGCGCTATCCTTAGAGAGAAAACGCCCCCACTGCAATGGAGGTTTTGTATTTTCTGCGCTCCTCTCCCAAGATACGACAACCCGTTGGACCGATCGCAACGATAGGATCCCCGAACCTTCTGAACACCAATGCTCTTTCTCTTGTTTATAAAATATATAACAATAGTTTATAACAATTGCTTTTTTCCGTTTCTCATATCTCATGCCCAAAAGAAGTATATATAGGCAAAAATATATAGCCGTTAAGAAAAATAACTTCTCCAAATAGCCGTTAAGGAAATAACTTCCTTAAATAACCGTTAAGAAAATAACTTATTTGAAATAGCCATTAAGAAAATCATTTATTTGAAATAACCATTAAGAAAATAACTTATTTAAAAATTTTAAATTACAAAATAATATATATATTAACACATAATGTGCAATTTTAGTATAGTGGCAAACTATGCAATCAGGCAGTATGTACAAAAGGATAGATTTCTTTTATTGTGGCTAAAACATTTTGATTGTTTGAATTTCCTCCCTTCAACTCAGTGATAGATTAGTTTAAATAATTTCAATGAAGTTCAAAGTTTCTCAGTATCTATTATTATACACATACAAAAAATATTCACTAGCATGCATATATGGTCATTTTTTCCCTATATTATTAAAATTAAAAAAGAAAAAGAAAAAATAGTAATCAAAATATATTATGGCTATGTAATACTATATATATATATATATAAATTAAATTAAATAATATTTTAACATTTATATTTTTTATGAGTGATTTTAAGTAGGCTTATCTTTTTTTTAGTCATATGAAATAATTGTCTTCAGTCTCCATTGTTATGTGAAATTTATTAACTTGTGTTTAATGAAGTTCAAGTGACCATCCTATGTAACACTCATAGGTGTATGGAATACCATGTTATCATATGATACTTAATTATTAACTTTAGATCCCAACCATATGACACTACGTAGTCTTAGAAACATAAGGGTTTTGGAACAGAGTTAATAGATGAATGAGTTAATTTGTGTACTTCTATAGAGAGAAAGAAAGGGAAACAGAAATTCTCAATAATAATTAACATACCAACAGTTTTACACTTTTGAGGATATATACCATGAAAATTCTCATTAATAAAATGAGTCTTTTGAGTTATGGTGAGAAAATTAAGCATCAAATTGATAACTACATTTTCTTCTATAAAACACAGCTAGCGTGGTCGGTTGGCTTGAGAGACAGTAGAGTTAAGGTTGTCTCGGGATGAATGATGGCTAGCTTCCAATCTGAATGGGAGAAAGATAATCTGCCCAACATTTGAATTCGTCTATTTTTTTTTTTTAATATGTAAGTCAATTACACAAGAAGTGCTACATAATAACATTGTAGCCCAAAAAATAGGCTATCAATAAACCATGTGTCCCACCACATTTAACACCTATAATCCCACCTCAAGGATAGAATCTTTTCTTATACCAATAAAAGCATAAGAGAAGATACAAGAGCAGAGAGTCCTTCACTAATAAATACAATCAACTAGGACATAAACATAATAAATCTCCCAGCATATCCCTAAAATACCCACCCCTACACAACAAAAAACAGGATATAAGCATGACAGTATACAAAATTACTCGGTGGGCATGAGTCACAATCCAGGATTAGATAACCACTGCAAAAATGAATAATTGAAATTTTGTACGTAGGCCCTCAGCCAAGACCAGACAAAGAGTAATATGTAATGTTCCAATTTCACCTAGTTAAACATTTTAGATCCAAAAGTGTAGTCATTTCTATATTTCCAAATACAAGATGTCATAGCACTCCACATTACCATCCATCTTTTCAGTTCAGAAGCACTATTACAAAAGAAACTTTGTTGTAAAAAGTTCATTTGTAGGTTAATATGAACCACCTCCAACTTCCCACTCTAGGAGTAGAACTTTAGCCAAATAGGCCACAAATATGGATATGAGGAAATAACATATGACACCGACTTCGGAAAGCAATTACAAAAGGGGCACAACCAATCAAAACTATTCAAAGCAATATTTCTAACCACTAAATTCTCCTTCGACAGTAATATTTGTAACACCAATATCCAAACAAAGAATTTCACCTTTTGAGGGACATTCAACCTCCATATCAGCGGGAAAGCCTCATTGCAACATGTTCTCCAATTGTTTAGAGCAAGAGTATAATATGCAGATTTTACAAAGTAATTTCCACCAGCTTCACCTTTCCACCACCAAACATCTAGAGCATTCAATCTTAGTTTAGTTTGAGCAATTAAATCCATGAATTTAGCAACAACACTCAATTCCAAAGCAAACCACGACCTTCTCCAATTAAAATTCCACACCCACACATCATTCACTGATAATCACTTTATAGATATAGTTCTTTGAACATAATTCATAACGATTATTTTCTTTTACCTTATTGATAGCTTTATTTGAACTCATTTGTTCAATGTTTTTAGAGTCTTTACTAACATTAGATAGTTGGAGTTTAGGAATTAGGCAAAAATTTCTTGTTTTACAAGTGAATTTCTTCATTTTAAGCAAGATTGGAGAATTGATCATTTTGGAGATCTCGCTTAGCGTGATTTCGCGCTTAGTGAGAAAATCTAGATGAAATCAAGGAATGTGTGGAGACCTAGTGCTAAGCCTAAAGACTTGGAGCAAATGCTAAAGATTGAAAAGTTACTTAGCTAGATTTGAGGCTTAGCAAATTTTTTAGACAGAGAAGAAAATTTACTAAGCGCTATGTTGTGTTAAGCGTGTTTCTCTTTGATCATTAAGTGCGAGTTGGTGCTTAGCGAGAAGACACTTATGTGGATGAGTCAAATGCGAGATACATTGCTTTTTAGAGGAGGGTCCCAAATAGGTTGAGAGAGATTAATATAACATCAACCTAGGGATTGTTGCGCCATCATTGTTCCATTGTTTAATTTTCATTTTTTTGTTTCTTCTTCCTCTCTACCCATGTACGCACTCTCCATGGCTCCTTCTTCCACCTTCATGTATAGTTAAACTCCTCTAATTGGGGTTTAAGGAAGTTATCTAAATCTCGTGTAAACTTCTTTTGAGTTTATACAAGTTTAAATTTTGAATTTATTGCTTTATCTTCTTCTCTTAATGCTTTCTTGGATGTGGCCTACCTTTGATTGATATTTAGGTGTATTAATTGCTAGGAAGCTTTGTTATACCTAGAAATGGATATGGTAACTAATAATGCTTATGACTAGGAATAGGATAGGGGTCATTAGCCATTTTTCTAATCTCTGAGCTCCATGCAAGTAACTTCATCAATTGAATCAAGGGAATGATGAGTTGATGAAGCCACTTAGGCTCTCTCCATCTAAGGAATTAGGGTTAGAGTAATGTGGTAGATTTATGGTAAATTTGTGAATTCATCTTGTATAATTGCTTGGTTTGTTTATATGGGAGGATAAATGGGTGAATTCGAACCCCAACTGCTTCGCATCATTAAGTTGACATTTTTGCACATCAAGTGTTTGTTCTACGTTCTGAACCAATTCTCATTGCTTATATTTAGTTTTAATTGCATTTTATTTCTATTTAAGTAATCTTTACACATTCTCCGTTTAGTAATACATCTTGCATAATTAAATACATTACGTGAGTCCTTGTGTTGGATACTTGGTTTCCTACCATTTTATTTATTTGAACGATTTTGGATAAGCTTGTCGAAAACCTATCATTCACCCACAACCCAAATTGGCAAACATTCTCTAATTGTTGTGTAAAATTTGAAAACACTCTAGGAAATTGTACAACTAAAGATTCCTCACCCCACCAAGCATCTTTCAAGAATGAGAACTTATTACCAATTCCCAAGTGTCATTCAATCATATCATCAAACCTATAGCCATTCTTATTAGAACCACACAATACAGAGGTCCCTCCACCAAATTGAGGAGTTTCTCACAAAAGATTAATCATTCATAGCCCTCCATCCTAGGGATGGCAATATGGATCCAGATCCTATGGACACCCACAAAAATACCCATACGCGGGTAAAGTAATAACCTGCACAATGGGGATGGGAATGAGATGGGTATTTACCCACAAAATTTCATGAGGATGGGTGCGGGTACAGGTACTGCAGTACCCACCCTGCCCCGCACCTTATATATATATATATATATATATATATATATATAAATTAATATAATTATAATTTTATTATTAAAATTAATATAATTAAAATTGTTTAATTATCTATTTGTTATTTTAATTATTCTTTTTATATGCTAATTTTGATATTCTATCATGTTTTAATTTTTATTTATATTAGTGATTCAAAGTAATATAGAAACTATGAAGGTAAGCATTTGCAAAATATGGAGAAATTGATTTGGATAATGAAGTTAAAATATTATATCTATTTGTATTTTATTTTTAATTTTTAATATATAATTATAAATTAATTAGTTTTAAAAATATATTAGTTTTGTCCGTCTAATTAGAATTTTTCTTTAGATTAGAACATTTATAATTTTTATATTTGATGATTATTTTGTAATGTTATTTATTTATAACCTAATGGGGTGTATTGAATTAGGATTTTAAAGACTTTTTTTTTTTTGTAAAAATGTCTTGAAATCAGGATTGTTAAATAATAAAAAAAATTGATGTTATTCAATCAAGATTATCAATATTTTTTTTAGAGGATAACGAAATCTTGTAATATTCGATTGAGATTTTGAATAACTTAAAAGCCTACGTCATCACCTGATCAATGTGTCCACCATCTCATTCTCCTTTAGGTTCATAAATTTCTAATAAAATAAAAATTTTCGTAAGAGAAGTAGAACTAAGCATGGAGGAAGTTCTAACTCAACCGGGACAAACAATCAAGTTAAAGTTTTAAAAGACCTTTTTAAATGATCAAGTTAAAAGTTTTAAAAGACTTTTCTAAACTATTACAGTCAATTTTGAAAAAATACACAACTTAATAGAGAAAACAGAAAACAATATTTGGGATGCTATAAAAGAAATCCCAAATCTATTCATTTGATCATCATGTCTTTTTTGTTAAATTATTTGATTTATATTTTGATGGCATTATTGATTTTCTGGGTTAAATGAAACATTTTATATTTTTTACTAATGTTTTGTTATTGCTTTATGAAAATGATATCTCAAAATGTATTAGCAGCTTATAACTTTTATTTGGAATTCATGTATGTTATTGTTATTAGCAAGTGAGAGCATTCGGCTCACCATGACTTGTGACTTCAATGATATTTCCAAGTACACTCTTGTTGGTTTGTGTTTATAAGTTTTGAATATATATATATATAAATGTTTGTTAATAAATTTTTTATTATACTTTAAATATTTTTTAAAGTTATTTGTTAGTAGTTTTAACTTATTGGACGAATTTAAATTAGTATTCTGGTATTCACTCTTCAACAATTATTTTATAATTTAAGTAAAAATGCTATATTTTTTTAAATATTAATTGAAAAATATATAGATGACTTTTTTTTTTTACGTATTCTAGTACAATTTTATTTTATTTTCATAAAAAAAAAAAAACAATGTTTTTTTACAAAATAATATCATAGAAAAGTTTGCCAATTTTTCGATTCAATGACTTACCAGAATATGAAAGTCATAAATAAGCAATATAATTAACACCTAAGAAGTGTTATTAATCAATTAGAAAATAGATATTTATACATAAAATAACTCATAAAAATAATATCATAAAAATATTATATTTAATGTATAAATTATTACATAATCTTCTTGATTATTTTAATTAATCTCTAAATATTATTATTTTTTCCCCAATTGTGTCGGTGGCTTAAGAACGATTTTCAGAGAGTGCAAGCCAGCGTAAACACTCATATAGGCTACTCAAACAAAAGTGGTCGCCAAAATGGTTCGCGCCATAATTCTCCCTAAAATCAAAATGATGACTAAGGAGGTGCTCTGGGCTATAGCCAAGTTTCTGGATGAAACACAGGTTCTAGGAGTAGCCAAGGTCGATGATGATATTAATTGAAACAATATATATATGAAATGACAAACAGGTAATAATTAGCATGCATTCACAATTTTTCTATGTAAAACCTAAGCTTCTGTAATGTATATTTTTGTTTTTTATATTTTTAAATAGAATTTAAGATGAAACACTTAGTATAATATGATCTTTTTTTCTTTTAAATATTACATTTTGTTTTGCAGGTTTATTCGTACGTGGAACTTATATATAATATTAAGGAAGATCATGCTTTACTAATGTTTGGTTAAAGATTCAGTGTTTATTTCCAAAACCGTAATATTTAGAAATCAGAAGAATGTTCATTGTGAGTCATAAATAAGTATATATTGTTATTTGTAAGCAAGGTTAGTTTAATGGATAAGATTCATAAATAAGAATATATATCTTGCTAGTACAATGGTGGGTAAAATCTAATTTTTAAGTATCATATGATATACTAAATTAAAAGTAAGGTGGGAAAAGATAGTGTAGCAGTGAACCTTCTGCAATATGCCAACGATATCTTTTTCTTTGGCGTGGCTACTGTGGAAAATGTGGTGACCATCAAATGCATGTTATGTTGCTTTGAACTTGTATTTGGCCTTAGAGTGAACTTTGCTAAAAGTTCCTTTAGTGCAATCGGGGTGGCGCAAGACAAGATAGAAAGATGGGCTAACCTCCTAAATTGTAAGAAAATGCGAGTGGCATTCATGTATTTGGATTACGAATAGGAGCCAACTCCTAGGAGGGCATCCACATGGCAACCAATGGTGGAGAAACTAAACAAAAAGTTGGCCAACGGGAAATACAAACTTTTATCATTTAAAGGTAGAATTTATCTCATAAACTTGGTCCTTTCGACCTTACTACTCTTTTTCCTATCATTTATGTTCATTCCTAAATCTGTGGTGAGAGAGTTGGTGAGGATTCAACGAGACTTCCTATGGAGCAGGGGAGAGAAGAGAGAAGAAAAATGTGTTGGGTAAGTTGGGACTTTTTATGCAAACTGAAAAACTTGGGTGGGGCTAAGATTAAGAACATTAGGATGTTTAATTGTGCGTTGTTAGGTAAGTGGAGGTGGGACCTCTATAATAAAAATGAGGGATTATGGGCTAGGATAATTGAGTCAAAGTATGGCAGGTGAAGAGGTATGGAACATAGTAGTAATAATAATCTGTGCTTCCATATGGGGGCGAGATTTGTATAAAGCTTGTGGGACGGTGGGTAGTGAGGATTGGTTCCATAATTTTGTGTCCTTGAGGATGGGGAACGGGAACATTTTTAAATTTTGGCAAGATAGGTGGTGTGATGGAATGCTTTAGTTGTCAAATATCTTAGACTATTCCTTAATTCTACCCTACAACATAATACGATTAAGGACATGAGGAGGTGGGAGAATGGGGTATGGGCTTGGGACTTGAAGTGGCGAAGCGTGGTTTGGAAGAGAGAGAAGTATGGTTGAGGATTTCATGAGGGATGTGGGGGGAATTGAACTTGTGAGACATAGACAAGATACATGGTAGTGGAATGGAGATGTGAGCGATCAATACTCAGTAAAATCGACATATAAACTTCTCGCAGAAACTGAATGAGGAGCGTAGGAAAATGAAGAACTAATTCAAGTTTGGAAACTCTAGGTACCATTAAAAGTTAAGTTCTTTATTTGGAGATTATTGCTAGAAAGATTGCTAACATTGGACAATCTGAGTCGTAGAAACATGATTTGGGAGGGCCAAGATCTACTATGTGTCTTTTGTTCGATGTCACATGAGTCTACTAGTCACATGTTGTTTGGGTGTTCAAAATTTATGGATGTGTGGGAAAAATGCTATAGTTGGGGGGAACCACCTGGAGTGTTGCTAGGAAATCCAATGACTCACTTTCTACAACATCAACTTCTTGGTTGGAATGCAACTCTCAATGCTAGATGGTGTGTGTTATGGTATGAAGCTGTTTTCTATATCTGGAATTTCCATAACAAGTGTATTTTCAAGGAAGCCAGGTCGGACTACTATAAACTCATGCATAATATTCTTTATTTGTCATGGTCTTGGCTGAGTGGGTTCTTTAAAGACTTTAAGTACAGTTTTGCTCAATGGTTGGCAAACCCTGGAGCATGCATATCCTCTTGTAGTAATTCTGCTTCAGTGCAACCTTTGTCATAAGAGAAACTTTGCATTTGTGTGGGGGCTATATTTATTATTTTGGGGAGTTGATGTATTAGCTGCATAATTTTTTGCTTTGGATAAATATCATACCTTTTAGTATGCTGTATATCGCCTTATTTTCTTCTTCTAGAGTATATAATGAGATTCAGTGCAGGAGATTGGGGATACTAATGTTAATGTGTACATTAGGGATTGACATTTACTTTTTGTACTTCAACCTAAATGACACCTCTAATGGTGTTTCATATATACTTTTTTGCTGAAAAAAAAACTAAATTAAAAGTAAAAAAAAAATCATCACAATAAAAATGTAAATTAGCAACGTTTATTTTTCTGTGTCTATGACAGAATTATCAACTAAAACAGTGATTTCTTCATTTAATTCACAAAGTTTGTCACTAGTCATGTTTAACCATTAGTATTTTATGGATTTTGTGATTGCTATTGTAAATAGCGACAGATTGTATGGATTTAGAGACTGCTTTAGTTGGTCTCTAACTTTGTTTTTTTTTTTTTTTAAAAGTGTTTTAGAGGAGTTTAATCATCGTTTAAACCAAGAAATTTATACTTCATTTTATATTCTTCCAGTATCTTTTTACATATTTCTATCATTTAATTTCATACAAATTAATTATATTATTTTTGTATATCATGATAGATTAGGTTTTAAACCTATGGCCTCATATTATTTCAATTTAACCATTAGACCAGTCTTATTGGTTCTGACTAGTATATGATATGAATTTATATTAAGTTTTCATTGAGTTTCTATTACGATCTTTGAGTATAGTTCTCTTGAAGTTGAAAATTTCAAAATAACTTATTATTGAAAATTATATTAATTAATCTCTTCAGTCAACATAAAGAGATTTAGCACTTGCAGACTACCGTCAATGTCTGGGGAACAAAACAGGAATTTACAGTTTCTTACATAATAAGGAATCAGGGATCAAATGTAGAACCCAATATTATATTTTGATCAAAAGTTTGAATTCATGTACTAACAAAACACGTTAACAACTTCAAACACAGCCCAAATGACTATCCACTTTCACGCAAATCACTGAAAAAAATCTTCAACATGATACGTGCCATATTCATCACGACTAAACACAATTCATATTTTTTCTTTCTTATTAGTTATTACTAAAGTCCATTATGTATATAATATATAAAGTAATTATAAATTTGAGCGTTTTTTTAAAGGCATAGAAATTATTTGGCATGTACAAGAACTAGTTTTCATCCCGTGCAATGCACGGGTAAAATTAGTTTTAAAGTTTTTTTAATAATATATATATTTAGTTTAATTAAATTAAAAAAATTACATAAATATAAATAGAATAACATAATTTTTTTTCTAAAATTAATATAAAATTAAAAAAAGCTAAATTAATAAAGAAAGGTTTAACGGTGGATCTTAGAATAGAGAGAAAAAAAAAATATAATATGGAAAAACTGAGATAGCGTATCATACTCGTTCTTACTGAGTTTTCTAAACTATAAAAAGAGCTGCGTGTTCTTTTCTTTATTAAAATAAAAATTAAATTACGGTGACGTTTTTTACACATATAATCAAACGTTGAGACACATTAGGAGTTTCACCTTAAATTCAAATGATTAAGACTCAACTCAGCAGGAATTGATCAAATTTTCAAACTTCAACTATGTTTCGTGTGAGATTATGAAATCCAGTTCTGCATGAGAGGCTTATTTACCGTGTGGTTACACAGCATTTTCCTTTTTATGCATGCACCATGCATATGTATCTATAAATATAGGTACACAAAATAAAATCGAGACACATCGAAATTCGAAAACATTATAGTCTATTTGTTCACCCAAAAAATATAATCTAGCTTGTTATTTGTATTTCTGTTGTTCAATAAAAATGAGTTCACAATCTCAACGTTCTTCCTCCAGGTATCTCTAGATCTGAGTTATATGACAGTGTTGTTTATCTTCCAAATATATATATATATATAAAAGGAGAGATAAGCAACTCTTTTATAATTACTCTACATCTTTACTATTCAAATTTCTTCTCGCTGAAGGAGGATATTTCTAGAAAGAAAAAAAAAAACTTCAAAGAATTAAATATATTTTAATCTTTATAAAATGAGAGTTTTTATTTTAATTTTCACTCTTCTAGGAATTGAAATTACTATTTTTTGTTCATTGTAAAATAATAAATTTTGGTTTGATGCTTGTAAAAACATTTTCTTTATTTTCATCCTTTCAAAATCTAAAATCAGTATTTTCAGTTTTTAATATTCATTTTGAAGTAAACAAGAATATTGATTCATGGTTGGGATCTAAAGTTAATAATTAGGTATCATATGATAACATGGTATTCCATACACCTATGAGTGTTACATAGGATGGTCACTTGAACTTCATTAAACACACAAGTTAATGAATTTCACATAACAATGGAGACTGAAAATATTTATTTCATATTTTAGAGACGAAAATCATTTATTTTTACAAGAACGAAATTAAAATTTAATTATTTTATATGACTAAAAAAAAGATAAAACCTACTTAAAATCACTCATAAAAAATATTAATGTTAAAATTATTTTATTTATTTTATAGTTATAGAATTACATAATCATAATATATTCTGATTACTATTTTTTTTTTTTCTGAAACTGTTGGTGCCTCTAGGGATGATTCTAACAAAGAGAACGATAGCATAAGCAATTATCTGGGAAACAAGACAGGATCTGCTGGCTCTAGGAATGATTCTGTGAAAGAGCATGATAGCGCTAGCAATTATCTGGGAAGCAAGGCAGATTCTGCAGGAAAAAATGGTTCTAAGAAAAGCCAAGGTGGATAGTAACTCTTGGCTTTACCCATGAAGGTTAAAACTAATATGAAATGGCAAACAAGCATAAGCTTTGACCATATTTTCTTTGTAGCACTTACGGCAGGAAAATCTAGCAAGGACTTACTATGGTTTGTCCATTGGTATTAATTAATATATTATTTTAATTTAGTTTTTTTTAACTACAAAATTATAAAAAATATATATTAAATATAATATGAGATTCGCATGTTGTCATTTTCTATAAATTTTAACAAATAAAAACGAATTAATGCTACGTTTAGTTTTATTGGAAGTGGAAAAAGTATATTATTTAAGTATATTTTTAATTTCTATAAATATGATTAAATAAAAAAAAAATTCTTCTGATAAATCTTTTGGTTGTTTGAAGTCATTATAAATTTTATTTTATTTTTAAAATAGTTTGTTATTAGTTTCTTAAAAATTATATGTATCTAAATATATTGTATCAGCGTGATACATGATCCGTTTGTTTTTTTTTTTTTTATAAATTTAAACAAACTATTCTATTAGATCGAAATGTGATATTTCTTTAATACATATCTCACATTATTAGTGATTAGTAATAGAAACCATTTTCATTAAAAAAATTATATAATAATTCATTTAAATTTTTTTTGTAAAATTGAAGTTATTTTTAAAAAATATTATAACTAAACTGTCATATATAATTGTATATCCCTATTTTCCCTCCCATGTATTATGTGTACGAGTAATTTTTCAAACAACCAGAATATCAGAGGGCAAAAGTGGCAAAGAAAGCGCCTAACAAATATAACTGGTTAGACTAACGACGCCGTTTCACTCCTTTTTACACGTATTGCGTGTAATAAGCGCGGATGGTTGGTTAGTTTGTTTATAATATTCACGTTACGTTCTGAGAAAATGGAGGGAACATATACAGCATAGAGACCAATTCAAATATTTGACAGTTTCTCCCATGCATTCAGATTGAAAGCTATATGGCTGTCCCAAAAAAAAAACCTTAACTCTACTTGTTTCTCAAGCCAAACCGACCACGCTGTGTTTTCTCGCAGAAAATGTTTTGGTAAATTACCCTTCTTTTCTATGAAACTCCCCTCGAGTCAATTTTATGCATTGCCCAAACACCATGGCACCATTGTGTCATGCTTGAATTTCTCATGTAACTCAAAAGACTCATTGTATTATTGAGAACTTTCATGGTATCCTCAAAAGTGTAAAATGTTTTGGTATATATGTTGTTATTGAGAATTTCTGTTTCCCTTTCTTTCTCTCTATAGAAGTACACAAATTAACTCATTCATCTATTAACTCTGTTCCAAAACCCTTATGTTTCTAAGACTGCGTAGTACCATACATATAGCAAAGGAATTTTGGAGAAATCTATTTTTGTTTATGCCTCTTTCCTTTACCTCGATCTTAAGAACTAGGTGATGAGCGTAGCTATAATTAACGAAATCTCATAGAGAAAGGAAGGGCCGAAGGGGCATGATGATGTTTTCGGTGTTATCGGTTATCACTTTGCTGTACTGAGTTTTTGAATAACTTTGTTTAAAAAAGGAAAAAAACAATTGAATAACTCACTCATGCTCGTTTTAATTTGAAGCTCGCACATGTATATATATAGGCTATAGCGCAACTCGATATTATGCTAATATACTCGAATCACATTGGGTAAATTCATCTGTAAGAATAATAATATGAAACTCAACTTTTTATTGCAAATTTTGTTAATTAGAATCAATAACAAGAACAATATAATCAAGCTAGTTTTTTGTCAACGGGAGAAATTTGAATGATACCATAAATATTATAATCAACAATTACATATAATAAATAAATGAACAAATTACAAATTAGGGCAAACTAGGAAATAATTAAGTACCCTCCCGTGAAGATAGTTCCTGATCTTTAAGTCTTCTTCTGATCATACCTTCTTGAAAAGACTTTCTGAATAGTTGGCAATGGAGTCCCTGAGGATTTAGTGTTGGAGTTATTACTCCGAGGGGCAGGCCTTGTAGTGTAGCAAAGAGCATTCTGAATGTTTATGCTTTTAGAACTCATGCTGCTTCAAAATGTGCTAAACCTAGGAACAATACTGTTGTATAAGGAGGGATCTAGAGTTATGACTTGATGGTTGAGGAAATCAAAGTATATAGATGCTTACAAATAATGTAATTGTTGTAGCAAACAATGTTTGGTTTTGTGTCTTGAATTTTTATGAAATGTGGTCTATTTATAGGTTTGGAGGAGAGGGTAAAGATGTGTATTGAACAAGGAACGTGCCATGTAATTGATATGAAATATACGTAGCTTCTGCTGCAAGCTTATTTACGCGCTTCATATTTGCTAACGTGGCATGGGATTATCTTATTTGTGCCTTCGCGGTTCATAGTTAACTATTTCGTGTTTTGTTTTGAAAAGTCAATGATTTGAACAAAAAAATAAAAATTAAGGGTTAAATATTAGTACTGTATTAGAATCTAGAAATAGGTTAAAATTATTTGTTTCTTATTTATCATAAAATTGTATTTTTAACTTTTATAAATTAATTATGAACTTTTTTATACAGGATAATATTATATTTGACATTTCTTATATATAAATAACGATAAAAAGGAAATGAACTATTTTTCAGAGATTAAAAACAAACACGGCCTTATTTATTGGACTAAAAATATATATTTAATGTAAAAACAATGTTTTTTATTTGTCTTTGCCTCCTTTTTCATTTATTTTGATTTTCTTACACTCATAATTTCTTCATGTTCAATGCGTAAATTTTTTTTTTTTATCAAATTTTGAAAAAAATGAATTAATAAAATAAATAAAGTGTGATAACTAAAAAGAAAAAAAAAAACTAACTGTTTTTTAAGCTATATCATTAACCACGTCAACTATTATACCAAACGAACTGTAGAATACTATAAACTTAAGCTAACGACGCCGTTTGACTCCTTTTTGGGGGTAATGCGTGTGAGAAGCGTGGATGGTTAATTTATAACTATTAATCCATTTAATTACATTCTGAGAAAATGGAGGGAACCTACAGCATAGACCAATTTTAAATGTTTAACAGTTTCTCTCACAAATAACCATTCAACATGCAAGCTGTCCCAAAAAACCTTAACGCTTCTTGTTTCTCAAGCCACCTTAAAAACCGAACACATTGACTTCTTTTTTCACAGCAGATTTGACTCATTTAATTTGATGCATTACCCAAACATTGTCGAAAGAATTATAGGATTAATTCGGTAATAAAAGAAAAAGAAAGAAAAAGAAATCATGAATTTGAATTTCAATCTCACAGTTAACCCATAAAACTAATAGGAATGACAAAATGGACCATGATTTATGGATCGGCTTATCACTTGCCAAAAAAATAATGAGACAAGGGTGTTCCTCACTTGTCAATCCGTTTAATCTGTTAACTCAAATGACAGTTAATTATTTTTGCTTTTTGCGACTTTTAACGTACGCTTTGAAAAAGTCAAATGTTTTGAACCAGTCTGAACAATGGACATAAAAATTGAGTGTAATTAACATGCTATTTAATTTATTGATATTTAAACCATCAATTGCACATACAAATTTGTGTAAAAATTAAGAGGAGTGAATATGAAATTTACAACATACTTAAGACTTAATTAATTACTAATAACAATATAGACTTATTTATTAGTCGAAATATTATCTATTAACTTCTTTTTCATTACAATATCTTATTTGTAAACATAGAACCTAAACAAGTTTGGAAAAAAATATTGAATCTTTAACTAATGGAAGAATTTGTTGTTGCTTATTTTTTACCTTGTTTTTGGCTATTCTTAGAACCCTTTTGGCCCGAAGAATCTTTCTTCTGCCAGAAAATCTCCTGTGGAATCATTCGATTTGATTACTTTCTAGAAAATCCAATGACTCACTTTCTACAACATCAACTTCTTGGTTGGAATGCAACTCTCAATGCTAGATGGTGTGTGTTATGGTATGAAGCTGTTTTCTATATCCGGAATTTCCATAACAAGTGTATTTTCAAGGAAGCCAGGTCGGACTACTATAAACTCATGCATAATATTATTTATTTGTCATGGTCTTGGCTGAGTGGGTTCTTTAAAGACTTAAAGTACAGTTTTGCTCAATGGTTAGCAAACCCTAGAGCATGCATATCCTCTTGTAGTAATTTTGCTTACTTTGCATTTGTGTGGGGGCTATATTTATTATTTTGGGGAGCTGATGTATTAGCTGCATAATTTTTGCTTTGGATAGATATCATACCTTTTAGTATGTTGGTATATCGCCTTATATTCTTCTTCTAGAGTATATAATGAGATGAGATTCAGTGCAGGAGATTGGGGGGGATACTAATGTTAATGTGTACATTAGGGATTGACATTTACTTTTTGTACTCCAACCTGAATGGCACCTCTAATAGTGTTTCATATATACTTTTTTGCTGAAAAAAAAACTAAATTAAAAGTAAAAAAAAAATCATCACAATAAAAATGTAAATTAGCAACGTTTATTTTGCTGTGTCTATGATGGAATTATCAACTAAAATAGTGATTTTCATGTAATTCACAAAGTTTGTCATTAGTCATGTTTAACGATTAGAATTTTACTGATGGATTTTGTGATTGCTATTGTAAATAGCGACAGATTGTATGGATTTAGAGACTGCTTTAGTTGGTCTCTAACTTTATTTTATTTTTTTAAAGTGTTTTAGAGGAGTTTAATCATCGTTTAAACCAAGAAATTTATACTTCATTTTATATTCTTCCAGTATCTTTGTACATATTTCTATCATTTAATTTCATACAAATTAATTATATTATTTTTGTATATTATGATAGATTAAGTTTTAAACCTATGGCCTCGTATTATTTCAATTTAACCATTAGACCAATCTTATTGGTTCTGACTAGTATATGATATGAATTTATATTAAGTTTTCATTGAGTTTCTATTACGATCTTTGAGTATAGTTCTCTTGAAGTTGAAAATTTCAAAATAACTTATTATTGAAAATTATATTAATTAATCTCTTCAGTCAACATAAAGAGATTTAGCACATACAAATTTGTGTAAAAATTAAGAAAGAAGATTACTGAATCTGAAATTTACAACATACTTCAGACTTAATTAATTACTAATAACAACATAGACTTATTTATTAGTCGAAATATTATCTATGCACTTTTTTTTATTACAATATCTTATTTGTAAACACTAGAGCCTAAACAAGTTGGAAAAAAATATTGGATCTTTAACTAATGGTAGAATTTGTTGTTGCTTATTTTTTAGCATGTTCTTGGCTACTCTTAGAACCCTTTAGGCGCCAAGAATTGTTCGATTGGATCACTCTACCACTGGTAGAGTGAGAACCCTCTGTTCCATTAGAGCTTGCAGGGTAGCCCAAAACATCGCTAGCACTATCATGCTCTTCCACTTCTTTACCACTGGTAGAGTGAGAACCCTGGTTTCCCGTAGAGCTTGCCTTTTGGCCCAAATCATCGCTAACATCATCACGCTCTTTCACTTTTTTAGGATCATTCCTATATATAGAAGGTGAGATAGTTTAAGAAAAGAAAAAAAAAATAGAGGATCAATAATTAAGATCATGTAATAATGTATAAATTAAATATTATAATTTTAATAATATTTTAGTGATTTTAACTGTTTATCAATATGATTTAAATATGAACCTTTTTAACGAATTCCCTTTTATGATATTAAAATATATATATATATTTTTTCTAATTTATTAATAACATTCTTCTTAGGTTTTTCCTTTTTTTTTTTTTTTTTCATACTCATCCCTATTATTGAGTGTAAAAATTGAAATGTTTTTCTATAATTTTTTTTAAAAATAAATAAAAAGTGAGACCCACAAAGTTACCGGCCAACCCATCCAAAATAAGAAAAGAAAAAGGAGAAAAAAATATTTTTACACATTAAAGATCCAAAAATATTTAATTTCTATAACTACATAAAAGTTTCCTTTTAATTCCTATCCATAAAAATATTTCATTTTAATTCTTACAAATATTATTTTTTTACCCCTCTTAATCTTCAACGTATAGATTAAAACGGATTAAAATGATATTTGTATAGACTAAAAGATATTAAAAGGACTAAAATAAGATGTTTTTAAATATAAGAACTGAAAGAAAATAAAGAATAAATGAGTTATTAAACTTTCTTTTTTATAATATAAAGAATATTTATAATATTTCATATATATACTTAAATTTATTTCCTTTCATTTTCTTTAATAGAAATGTAATATTAATGTTATATTTATTTAGTGCCAGATTAAAAAGAAAAAAACCATTAAAATAGAAAGTAACTCTTATAGTTGATGAGACTTACTTGGATGGTGGACTCATATTGAACAATAGAAACACAAATGCTATACTAGATTGTTTTCGATGTGAGACCAACATGGCAGCATCTATTACAATATTTATAGCATTTCCATCTTGGAAGAAAATGCTATGTAACTCATGGTAAATTAGCTAGAAGTCTCATGCAAAACTAGAGTTCGATCGTAATTACACGTAACAGAGTAGTTAAGAAGTTTCAAAATTTAAATTCATGATTTGAATCAATCTTAGTTACTAAGGTGATGATGAAATTGCATCGGTTGATTAAATGTGTGTAGCAAATTTAATCAGAGCACGAATAGGTCTTGATACGCTATCTCAGTCTTCTGCTGTGATACTGTTTTTCTCTATTCTGGAAATAGTTATTGAACTTCTCCCTTATTGCATGCGAAGTAGCGTTTTGCATTTCTTCGTTTATTCGACACATTTTTTGTACATGACAATTAATTAATTGGCTTCCTTTTTTATTATTTTCCTTTTAATTAATTAGCCAGACAAAGGTCTGTTCTCTAGCTAGCTCTCATTTTATTTAAACCATTTCCTTGGTTATTGGATATCTTTACACAGAACATAAATTTCGTTTTCTATCGAAAATACTAGATATATATCATTTGATTTTAAATTAATTTAATGAATAATTTTATTACTTTGCTTGTTATAATATTGGATGCTTGTTCTAAAAGAAATTATGTGATTTCAATCGTTATGGGTCGGCTTGTACAAGTTTTTCAACTGATTTGCAGGGAAAATGAAAGGACACTTGCTGTGTTTGAAGAAAACTAGATATTATATTGTTTCTTTATTTCCAAAATACAAAAAACTATTTTTTGTTCAAACACCATTCTTTTCATAACTAATTCCAAAATATAGAGACTGCAAGTGCATAATAAATAAGACCGCGTCTGAGTGACACAGTTCATTACGTGTCAATTCACTTCACATGGCGTTTTGATTCCATGTAAATTGTAATATAAAACTATGTACAGTTCTCCAACAACCAATTTATATAAAATAAAATAAAGCTAAATGCATATATAAAACTATATATAAGTAGATTTTTCGCTTATTGCATTTATTAAATATAAGTTATAATTAATTTTGGCATTATTATTATTAAGTATTATATTTATTAAAAATAATATATTTGTGAAATTTAATAAATATATTATATATATTTCTCAAACATATGACTTCTCATATAAATTAATATTTATTAGAAATTTATTATGAAATAAAAATAATTTTTTTACACAAAAATAAAAAAATAATTAAATGTTCTTTAAAATAGGAAAACTATATATATATATATATAAATATTGATAACTGTATAGAGTAATTTATCACCTAATCTCTATCCTTAATTATTATTATTATTATAAGCCAATTCTTATTAATTCTATTTAAAAAATAGTTGTGCTTTAAAAACATTATTTTTAATTGTTATTGCTAATATATAAAATATACTATAGGTTTAAAGTAAATAGGTTTTTGCATTTTTTTTTTCTTTCCTTTTGTGAATAGACGGATAACGGATGGTTCAGCTTTAGAAGTTAGTCTAGACTGAACTCTAGAGGAAATTAATGTGATCACTATCCATGGTTTAGTTTAGTCATCGACCAAAATCCTTGGACCAGTTATGTCATATCAACCTTATTTACAATATATGCTTTTACATCTAGAGGAAATTATGTCATCATCAACCTTATCAATTGAACCAACCCTAGCTCATATCGTTAGCTTGAAGCTGTTTTATTTTAACATGATACTTTATTAATAAACTATCAAACCCTAATACAAACTTCTTGTAGAATATATATAAAAGACTTATTTGTATGTATGTATATATATAAAAGACTTATGAACCAAAAATACTCTGGTCGTAAGAGATTTGCGTTATTTTAATTGGTTATCTGAATTGTTTGTTAATTTTAAATAGGTCCCTTATAAACTTATGTCAGTGTATATTACCATTAATTAATTCGTATTAAATTTGCTTGGTCGGATACGGATTATTCATATGAAAGGATTGAAAATGAACTCAAACATGATTAATCCTTGTAGGTTCTACAGTTGTAAATTTGATGAGTAATATCATCACTGAAGGACGTTCTATTTCGAGGCCACCACATTTCGATGTCAAAAATTACACTGAATGGAAGGAGCGTATGAGAATATTCATAAAATCTATCGACTTTGGCTTGTTATAAAAAATGGAACAAAAAATCCAACAACGCTAGTAGACAATGAAGAAGTGGAGAAAAGTGAAGATGAATACAATGAAGAAGACATGAATTTCATCATTTTAAAATAGATTGGAGATTTAGCCATTTTGGAGAGTCTGCTTAACATGATTCCACGCTTAACGAGAGCATCTAGGTGAAATCAAGGAATTTTGTGGAGACTTGACACTAAGCCTGCAGCTTTGAGAGCAACTATCGAAGATTGAAGAGGCACTAAGTCTGATTTGGGGCTTAGCGAAGTTTCTCTCTTTGTGAAAAAGAATTCGCTAATCCCCATTTGGCACTGAGCACAAGACCCCTTTCTCGCTAAGCCTCATTTAGCGCTTTAGCGCAACGTCACTTATGCAGAAAAAGACAAACGCAGTATGCTTTACTCTTAAGTACAAATGGGTCAGATTAGGTTATTTTATTCATTATTGATGGAGCCTAGGGATCAGAGCGTCGTCATAGTGTTCCATTCTATTTTTCATCTTGCTTCTTCTTCTCCATTACTCATGTACCTAACCTCCATGGGCCCTCCTTTTACCTTCATGTATAACTAAACTCCTTTAGTTGAGATTTGAGAAAGTTATCTAAATCTCATGTAAACTTCTCTTGAGTTTTATATAAGTTTGAATTTCGAATTTATTGTTTTATCTTCTTCTCTTAATGTTTTCTTGGGTGTGGCCTACCTTCGATTGTTGCTTGGGTGTATTAATTGTTGGAAAGCTTTTCTATACCTAGAAATGAAGATAGTAACTAATAACGCTTATGCCTAGGGATAGGATAAGGGTCATCAACCATTTTTTCTAATCTCTAAGCTCCATGCAAGTAGCTTCATCAATTGAATCAAGGGATTGATGAGTTGATGAAACTACTTAAGCTCTCTCTATCTAAGGAATTAAGGTTAGGGTAATTTGGTAGATTTATGGTAAATTCATAAGTTCATCTTGTATAATTGCTTGGTTGGTTTATATGGGAGGATGATTGGGCGGAATCAAACCCCAATTGCTTCCTATCATTACATCTCCGTTTTTGCACACCACATGTTTGTTTTAAGTTCTAAACCAAATTTACATTGTTTACATTCTAGTTTTTAATTGAGTTATAATGCTTTTCAAAGTCATTTTTCACACACCCTCTATTTTAGTAATACAACTTGCATAGTTAAATACCTTATGTGAATCTTTGTGTTTGATATTTGGTTTCTTACCATTTTTATTTACTTGAATGATCTTTGGTACACTTGCCAAAATCCTATCAAAACTATCAATTCAAACATATAAAATTTTAGTACAAGTAAAATCAACAAATGCTAGCAATAAAATAACATATGACCAAGTTCAATAATGACAAGTAAATTCAATAAAGTCATGGAGTTATAAATTCTAAGTACATACTAAGGACATGCATATCCATAAAGGAGATGTAATAAGCTAACTAAAAAAAATAGTCCAAACAATCTAGAGAGATGATGGAACAAGCATCTCATATTGGTACTTAATTGGAAAAACACACAAAAATAAAGCATACATTGGTGACACTTATAACTTATTTCATTCATTTTGTTGTAGCTCTACTCTTTGTGCTTTCCCTCAAAGTTGACATTGGTGACACCTAGAGGTACAAGTTAACCATATATGATGTTAGTGTTCCAAACCTAAGAGCAATTTTATTCGTGTAAATCGAAACATTCATAAAATTCATCTAAGAATAAAAATAAATCAACATATATTTGACTAAATTGCAATTAACTTGAGTGAAACCCTAACACTAACGAGTGAAATTGAACATTCCAAACTAGAAAGGCAATGTAAACACATATATTAGAGGCCACATAGCATCATAAATGAAGAACCAAGTCACAATAAGCACAAATAAGCCAAACAAACACCGATATCTCATATCCCCAATTGCAAAAACCTTAATCCCTAATTCAGTAAAAAAAAAAATAGCTAAAAAGAAGAGAGGAGAACTAATTATGCATAAAATACAAACGCTTAAGGGCAAACATACCATACGCAGTAATAATAGTGAACCTAAGTCTAGATATCGTACCTTAGAAATTAGAAGTGGTTCCTAAATAATAAATCTATAAAGGACAAGTGATTGAAAAGTTGGTTTGAGTTGTAATTTAATTGTAAAGAGAAATAAAGCAAAAAACACTTGGGAATAATAAAGGTTAAAACATATTAAAAGATTTAGGGTCGTGAATTCAAACTTATTTTTATGTTCCCCCTATTTTTCTATTTTAATTAAACCTCAACTATCTGTTCAATTACCAAGCATGTCTCTTAATATAATAATCAAAGTTTGGTCATTTATTGAAAATTCTCTTCTCCCTAATTTATTTTCTTGTTGGTCATGAAAGAATAAATTAGAGATAAGGTTTTAAGTTTAGAGAGGTTAATTAATCAATGTTAATTAGATTGAGAATTTTAGGTATTAGTTTGGTCATGCAAATCCTTAAAATTCAATCTATGCATAAATTTATCAATTAAAAGTGTTGATCATGACAACTAATCAATTTGGATTATGGGGTGATCGATCCCAAATAGCAGTAAGAATAACGCAAAAATATAATTGAAAAAAAAAATTAAGAGACTTTATTGGAAATAGAAAAATAAGGTTCACATAATAGGTTCTACATCACAACCCTAGACTATGAATTTAGCTAGCCATAGACATAGAGAAACAACAATCCACAAAAGAAAGCAGTAGAGACATTAAAGGAAAAGAAATTTACAAAAATTATTCCCCACGATGTTTCTTACTCTATAGTTCCTTCAGGAATTCTCAATACTCTAAAGAAAGTATGCAACAAGATAAAAAGATTGGTTCCTAAAAAATATGAAAACTAGGCTGTTTATAGAAATAAAGTATAGCTGTCACATGAGGGTATGCATGGGTTCAAGCGCAATGCCATGCATATTTTACAAAGTGGAGACTGTTATGCACGGCCTGGTGCTTGAGGATGTTGATAATCGTTTTATATACGTAAATATTGCATCATATTTTGTAGCGATTATCCTATGTTCTCAGGATTTTTAGCTTAGTTTGAATTTATTTTATATAAATTTGTATAGTTTTATTAATTCTAACCATAAGTAGCTATTTTGTGAGAAATATATTCAAATTCATGTTTTGTACGCCTATGTTCAAGAATAATGGAAGACAAAGAATTGAGACAACTCATGCTTAGCGCCACCATTCGTTGAGTGCACCTACCGCTGAGCGCCACTTAGTGTTGAGCGAGGCAGGCGGTTTATGAAGTGCTGAGCACAAGGTTGTGCTAAGCGAACGTTTATCTCGAATTGAAGATTAACTAAGCACTTAGTTGCGTTAAGCGAAAGTTCACTTATAATATATAAGCTTCACTTTGTAATAAGAAGAGACTTTTATAGGATTGAGCTGCTTCTTCCATCCCGTGTTCTTCCCTTCCATTTTTATAAGTTTTTCATGACAATAAGAGGTTGATCCATCTATGTTGAGGACTTGGAACTAGGTGCTAACATGTAAACGCTTTCCTTCATATTTATTCATTGAATATTTAGTTTAAAATCCATTACTCTATTTTATCGCTTGTTATATGATTTGATCCGTTATATATGCATGCTATGGAGTTTGATTATCATAGACACATGCTTTTGAACTTGGAACTAAGAATAGGAAAGAATATATCACTAGACATAGGGTAAACTCCATCCTTTCTCTATTTTTATTATATGTTATATGATTGGCTTGTTATATATGCATGTTGCGAGGTTTAGATGTTATAGACATATGCTTTCGAATTCAGAACTCAGAGTGGATTCTAATGAAATGTATTTCTAGACATAGGATAGATTTCATTAGCTTTGTAAAGATCTCTCGAGCTTCACCAAACCACTCAACTGAATTTACCAAGACATTAGGAGTGAGGTTGAGCAATTTAGGCTTGATTTGATGAGATATCACGTTTTGAGCACTTCTAGATTGAAGTTAATCTGAATTATTGCTTTGAATAGAGAATATATTTTGCATGTTTACATGAAAGCAAACTAGTTGAACCAAAGCCTTAACATATCTATCATCATCGTTCCACATCTACGCATTCCAACTACTCGATCTTTGTTATGAACCAAGTTCCTTATCTTGTTATTTATCTTTATAATATTTAGATTATTTTTTGTTGTTATTCATGCTTTGCAAAACAAACCAATACTAAAACCAAACTAGTGTTTAGGAACTGATAATCTTACTAGCAGTCAATACGGAAAATTTCCTGTATATTCGATACTAGGATCTTCCCTTTTAAACTACTTATGCAATATTTGGTATGCTTGCCAAAATATTTCATCAAGTCACTCGCTAAGCGCTACATTACGCTTAGCGATAGTTTGCCTTGAATTGTTGTTTTGCTAAGCTAGTTATGCAACATTTTGCAGATCGAGCTAAGCGCGAATCTACGCTCAACGAAGTTTTAGCTCAAAGTGTTGCTTTGCTAAGCATCATGTTGAGCTTAGCGACATTTTGGCTCGAATTGGCATCTCGCTAAGCGCAAGATTGCGCTAAGCTAGCTCTACAACATTCTGCAGAGCGAGCTAAACGCGTTTCTTCGCTAAGCGACATTTTAGTTTGAATTACTTCTCTGCTAAGTGCGAATCTTCGCTTAGCGAAAGTAAATAAAAAAAAAAATATATATATATATATATATATATATATATATATATATATATATAATTGTGTGAGGAATCCCTTAAAAGTAAAGACTAAAAAAGGATTTATCAATTAACTAGAATGAGGTAAATTAAAGAAATAAAGATATTGGGAAAAAAAAACCCTTAAATCTAAATCCAAATCGAGATAGAGATAAAGTGTGAAGGCAAATATCTCTACCAAAAGAAGACAAGGTTGCAATGCGAGGTAGAGAAGAGAGGTAGTGGTATCAGATGAGAAGAAGACTTCAGAAATATTTGAGAAAAAAAAAGTGAAAATAAAACCTAAAGCTATTTTCTTTAAAAATACTCAAAAAAATAGTGTAACATTCGTGATGACTATTATATTAGTCAGAAAAAATAATATATTTTTGATGATTTTTGCTGACCCTCGCAAAATATCAGTTAGTAAAAACACACACACACATAGTGGTTTGATTTGTAAAGATGCATAATTATATTAACTAAAATAATTATACTCATGATCTGAGAATCAAATCAATAAAAATAAATATGTAACTAATAGTTTAAGAGTTTAATGGTGATTGACTTAAAACTATTTTACATTTACATGGATCACCCATTACACTCATAATGTAAATATGTAAATAAGAAAGTTGTCTTAATTATAAGTTATGTAAACATCACGCTTGACGATATACCTCATGTTTTTCTTTAGAAATATAAAGGATTTTTAATTTTTAATTCATAAAAATATATAGTTATATTATTTTTATACAAAAACAAATAGTTGTATTATTAATTAAAATAATTATGTATAGCATGATTTTCATAATCTGAAATTTTGAGTTGACAACACAAGTATATATTTTTATTCAAATTTAAAACATAAAAAATTCCATATTTAATATTATTTTTCTTATGTGTGTGTAATATGCATTATTAATGTCGATCCCCTTAAACAAAGTATGATCAACAAATCAATCCTAACCATAAGATGCTGAAATAAAAGACAAAATTGATTTTATGTATAATAAAGATGAAAATATTACATGAAAGACTAATCTAACTCAAAATCATAACATAAGAAATATGGATTTTTTAGTTATTATTAAAAAAAAAAAAAAAGGATCAACAAGTTACAGTATTATATAAGCATTATCTTTACTTTCTTAAAAAAAACATTATCTTAACTTTGTATTTCTCATATCAAAACAAAAACATAGAAAAATGAATATATTATTTTTATAATTAATGTCAGTATTTTTTTCCTTTATGATGGAAACATATTTTTAAAGAAAAAAACTAATAATTATCAACTGTATTATAATATATAATTTTATTATTGATATTTCTCATTAAAATTATATAAGAAATACACAAAGATAAAAATTTGAAGACAATCATTTATATAATTAAAATAATATAATAAATATGTCAATATAAAATTAAATTAATATAAATCAATATTCATAATTATGTTAACATATTTTTAAAAATTTATATTCATTCTTGATATAAAATTTAAAAACTATTAATGAATACATTAAAATATGTACATTGTGAAAACCTACATTTTTCCTGCATGAGTTTTTTCTTAGGAAGCAGCATGAGTTATTACACTGGTATATTCATAAAATATAAAATATGTTGGGTAAACTGCCAGAATTACATTTGTAGTCTAAATATTTGGGAAATAAAGTGGCAATTTACCGTTTATTTACATATAGTATATATCTTTGGAAGTTTGAATTCTTATACCAATTAATATACAGCGCGTTAACAACTTCAATTCTAATGGATCCTTCAAACAAGTTCTCTTCTATTTTTCTCCTTTTCTTTTCTGAAACCTTTGAGCATTTCACACAATGACACATTCAGAATTATTCTTCTTTAAGTTAGAACACTAGTACGTAAAGTTCATCGAAATTTTCTCTAATCTTCCAACTTGGACAAAGGGATATATTCAAAATTATTCTTCTTTATTTTTCAATAAAAAAAAAAATTGGTTACATGTATATGCAATAAATATACCATATATGTACGATGAAACTATTGGTAATTTCACGTTAAACTCATCAACTTGGTCATGATTCAATATCTGAAATGCTGCATGAATTACATGGTAGTTCCTTTTTAATTATGCATGCATGCAACATGTACCCTAGCTAGGTTATAAATAGAGGCACAATGCAATAGAAGGCCATATCCAAAACATTAATAGAAAACAATTAGTATATACAGTCTATACTCCATACCACAATATAATGGGTTCACCACCTCAATCTTCCCGTGGAAACAGTGGTTCGCGTACAGCTGAAGGTACTGGCAGAAAGCAAATTGAAACAGGAAGTGTTATTGGCAATTTACAACATGGAGAAAGCGGTTCTGGTTCGCGTACATATAAAGGTACTCCGAGAAAGCAAACTGATAAACGTGAATATATAGGCAATCCGGATTCCAACGGCCAAGGAAATGGTCCGCATAAGGAGTCGACCTAATGGTTATTTTATATATATATATATACGAGAAAAAAGAGATATCGAGAAATATATTAACTATCAATGTTGTTTAGTTTCCAGTCTAGTGCTTATGAATAAGATGTTCTAAGTACGTACGTACTAAGAATTACATGCATGTGAATTTAGATCAATATACACTAAATTTATTTACATATAGGATTATAATTAAGTAAGTAGTTTGTGAATTTTGGATATATATACATGCACAAGTATGAAGTATACGTACTTTTTCTTTTTTTTACTTTCTATGTAAGTTTGTACCTATATTTAATGGTTTATTAATAAAGTTGCATGTTATTCCAAGTGAATGAGCTAGCTGAAGATTTGTTCAATATCTTGTTAATATGTATCAGGGAATTTAATTCTTGCATATACAGTGTAACCACAAATTCAACACCTCTTCTACACATAGAACTAATAAAAATAAAATGCAAGTAATAAAATAATTAAAAATACAAAATGTCCAGCTGCTGCCAAAGCCAAATATAATAAAAAAAAAAAAAAAAATCTAACATTTAAATAAAAATGTAGAAACTCGTGACTCTTCCCTTCATCTAGATATATATACATGCAGAAAGGAAATTCACAATTTATGTTAATTACCATAAAATATGTTCTGAAAGGATAATTGTATATATGTGATACTATTAGAATATTTCATTTTTTATATTTTGAAAGATTAAAAATATACTAAAAATAATCATTCATCTTACGTATCACAATCTAATAAGAAACATAGTAAAAATGAGTCAAATTATCTTATTATCTTTCAATCAATAAAACAACAAAATAAAATCAAAAAAATATATAATTAACTTCAATTGGTATTATTTTTACTCGTTTATTTTTTGGGAAAATCTTATCTTTCAGATAGTATATAAATTTCATAAAAAAACAAGCAGTTTTTCAAATAAAAGAAAAAGTATTAGAGCTTCAATGAGTTGCTATTCCAGCTATAGAGAAATATTGTTAGCATGTTGTTACTCAAGATGTTTTGATCTTGATGGTTGTCCTAGTTAGGTTGCAAAAGGCGTACACATAATCCAAGTTTGTGACTATAGTTATTATTTATTTTATCAATTCCACATAAAAATAATATTCTTTGTCCACTAATATACTCCGATAAAAATATAAAATGTACTATTTAAATATAATATATTTATAAAATATAAAATATTTCGTGTGAACTTGAAAACAAAAATAATTAGACTCATTATTGCAGTATACATTGCATATTTGGGAAATGAAGTAGCAATTTAATTAATTAATAAGAAATGGCAATGTTATGTCTTTGGAAGTTTGAATTTCGATTCTTATACGAACACGTTACACGGCATAATGTTAATCAGAAAACTCAGATGATATATATAACCCATTCGTGTTCTGTTTTTCTTCTTCTTGCTAAATGATAATCAGAGCTACGTCGTGCATTGTTATTTCTTTTAATTTACAATGAAATTTGTTACGACTACCATTAAATTAAATGCAGGAAAACATTAGAAATTTCAGATGAATTTAAATTACTAAGACTGACTGAGGCATTCAACATTTCAAACCACTACCACTTTGTTTTCGCGTGGTTGTGCATTTAATTAAGTTCTCGAAGCAGAGCAAAACACGCTAAATCGATTCTAATGTTAATGTCTTTCGAAATAGGCACAACATTTCATAGATTTTTTCCCTTTCTAGTCTCAAAGATTTGAACATTTCACAATGACATTCAGACATTTCATTGAAGTTTTCTGTAATCTTCCTAATTGGACAAGTCATTAGTGTGTAAAGTCCAAAGGGATTCAAAATTCCTTTTTTGAAAATAAATATCTGTTTTCTATTTATGCAATAAATATACTGCGAAATAGGTTATTTACATTGGCAATTTCACGTTCATTAATTAAGTTATTAAGACTCAACTTAGATATTCAATACCTCAAACTATAGTTACTCTGTTTCGTGTAGTTATGAAATGCATGAATTACATTTACACGGTAGTTCTTAGGCATGTAATTATAAATAGAAGACACAACCACAACACATTGCCATATCCATAAGTCTGAAAAGCACATAAAAAACAACATAGTTCATATAGCACATAAACATTGTTCCCTCACCATTTTATTTCTCAACAAGAAATGAGTTCAAAATCACGTTCTAAGAATGATAGCATAAGCAAGGATATGGGTTATACGAACGATTCTGATGGAAAAAGTGGGTCCCGCTCTACAAATGGTAGTGAGACACAGTATTATTCTACCACAGGTGATGGAATTGGTTATAAGGGGGGTTCAGAAAGCAAAAATGGTTCACGATATTCTAATGGTAGAGCGACAAAAGATGCATATGCTATCATAGGCTATAACAACAATGATTCAAAGGAAAAAAAAGGTTCTAAGAAAAGTCAAGGAGGATGGTAACTATTTTATTTGAAAAATGAAAATTGAAAATTCAATGCTTGTTTGTATTGAAGGAAAGAAGAAGAAGAATGCAATGCAATGCAATTCGGAAATAAATTTGCTCGGTGATTTTTGTGGCTAACTTTTATTTTGTATTCTTTTATAAGTTCTTATTAACAGTAGCTTCTTCAGTATAATGAGGTTGCAATTTATATATTTTGTACAATAAAAATACAGAATGTTTTGGTCTCATTGTTTTATTTTGTTTTCTCTTGTTATTGGGATAGAATTCAAGTTTAATCCTAATCAAGGATTAAGCTATGTTGTGCCAAATGAATTGAATTATCTTTCCTTAGCCAACAGCTATAACTCCTGCTCTTAATGGGAGATCTAAACTAGTTTAATTGATGAAGGAGTTTCTCCTTCAAACGGATAAATCTTGACTATTTAAATACTAATTCGTAATTCCATGAATTCAATTAGGGATAACAATGTGGATTTAGACCTTATGGGTACCAGCAAAAATATCCATAAGCGGGTAGAATAATAACTTGTATAATTGAGGATAGGGATGAGAAGGCATTTACTTGTCAAATCTCACGAGATGGATGCAGGTATGGGTACTATAGTACCCACCCTGCCAAAAATTTAATATATTATATAAGAGTGTATTGAATTAGGATTTTAAAAGATTTTTTAAAAAAAATTCAGTTAACGAGATAAGGCTTTATTGTTGTTGTATAATAATTAAGATGTGATTTTTCGATTCATAAGTCCTTTTTTTAAAATTATTTCTATGTAAATTTGTATTTATATTTAACGGTTTATTAATAAAGTAGCATGTTATATATAATCAATTTTCAAAAGTTAGTTATGTAGTGAAGCACTGTTCAATTGATAAGATTAATGATAATAAATGAAGTATTTTGTTAATTATTTTTTAGCGACGAATAAGTTCTAGGTGTTTGGTACGTACTAGTTCAAGCAAAATCTTCAATTAATGAATCAGAAGGGTCAAACTCGGTAGTGTTTTACATAAACACATTAATGTTGTCAAACCTTCAGTTTTCAATTCCCTCGTTTATTTGCATTATGGTACAACCTATGTGAATGGTTGGTAGGTATAAAAGCATTAAATGTATAAATGAGACAATTAATGCTCCCACATTCAAATCAAGAACTAGAAGAGAAACCTTCAATAGTCCTTAATAGTTAAACATATTCAAAGACACTTAAGCCTATTATTTTATAAATTAATTCTAGTAAATTAGTTTAATCTATCTGAGTAGTATATCATGTCAATTCAGCTGATCAAGTTTTTATTAATTATTGCAATTTTAATATACTGCTATTTAATTATGCTGAAGATTTCAAAATAACTTCTGTGTTGAAAAATATATTAATCATTTGCAATCTATATATCTTGGAAATTATTCAGAAAAAAAAAAAATCTTGGAAATCAAGCAGGAATTTACAGTTTCTTACATAATAAGTAAGTATCAGAGATTATAAGCCAATATTATATTTTAAAAGTTTGAATTCATATACAAACACAGCGTGTTAATTAACAACTTAAGACTGATCCTTCAACCTGCGGAAATGCCTCTCCACTTTCACGTAACAGACGTAGACCAAATTCATCACGATTAGTCATAAAATTTACTTGCTTATTACAAACGTCCATTATAATCTATAAAGTAATTTAATTTTTAGCGTGTTTGTCATCTGCAAGAGCGTCGAATAAACAAAGAAATGCAAGACGAAACTATGCATGCAATAAAGGAGAAGTTTATTAATATAGTAGATTTCAGAATAGAGAAAATATATATATATCAGAAAACTGAGATTAATTGCGTATGATAGATCATTCATGACTCATTGGTGCCGTGTTCTTTTTATTCTTTTCATTTACTATGAAATTTTTTTAAGACTTAAGACGACACATGATGGAAAACATTAGCAATTTCACCTTAACTAGATCATTAATTAAGACTCAACTAAACTTAATTATATGAGGCTCATGAATTTACCATGAGTTACGTAATACGTTCCTTTATAAATGTATGCACCATGCATACATATATCTATAAATATAGGGTCTCGACTCTCCAAAACAGATCCAAAACATTAACCTAATCTATTATTTGCATTTGTATCATTCGATAACAATGAGTTCACCACATCAACCCAAGTATTATTATCACATATTAATCTTAACTATTTGAATCTCTCTAATTAGTATTATTATTTCTCAAACGTATATTCTATCTCAGTGACTGAGTTTAGGAATGATTCTGAGAGAGGCATGATAGCATAGACAATTATTTGGGATACACAAACAACACTGCTCGCTAAACCGGTTTGCACTCTAACCCTCCCCAAAATGATGACACGAGGTAATTTGGGCCATGGACAAGATTCTGGACGACCCAACACAGGTTCTAGGAGTAGCCAACAAAGGTCGAACAAATAATTAAAATAATATATGTAAAATTCTAAACAGGTAAATATATTTTCGTGAGTTTAACCGTGATATATCGATAATATATAATTTTTCTTTTCTTTTCAATATTACACTTCTTTTTTCCTTTTTGCTTTAGATTGATTGTTTGGAGTTTGTGGCTGAATTAAACCTATAATCACTCCTATTCACTATTCAATTTTTGTTTTGCAGGTTTATTCTTATGTGGAACGTATGTTTAAAGGTCATGTTTTACGACAAATTCTACTATTGGTTAATTAAATATTCAATGTTTATTTTCAACTCGTTTAGACAGTAATGTTTAGGAATAAAATACCAAGAACTACATGTTCAGTGTGAGTCATAAGTTAAATAAGTGTATATGATTTGTAAGTAAGTTGGGTGTATATTTTGGATTCCCAGATCTTTCTTATTTTCAAGGAGGTATGAGAAAAGAAGACTTACAAGGGAATTTTATTTTTTCATGGAAGATAGACTTATTTCCTAGTTTACCCTACTTTGTTTGTCCTTTTTTTTTTTTTATGTAATTGATTATAAAATTTATGGTATCGTTTTAAATTTCTCAATTCATCAATGAATCAGATTTTCTTTAAGAAAAAACTCATGAGTACAGCAAAGTGATAATTAATAGACTTAATTATGGTTTTAATTATCATATTTTTTTTTAATTTGTAATTTTATTTTCCTAATTTAAAATTTGCAATTCCATATTTTTAAAATCAAGCATTTTTTATCCCCTAATTTGTTTGGTATGGTTATGCATTGAAGCAAGTTATCGAAGTAGAGAAAACACGCTAAATTGCTCCTAATGTTAATGTCCACGAGTTACATAGCACCGTGAAACATTTGAATTCGTATCGTTTGATTATCAAATCCAGTTCTGTATGAGACTCATGAATTAATGAATGATGAACACGAGTTACATTGCACCTTCCTTGCCCGGTCCTAACATATTAGAGACTCAGGACAAAATTATGATTAAAGAATCTTTATATATAAATATTATAAAATTTAAATATGTATTTGATAAAAGATAAAAAAATAATTATTAAAAAAATATTATTAAAATGTTGTGAATAAATTTTTAATAAAATTTTTAAGATGTATTATAATTTATTTTTCAATAAATTCCTATATTATCTTTTATTATTAATTTTTTTTTTTAAATTGTCATGCATATCACTTACAAAACAAAACACATAAATGATCATAAAAAATGATTTTTTCTAACATTTTGAAATGCAAAATCATTAATAATAACATCAATATCAATATTCTCCAACATATCATTCTCAATAAATAAAATTATCAAACCATTTAACTTTTCTTGTGACATTGAAGATCTCAAGTAAGTTTTTATTAATTTTAATTTTGAAAAACTATGCGACATCACATGAAGAGTTAATAAAATTCTATAAGCATTTGGATAGTAATATGCATCTTTGATAAACTTAAGAATTTCAATAGCTAACATTAAGTTACTAAACAAAGTCATTTTCAATACTTTCAATTCAGAGAAAAAAATCATCTAAATCAACATCCAATAAATTGTCATGAGAAAAGGTAGACTAAACTTTAACATAACATTCTTTCAATTCATTATCATTTAATAATTTTAACTTCTTTGAATTAAACAAAAATCCAAAAATACTTTTAAATATATTTAATTATTCAAATCTATCCTTTAAAAAAGTAATTGTCATATCCACAATAATTAAAAAATAATTAACTTTAAATGTCTCATCAACTGAGAATCTTCATCATGATTATTTTCATCAAATTGTTTCTTTCTAATAACATGACATTTTTTTTTTTGGAAGGATGGGCTCTACATCCATATTAAGTGCAACATTCATACTAGATATGAAACCTTCATCTTTATACTTTTCAAAAAAACAACAATACATCTTCTAATTGTTTTATGATAATGTCAATGCACATAGACTTAGATTGTAATTTTTTGCTAACCACATTAATAGCAAATAAAATTTTAAAGAAATTGAATTGTTGGACTCTGAATCTCCTTACTCCCTCCTGGAAAGACCTAGACCTGGAGTGTACTAGAAAGAAAGAAGAAGTTTATAAATGTATACCACATAAAGTAATTTAATATAATCTTCTTTTAATTTTTATCATCTTTTTATGTAGATAATAAATTTATATCAGTTGCACAAAATATGAAAAATATAATCAATTTTTTAACTATTAGTTGTAACAATTCAATTTTTACACGTTAAATATATTTTTTTTTAAATATAATGGGAAAAATTAAACTTTATAGCCATTATAAGTTGTTAATGTTTTAAAAATAAAATATTTTGTTTTAATGTTTTAGAGATATGGTTAATCTCTAATTTCATTTAAATTATTGATGCGTGATATAATTAAGGATGAATAAAAAAATAATAGATAAAAAAAATCAAATTACATTTTTTAAATAAAATTAATTAAAATATTTTTTTATACTAAAATATTAAAAAATAAAATTTGGGGCCCCAAAATTAGTGGGCCCTGGGCGATAGCCTCGCTGACTGACCCACCTCAGGATGGCCCTATTTATATATCACCATCAGGGAGGATGGATTCAAGATTCAAGTCAAGGGGCAAAATTTTTTTTACAAAAAATTAAGGATAAAATCTTTTGAAAACTAAATTAATATAAAATTTATTAAAAAAAATACAAAAAAATGGGTACAAAATTTATCAATTTTTAAAAGAATTAGGGAATAAAATATGTAATTATGTGATGTAAGAATAAAATGATAGAGTAAAATTTAAAAATATTAAATTAATTTGTTAAGAGTAAAACTTGCCAAAAATAAAACAAAATAAAATAAATATACAATTAAGCAAAATATTTATTACTAGTAGATATAAAACTAAGATATGATTTACTTTTTGAAAAAAAATTAAATATATATTAATTTAAAAATCTTGTTTTTAATAAAAAAATTTATTAATATCTTTTAATATATATATATATATATATATATAAATAAGTGGAGGAGGGGGAGGCTGAAGCCCCTACCCCCTTTGAATCCGTCACTATCACCATGCATCTATAAATATTCAATATGACATCAAAAACAATCTAGTCTATTATTTGCATTTGTATTTTTAACAATGAGTTCACCACCTCAACCCATGTTTGTTAATAAATTTTTTTATTATACTTTAAATATTTTTTAAAGTTATTTGTTAGTAGTTTTAACTTATTAAATGAAAAATATATAGATGACTTTTTTTTTTTTTTTTACGTATTCTAGTACGATTTTATTTTATTTTCATAAAAAAAAATATAAATATAAATAAATATATATATATATATATATATATATATATATATATATATAAAAAATTGTGTGAGGAATCCCTTAAAAATAAAGACTAAAAAAAGATTTATCAATTAACTAGAATGAGGTAAATCAAAGAAATAAAGATACTAGAAAAAAAAAAAACCCCTTAAATCTAAATCCAAATCGAGATAGAGATAAATTGTGAAGGCAAATATCTCTACCAAAAGAAGACAAGGTTGCAATGCGAGGTAGAGAAGAGAGGTAGTGGTATCAGATGAGAAGAAGACTTCAGAAATATTTGAGAAAAAAAGTGAAAATAAAACCTAAAGCTATTTTCTTTAAAAATACTCAAAAAAATAGTGTAACATTCGTGATGACTATTATATTAGTCAGAAAAAATAATATATTTTTGATGATTTTTGCTAACCCTCGCAAAATATCAGTTAGTAAAAACACACACACACAGTGGTTTGATTTGTAAAAATGCATAATTATATTAACTAAAATAATTATACCCATGATATGAGAATCAAATCAATAAAAATAAATATGTAACTAATAGTTTAAGAGTTTAATGGTGATTGACTTAAAACTATTTTACATTTACATGGATCACCCATTATACTCATAATGTAAATATGTAAATAAGAAAGTTGTCTTAATTATAAGTTATGTAAACATCACGCTTGACGATATACCTCATGTTTTTCTTTAGAAATATAAAGGATTTTTAATTTTTAATTCATAAAAATATATAGTTATATTATTTTTATACAAAAACAGATAGTTGTATTATTAATTAAAATAATTATGTATAGCATGATTTTCATAATCTGAAATTTTGAGTTGACAACACAAGTATATATTTTTATTCAAATTTAAAACATAAAAAATTCCATATTTAATATTATTTTGCTTATGTGTGTGTAATATGCATTATTAATGTCGATCCCCTTAAACAAAGTATGATCAACAAATCAATCCAAACCATAATATGCTTAAATAAAAGACAAAATTGATTATATGTATAATAAAGATGAAAATATTACATGAAAGACTAATCTAACTCAAAATCATAACATAAGAAATATGGATTTTTTAGTTATTATTAAAAAAAGAAAAAGGGTCAACAAGTTACAGTATTATATAAGCATTATCTTTTACTTTCTTAAAAAAAAAGCATTATCTTAACTTTGTATTTCTCATATCAAAACAAAAACATAGAAAAATTAATATATTATTTTTATAATTAGTGTCAGTATTTTTTTTTCCTTTATGATGAAAACATATTTTTAAAGAAAAAACTAATAATTATCAACTGTATTATAATATATAATTTTATTATTGATATTTCTTATTAAAATTATATAAGAAATACACAGATAAAAATTTGAAGACAATCATTTATATAATTAAAATAATATAATAAATATATCAATATAAAATCAAATCAATATTCATAATTATGTTAACATATTTTTAAAAATTTATATTCATACATACTAATATATTTTATATGAAATTTAAAAACTATTAATGAATACATCAAAATATGTACATTGTAAAAAACCTACATTTTTCGTAATGACATTTAAAACATATTAATGAGTTTTTTTTTTTTTTTTTTTAAGGAAGCAGCATGAGTTATTACACTAATATATTCATAAAATATAAAATATGTTGCGTAAGAATTACATTTGTAGTCAAAATATTTGGGAAATAAAGGAGTAATTTACCGTTTATTCCATAACAAGAATTAGAGGTTAGAGCTGAGAACGCATTAATGTTATAGTATGTATATCTTTGGAAGTTTGAATTCTTATACCAATTAATTAACATACAGCGCGTTAACAACTTAAATTCTAATGGATCCTTCAAACAAGTTCTCTTCTATTTTTCTCCTTTTCTTTTCTGAAACCTTTGATCATTTCACACAATGACATTCAGAATAATATATAATAAAAAAAAATAAGACAACCGTTAAAACACTAGTACGTTCATCGAAATTTTCTCTAATCTTCCAACTTGGACAAAGGGATTCAGAATTCTGCTTCTTTATTTTTCAATAAAAAAAGGTTGGTTACATGTATATGCAATAAATATACCATATATGTACGATCAAACTATTGGTAATTTCACGTTAAACTCATCAACTTGGTCATGATTCAATATTTGAAAGAACACGTCAGTACTGTGGTTCTGAAATGCTGCATGAATTACATGGCAGTTCCTTTTTAATTAATTATGCATGCAGCATGTACCCTAGCTAGGCGTATAAATAGAGAGCACAATGCAATAGAAGGCCATATCCAAAACATTAATAGAAAACAATTAGTATATACAGTCTATACTCCATACCACAATATAATGAATTCAAAAAGTACTCTTTCTAGTTATATGGGCGATATCTCATCATCTCAATCCAAAAAAAATAGTGATCCGCGTGATTCCAGTGGAAAGGCAAAGTCCACAAACTCCATAGGTAGTCATATGAGCAATATCCAATTATCTCAATCCAAAAAAAATAGTGATCAGCATGATATCAGTAGAAAGTCAAACTTCATAGGTGATCATATGGGCGATCTGCCACCTCCCAACGACCAACCAGGTCCACATTATAAGTAACCTAGAATATGTTTAGATACAAGTTAGAAGTATTTTTGAAGACTTCTCTATTGAAAATATGAATTCATATTTTTCAGTAAAAAAAAGTCATAAAAAATACTGTTAAACTTGTATCTAAATAGACTCATAATAGTTATTCTATATATATCTATACCAGGAAAAGAGATATCCCAAAAGTCATGACATATCAAAAAAATATATTAACTATCAATGTTGTTTAATTTCCAGTCTAGTATTTACGAATAAGATGTTCTAAGTACGTACGTGCTAAGAATTACATGCATGCGAATTTAGATCAATATACGCTAAATTTATTTACATATAGGGTTATAATTAAGTAAGTAGTTTGTGAATTTTGGATATATATACATGCACAAGTATGAAGTATACGTCCTTTTTTTTACTTTCTGTGTAAGTTTGTACTTATATTTAATGGTTTATTAATAAAGTTGCATGTTATTCCAAGTGAATGAGCTAGCTGAAGATTTGTTCAATATCTTGTTAATATGTATCAGGGAATTTAATTCTTGCATATACAGTATAACCACAAATTGAACACCTCTTCTACACATAGAACTAATAAAAATAAAATGCAAGTAATAAAATAATTAAAAATACAAAATGTCCAGCTGCTGCCAAAGCCAAATATAATAATAATAAAAAGAATCTAACATTTAAATAAAAATATAGAAACTCACTATTCTTCCCTTCATCTAGGTGTATATATACATGCAAAAAGGAAATTCACAATTTATGTTCATTACCGTAAAATATGTTCTAAAAGGATAGTTGTATATATGCGATCCTATTACAGTGTTACATTTTTTAGATTTTCTTTTTACGTTTCTTAGACGACTTTGAAAGATTAAAAATATACTTAAAAATAATCATTCATCTTACTTATCATAATCTAATAAGAAACATAGTAAAAATGAATCGAATTATCTTATTATCTTTCAATCAATAAAACAACAAAATAAAATCACAAAAATATACAATTAACTTCAATTGGTATTATTTTTACTCATTTATTTTTTGGGAAAATCTTATCTTTGAGATAGAGATATTATATAAATTTCCTAAAAAAAACAAGCAGTTTTTCAAATAAAAGAAAAAGTATTAGAGCTTCAATGAGTTGCTATTCCAGCTATAGAGAACTATTGTTATAGCATGTTGTTACTCAAGTGTTGGATCTTGAAATATTGTCCTAGTTAGGTTGCAAAAGGCTACACATAATCCAAGTTTGTGTATATAATTGTTATTTATTTTATCAATTCCACATAAAAATAAGATTCTTTGTCCACTAATATACTCCGATAAAAATATAAACTGCACTATTTAAATATAATATATTTATAAAATATAAAATATTTCGTGTGAACTTGAAAACAAAAATAATTAGACTCGTTTTTGCAGTATACATTGCATATTTGGGAAATGAAGTAGCAATTTAATTAATTAATAAGAAATCGCAATGTTATGTCTTTGGAAGTTTGAATTTCGATTCTTATACGAACACGTTACACGGCATCATGTTAATAAGAAAACTCAGATGATATATATAACGCATTCGTGTTCTGTTTTTCTTCTTCTTGCTAAATGATAATCAGAGCTACGTCGTGCATTGTTTTTTCTTTTAATTTACAATGAAATTTGTTACGACTACCATTAAATTAAATGCAGGAAAACATTAGAAATTTCAGATGAATTTAAATTACTAAGACTGACTGAGGCATTCAACATTTCAAACCACTACCACTTTGTTTCGTGTGGTTGTGCATTTAATTAAGTTCTCGAAGCAGAGCAAAACACGCTAAATCGATTCTAATGTTAATGTCTTTCGAAATAGGCACAACATTTCATAGATTTTTTCCTTTTCTAGTCTCAAAGTGAAAGAAATTGTTTCCTTGAATAATTCATTAAGCATCATTAGCTTATATACAAGATTACAAGCCTAAAGTTACGCTAAGAATCCAAACTGATTAGCTATAATTAAGGGCTAATTATATGGCTAAATATACACCTAACAAATATAATAACTATACAAAACTAGAATATATTATCATATATTCTAATACACCCCTGAAGTCGAAGCGGGAGGTCGACAAACACTGAGACTGTCTCAAAAATCTTCAAATAACACCAAAGGAAGTCTTCCTTTGGTAAATATGTCTGCAATCTGATAACGAGACGGGACATGTAAAACTCGAACTTGACCACGAGCAACCTTTTCACGAACAAAATGTATATCCATCTCAATGTGTTTAGTGTGTTGATGTTGAACCGGATTACCAGCAAGATATATCGCACTGACATTATCACAGTATACCAATGTAGCCTTCTGGATCGGACAATGAAGTTCCAAAAGCAGATTTCGCAACCAACATGACTCTGAAACTACATTGACAACCCCTCAGTATTCAGCCTCTACACTAGACCGGGACAAAGTAGCACTGTCGTTTAGGCGACCAAGAGATCAAATTATCACCAAGAAATACACAATACCCAGAAGTAGACTGTCTCGTATCCGGGCATCCACCCCAATCAGCATCCGTATAAGAAACAAGAGTGGATGTAGATGAGGGATAAAGATGAAGACCATGGTCTAGAGTACCCTGAATGTAGCGCAATATGCACTTGAGAGCGTGCATGTGCTCATCCTTTGGGTCATGCATGAATAAGCACACTTGTTGCACTGCATATGTGATGTCGGGTCTGGTAAAAGTAAGGTATTGTAGAGCCCCAAAGAAAGCTCCCGTGAGAGATCGGATCCTAAAATGGAGTGCTTGATGTAGCACTAAGCTTCGGTTTAGTATCAACAGGGGTAGGTGATGGCTTACAAGAAGACATGCCAGCACAATCAATAATCTCCATGGCATATTTCTTTTGAGATAAAAACAAACCACCTGCATGATGAGTTACAGCAATGCCTAAAAAATAGCTCAACTGTCCCAAGTCCTTCATAACAAATTTCGAGCTAAGAAGAGTAATAATGGACTTACGAGGCTCATCAGAGGAAGCAGTCAAAATGATGTCATCCACATATAACAAAATATAAGCCATATAAGTACCTTGTCGATAGATGAAAAGAGAATGATCCGAAGTGTTATGAGAGAACCTGAGTGTATGAACAAAATCAGCAAATCTCTTATACCAAGCCCGCGGTGCCTGTTTAAGCCCGTATAGAGACTTCTTTAACAGACAAACATGATTAGGTTTTTGCGGGTCCCTAAAACCCATAGGCTGATGCATGTAGACAGTCTCATTAAGTTCACCATGTAGGAAGGCATTTTTGACGTCAAGTTGATGAATGGGCCATGCCTTAGACAAAGCCAAACTCAGAACTGTGCGAATAGTTGCTGGCTTGACCACCAGACTAAATGTGTCACCACAATCTACGCCAACCTGTTGAGTTTTGCCATCACCTACAAGACGGGCTTTATGCCTCTCAAAAGAACCATCAGATTTTTCTTTATGAGCAAAAATCCACATTGACCGAATTACATTAACATCAGGTGGATGGGGCACCAACTCCCACGTCTTATTTGTAATAAGAGCATCAAATTCATTATCCATAGCCTTTTTCCAATTCGGGTCCCGAAGGGCCGACACAGGGTTACGTGGCAGAGGGGATTTAGCAACAGTGGTATGAAGATTAAAGATCTTCTTTAGCTTAACTATCCCATGCTGGCTGTGTGTAATAGCCTGGAGAGGTGGGCTTGGACGTGAAGAAGGGGCTGGACTAGGAGGAGGGGAAGCAGTTGCTGGACCGAGGCTTGAAAGGGGCGGCCCAGAAGACATAGGAGAGGGGACGCTAGGATTCCCTGCTGGGCTAGGCAGATGTGGCTCAATGGTTGGGCCGGTTGCAAGATCAGGGGAGTTGGGCCCTAATGGAACTAGACCAGGAGTTTGAGCATCAGGAGTAGTGGATTGAGACACTAAATGGTGGACCACGTATGGGTTTGGGCCATCATCTAAGAAATCATAAGTGTGATTATGAGAAGTATGTAGCATAGCAAATGGAAATTGTGTCTCATCGAAAATTACATGACGACTTATAATTATTTTCCTAGAAGATAAGTCATAGCATTTGTAATCACGGTGATTCGAAAGATATCCCAAAAAAACACATGGAGTAGAGCGGGGTTGAAGTTTGTTTATGGTAGTGGAAGGAAATAAAGGATAGCATAAACACCCAAAACCCGAAGATGAGAATAGGTCGGATCCTTATGATAAAGAACCCTAAGAGGAGATTTATGGTTCAATAACTTATGAGGAAGAATATTGAGAAGGTAAGTCGCCATTTGCAAGGCATGATGCCAAAATGAAGGAGGTAATGAAGCATGGGCAAGTAAAGTACGAACAATATTGTTAATTGTACGAATTGTCCTTTCGGCTTTCCCATTTTGAGGTGAAGTATGAGGACAAGACAATCGGAAAGAAATACCATTCACTTTACAAAAATCCCAAAAAGGCTTATTATCAAACTCTTTACCATTATCACATTGTATATTCTTTACTTCCCTTTCAAATTGAGTTCGGATTAAAGCTCTAAAATTTATGAATGTGGAATAAGCATTTGATTTGTTTGACAAAGGATAAGTCCACAAGAATTTAGAATAATCATCTAACAACAAGATATAATATCGATGCCCCGAGGAACTCAAAACAGGTGATGTCCAAAGATCAGTGTGAACAATATCAAATGGCATAAAAGTATTGGAATGCGACAAAACAAATGGTAATTTAATATGTTTTCCAAGAGGACATGAATGACAAATACGAGAATCTCTAATTTGATTACATTCAATAAATTTATTCTTCCTAAGAGAACTCAAGATAGATACTCTTGGGTGTCCCAACCGTTCATGCCAAAGAGATGGAGCTAAGGCAGCAAAAGTAGAGGAAGAAGTGGATGGAGTGGTGGACTCGGTGATAGGATAAAGCGGGCCTCGACTCTCACACCTCATTAGAGGCATCCTCGTCTGAAAATCCTTCACAGAAAACCCAAATGGATCAAATTCAACAGTCATAGAGTTATCAGTAGTAAATTTTCTAACTGACACTAAGTTTTTGATTAGTTTAGGAGCATGAAGGACATTTTTCAAGGCTAAAGGAGGATGTGGGGAAGGCAAGTTGGTTTGACCATAACCAAGAATTGGAATTGATTGACCATTACCAACAGTTATACCACAATTATTGCTCATATTAAAATAAGACGTGAGACTACCTGAGGCGGACATCATATGAGAAGTGGCACCGGTGTCTATATAACAATTTGGATCTGGAGGAGTGATACCGAGGGTGTGCATTGCAGCCTCGATGTCTGTTTGGAGTAGGAGCTATGGCTGTGTATGCCTGCTGAGGTCTTGACCCAAGAATACCGGGCTGTTGGCGCGGGGGATGTTGAGAATTGGGCCTGGCCCATGGAGCAACTGGGTACGGACAAGGAGGAACAGCCCACTGCATCCATGGCCAAGGCCATTGCTGTCCTGTAGGCCAGGGGTTGTTCTAGGGCTGCTGTTGTCCACCCCCGTGGTTGCTGCCACTGCCACCTTTACTCCCACCACCAGAGCTTCCCTTGCCACCGCCGGAGTTACCACGACCACCAGTGTTGTTGCGATTCTTTCCAGAATTGCCACGGTTTGAAGACCGTTTTTCCACCATTATTTGTGCGGTGTGTTGATGAATGATCAGACACCTCTTGAGATTCATTCGAGTCACGAGCCACCATGGCGGAGGACGAGGTCTGAGCCGCCTTCTTGAAGCCGAATTCTTCAAGAACAAGCATCGACCGTGCTTGATAAAACTGAGGCAAGGGATCACTTTGACGGATGAGTGTGGCCACTCCCTTGAAGGGTTCAGTGAGACCGGACACCAATTGCAGAACCAACCTACTGTTATCGACTGGAGAGCCGACGTTTTTGAGTTGATCCGACAGTGACTTGAGATGTTGACAGTAAGCAGAGACACTTGAAAAGCCCTCCATGGTTGTGTGGGTGAAATCATACTCAAGCGTAACGGCACGAGAGTGTTTGTTATCTTGGAATATATCACGCAACCTATTCCAAGCCTCCATTGCCGTGGTGTCGGGTTCAAGAATAGTATGTAAAAGATCATGAGAAATAGTGGCATAAATCCACTGTAGAACGGTGGCGTCTAGTGTCGACCAGAGTTCTGTCTCCTCCTTTGTTGGTGGCGCCTTCTGCTTGGCATCCTGCGGAGGAATTATATGATCAATTACCTTATGTGAGCGTGCGTGAATTTTGAAAAGTTCAGCCCATGTCGCGTATTGGACATTTTCCATCTCAAGAATGATTAGGACATGATTGTTGATGTTGGAAATAGCAAGAGCAGGGTGAAAGGTAGATTTTGAGTCAAGCATGGTGATGGAGAAGAAGGGGAGAAGAGGAAGAAAGGGGCTGAACGGCGCTAGGGTCTGTGTGCGGAAGGCAGAGAAAGGTTCAAAGATCTTTCCCTAAGCAAGCTGATACCATGAAAGAAATTGTTTCCTTGAATAATTCATTAAGCATCATTAGCTTATATACAAGATTACAAGCATAAAGTTAGGCTAAGAATCCAAACTGATTAGCTATAATTAAGGGCTAATTATATGGCTAAATATACACCTAACAAATATAATAACTATACAAAATCAGAATATATTATCATATATTCTAACACAAAGATTAACATTTCACAATGACATTCAGACATTTCATTGAAGTTTTATGTAATCTTCCTAATTGGACAAGTCGTTAGTGTGTAAAGCCCAAAGGGATTCAAAATTATTTCTTTGAAAATAAATATCTTTTTTTTTTATTTATGCAAAAATATACTGCGAAATAGGTTATTTACATGGGCAATTTCACATTCATTAATTAAATTATTAAGACTCAACTTAGATATTCAATACCTCAAACTATAGCTACTCTGTATGGTGTAGTTATGAAATTATGCATGAATTACATTTACAAGGTAGTTCTTGTTGCATGCACCATCTCTAGGCATATTAATAGCACAAGACATTGCCATATTCATAAGTCCGAAAAGCACATAAAAAATAACATAGTTCATATAGCACATAAACATTGTTCCTCACATTTTATTTCTCAACAAGAAATGAATTCAAAATCACGTCCTGAGGATGATAGCATAAGCAACCATGTGGGTTATATGAACGATGGTGATGAAAAAAGTGGGTCCTGCTCTACAAATGATAGTCAGGCACAGTATTATTCTACCACAGGTGATGAAATTGGTTATAAGAGGGATTTAGAAAACAAAAAAGGTTCACGATCTTTGAATGATAGAGAGACAAAAGATGCAGATGCTACCATAAATAGTGACATGGGTTATAACAATAGTGGCAAAGGAAAAAAAAGGTTCTAAGAAAAGTCGAGGATGATAACTGTTTTATTTGAAAAATGAAAAATGAAAATTCAATGTTTGTCTGTATTCAAGGAAAAAAGAAGAAGAATGCAATGTAATTAGGAAATAAATTTGCTTAGTGATTTGTGTAGCTAGCTTTTTTTTTTTTTTAATTCTTTTGTGTAAGTTCTGATTAACACTAGCTTCCTTAGTATAATGAGGTTGTAATTTATATATTTTGTACAATAAAAATACAGAATGGTTTAGTTCCGTTTTATTTTGTTTGTTTTATTTTGTTTTCTCTTGCTATTGGGATATAATTCGAGTTTAATCCTAATCAACAATTAAGCTATGTTGTCCTAAATGAATTGAATTACCTTTCGTTAGTCAAGAGCCATAACTTTTACTTTTAATGGGAGGTCTAAACTAGTTTCATTGATAAAGAAGTTTCTCCTCCAAACGATAAATCTTTATGTTATGAATATTGACTATCTAAATATCAATTCGTAACTCCATGAACTCAAGATCGTGTATGAGTTAAAACTTGCAAATTAAGTATTTTTTTTTCAAAATTAGTTCCTCTATTAATTAGTTAATTAGTGGCACAATAATATTTATAACAAATATGGAAAATTTGGTGAACTAATCAATTAAAAACTTCTAAACATAGCTTTAAAAAATATATAATTAACTTCAATTGGTATTATTTTTACTCGTTTATTTTTCCTAATAAAACAAGCAGTTTTTCAAATAAAATAAAAAGTATTAGAGCTTCAAATCTTCAATGAGTTGCTGTTCCAGCTATAGAGAAATATTGTTAGCATGTTGTTACTCAAGATGTTTTGATCTTGAAGGTTGTCCTAGTTAGGTTGCAAAAGGTGTACACATAAGCAGGTATATGGGTTATACCAACGATTCTGATGGAAAAAGTGAGTCCCGCTCTACAAATGGTAGTGAGACACAATATTATTCTACCACAGATGATGAAATTGGTTATAAGGGAGGTTCAGAAAACAAAAATGGTTCACGATCTTCCAATGGTAGAGAGAGAAAAGATGCATATGCTACCATATATAGTGACATAGGCTATAACAACAATGATGCCAAAGGAAAAAAAAAGGTTCTAAGAAAAGTCAAGGAGGATGGTATCCGTTTTATTTGAAAAATGAAAATTCAATGTTTGTTTTGTATTGAAGGAAAGAAGAAGAATGCAATGCAATTAGGAAATAAATCTTGTAAGTGATTTGTGTGGCTAGCTTTTATTTTTTATTCATTTGTAAATTTGTAACTTCTGACTATGAGTAACTTTTTCGTTATAATAGCTTTCTCGTTATAATGAGGTTGTAATTTATATATTTTATACAATAAAAATACATAATGTTTTTGTTTCATTGTTTTACATGGTATCACGATTCTTGAGTGGTTGGTTCTTTTGTTTTTTTTTTTTTTGCTATTGAGATAGAATTTGAGTTTAATTCTAATCAACTATTAAGGGACATTGTGTTAAATGAATTGAATTATCTTTCCTTAGCCAAGAGCCATAACTCTTACTCTTAATGGGAGGTCTAAACTAATTTCATTGATGAAGAAGTTTCTCCTCTAAACGATAAATCTTTAAGTTATGAATTTTGGCTATCTAAATATCAACTTCATGAATTCAAGATAGTGTATGAGTTAAAACTTACAAATTAATTACTTTTTTTCCCAGATTAGTTCCTCTCTATTAATTAGTTACACAATCAAATTTATAATAAATATGGGAAATTTGGTGAACTAATCAATTGAAAACTTCTAAACATAGCTTAAATAAGCCATTGCTTCCAAGATAAATAGATGGAATGATAAAATAGAATATATGATATCAATTTAAGTGATTTTTCGGATTAACCTTAAGATTTAAGTATTGTATTATCAACCTAATTTATTTTTATATACAAGCATGTCAGGAATTAGGAATCAAAATTCGAACCTCTTAATTAAGGAGTATAACTAGTCGTGCTAATTTACATTGGTTCAAAATAATATATTTAGTTGGTTGTATTTAATTTATTATTTAAATTTTTTTAATTCAAGTGTTAATTTTAAGTTTTTCTATTGTAAAAAATTCAAAAGTAAAAAGAGATTGTAAGGTAAGGTTTAACAAATAAAACAATATTTTTCCTACATTAATATTGTTTCATAAAAATATATGATGCAAGAATTTTATAAAATGATTATATAAATAAATTTGTTAATTTTTTTTAAATTTTCTTAAAAGTTATACAAATAAAAGATTGTGATAAAAATGCATTATATAATTGATCCAAAATAATGGAATAATTTACTTAATTTTATATTTCATGACATTCTGGGTTAAGTGCAATGGGTCCACAATGTTATAAACCGTTAGACTTGAATTTGCAGAGTAATTGTTTTGGAAATAAAGAAGCAATTTACTGTTTCTTAGTTAATAAGAATCAGAGATTGGATAACTCAATAAGACTGGGACAAACAAGATATGTTATATCTTTGAAAGTTTTATACCAACACACACACCACGTTAATCTGAAAACCCATATGACATATATGAATAACGCGTTCGTGCTCTGTTTTCTAAACGACAACCAGAGTTGCGTCTATTAATTTTTAATTTTATTTTCATTACCATGAAATTTGTTACGACTATCATCAAAATGATGGAAAATATTAGAAATTTCACATGGATTTGAATTATAAGACCGACTGAAGCATTCAACATTTCAAACCACGACTACTCTGTTTCGTATGGTTATGCATTGAAGCAGAGAAAACACACTAAATTCTTTCTTTGAAAAAATAAAAAAAAATGTTTTCTATTTCCTAGTCAACAGAACAAACGATGAAAATCATTGAGAATTTCAGGTTTATTTAAATTATTACAAATCCTCAACTCAGACATTCAATTCAACGTTTCAAAGTTTAATAAAACCACATGTACCCTGTTTGTTTTTAATAAGAAGAAAAATTAAGAAGGATGAATCAAAGGTTTTTTCATTACTTAAAATTAATTTATGCATAAGTTTCTACAGATTAGTTTATGTTTAATCTAAATTTAGTTCATAGAAAACTTTTTTTTTATTTTCACTTTTTTATCCAAACATGTCTTAATTAATTTATTTTAAAAAAATCAATGTTTGTTTCCAACTTGTATAGACTCTAGTGTTTACAAATAAGATATTCTATGTACTAATAAGTACATATGAATTCAGAGTAGTCTGATTTATCATTTATGTACTCAACCTTATTGAACGAGATAAGGCTTTACTTGTTGTATAATAATTAAGATGTGATTTTTCGATTCATAAGTCCCTTTTTTTTTCCTATGTAAATTTGTATTTATATTTAATGGTTTATTAATAAAGTAGCATGTTATTCAATTGATAAGATTAATGCCAATAAATGAAGTATCTTGTTAATGTATTTTGTTAATGATTTTTTAGGATGAATAAATTCTAGGTATTTTTTTTCTCAACTAAACAAATATATATATATGAACAACAAAATATAAGTTTAAGTGCACCAAAAATACCTATCTTACATTAAAACATACCAAAAATCCACCCCAAACAAGAATCCAATGGTTTGTTGCAAATTGCCTAGTTATAGATAGCAAAGTCATAACCAGAGCAACAAATCCTTATAAATCCTATCAAAAAATGTATATCAATGTCAAAGTATTAACACTTTCTATGTATATTCCTATAAACCACATTTCCTATGCCCACCAAAAAAACTATATACTATACATACACAACTTTTACATGCACATAATCGTGTCACCATTCAGGCCCCATAATGCAAGCATCAGGGTTAAGGCACCATTGTGTGAGAGAATAGTAGAACGATGCATTAGAGGCCTTTATCCAACTCCAAGTGACAAATAGTATGTCTTACACAATCTTTTGCATCTAAGGTATATGGTTATTGGACAAAATATCATTTCTGGTCTTCCATACCACCCATACGACTGCACACCACACCAACTTCCATCTAGCTAGTTTAGTTTCATTGGCTCCCACAAGTATGTGCTGATAAAAGTGCAACAGATAATTGTAATCAGCCATAGTAAGTATTCCATACCTCCTTGATAACCGGACACCAAAATAAACAATGCTCCACAATTTCAGGATCACTTATGCAAAATTTACAATTGAAGTTTCCATCACCCAAACTAATGTTCCTACAAATTAAATTGTTAGTCGAGGGTAAATGGTTCTGAAATACCCTTCATAACAAAAGTTGACCTTCGATGGTGCCTTTAATTTCCATGATCTCAACAAGATGTCAATCTCCGATCTATCACAGAAAGATCAAGTAGTTCAACATAAGCAGATTTTACTAAGTATAAACCAGATGCTTCACTACGCCATTCTTACAAGTCCCTACAGTGTTGTCTCAAAATGTATTCATTCAGTTCTCGTTGTACTATTTGCAATTGTTCCTTTTCCCATACAAAGTGTTCTCTTTACCACTCAAATTTCCATTGCCACGCTCGTTTATCCACTCACCCATCTCATTAATATACTTCTCCCTCTGATTGGACGTCACAAAAAGTTGAGAATATTTGTCGGCCAATGTTTCACTCCCTACCTAGATGTTACTCCAAAAGAAGGTTCTATCCCCATTTTTGACTTTTTGCACAATCCTATTTTTGAACCACCTATCAGCTGTTACCCCTTTACAACTTTTACAAAGGTCGCTCAACTAAAGAGAGCAATTTGCTTGTGTATCCTCACTAGCTAGGCTTTTCCACCCACCATATTTTGAGCTAAGTACTTTACACCATAGTCCTTGGTTTTCCTCCATCGGCCCCCACCTCCATTTTCTAAGTAAGGCAACATTAAATGTGAAAATATTTTTAATCCCTAGCCCCCCATGGTTTTTGGTTTGCAAATAGTATCCCAACTCTCCCAACACACTTTTCTCCTACCTTCCTCACATCCCTAAAGAAAATCCCTCTAAATTTTGATGATTGCTTTCCTCATAAGTCTAGGTAATTTAAAAAAAGAAAGAAAAAAGATAAGCATCGAGGACAAAATATAGTTGATTAAGCACACCCTACCTACAAAAGACAAATTTTTGTGTTTCCATCCCCCTAGTTTCATACTCAATTTAGATATAATAGAAGACCAAGTGTCGGCAAGAGGGTTTGGATACTGAGAATTCGTTTGAGGGACTTCCATTAACAAGCATTAAAACCCTACTGCTATGCAAGCAACCATTAATCCAATTAATCCACCTGTTATGGAATCCCATTCTGAACATCATGTACCTCAGGAAATCCCAGTTAACTGAATCATATGTTTTCTCATAATCCACTTTGAAGAACAAACACTTCTTCCTCTTCCTTTTTGCTTCATCAATAACCTTATTAGCCACTAAAACACTGTGGCAAATGTCTCCCCACAAAAAATGCGGATTGTTTCTCATCAATGACCACCCTAAGAATCAGCTTCAGTCGATTAGATAACACATTGGCCACAATCTGATACATGCACCCCACCAAAGATTTAAGTCTATATTGTTCCAAGCCTTAAGGATCCTAAACTTTTGGGATTGATACAAATGAAGAGTTTGCTCCCTTTAGGAATACTCCACTAGAATGGAATTCCCTCATGAATCGTATCACATCAATTTTCATCAATGACCAAAAAGTTTTGATGAATTTGAAGTTGTACTCGTCCGTGGTGACTTTGAATCCCCACAAGCCCAAATAGCATCCTTTACCTCTACTTCATCAAACATAGCAACCAAACTATTGTTCTCCATCGCTGAAACTTGCTTAAATTGTGCTTCGTCCAACTTGGGCCTATCACACGAATTCTCGCAAAATCTTTTCTCAAAAAATTGTTGATTTCATGTTTGACCCGTTTTGGTTCTTCCACCTAGATGTCGTCAATTGAAAGTCCCTTCAGCATTCCTTTCCTTTTGCGCCAATTCAGACAAGTGTGAAAATATTTGGAATTTTTGTCGCCTTCTTTTAATCACCTAACTTTTGTCTTTTGTTTGGTAAGTGATTCATTACATCGGATCACTCGTCATAACTCTTCTTGTACCTCCAATTTTCTCTGACGTACCCCTGTCAAAGATTTTCCCTTTCCTCTAATGTTTCCAGGTGGTTTAATTCCTTTTGAAGATGATTTTTCCTATTACACAAATTGCCGAAGTGACCCTCATTCCATGATTTTAAGCCTTTTATAAAGGCTTTAAGTTTTTCTTTAAGCACATAACCTCCCCATCCATGAATTTGTTCCACATGCCATAAATCCTCCACCGTCTTGACAAAACTTTTATCCTCAAACCAGCAGTTAAGGACCTTGAATGACTTAAGGCCCCAATCAATCATGCAATTTTTCACAACAATAGAGCAGTGATCGGATGCATTCCTTTCTAGAGCATATTGAGTACTTCCAAGTCATATTCCAACCCATTCTCTACTCACCAACACCCTGTCAATTCTATTTCTAACTGTTCCGTTCGACCTATACCACATAAAGCTCCTACCTACTAGTGGTAAAATCTAGGTGTTTAGTACTTACTAGTTCAAGCAAAATCTTCAATTAATGACTGTGAATGAGAATGGTCAAGTTCAAACTCTGTAGTGTATTTACGTAAACATTGATGTTGTCAAGCCTTTAGTTTATCAATTCCCTTGTTTATTTACGTGGAACAACCTATGTACATGGTTGGTAGGTATAAAAGCATTAAATGGGACATTTAATGCTCCCACATTCAAATCAAGAAGTAGAAGAGAAACCTTCAATAATCCTTAACAGTTAAACATATTCAAGACTTTAAAAAAATTATCATTTTGTATGTTAAGCCTATTATTTTATAAATTAATTCTAGTAAATTAGTTTAATCTATCTGAGTAGTATATGATGTCTATTCATCTGATCGAGTTTTTATTATTGCAATTTTTATATACTGCTCTTTAATTATGTTAATTTTTATATACTGCTCTTTAATTATGTTGAAGATTTCAAATTTCAAAATAACTTCTTGTGTTGAAAAATATATTAATCATTTGCAGTCTATATATCTTGGAAATTATTCAGAAAAAAAAAAACTTGGAAATCAAACAGGAATTTACAGTTTCTTACATAACAAGTATCAGAGATAATACCCAATATAATATTATATTTTGAAAGTTTGAATTCATATACTAACATAGCGTGTTAATTAACAACTTCTGATTGATCCTTCAACCTGCGGAAATGCCTCTCCACTTTCTCGTAAATCTGCAAAACAGACGTCGACTAAATTCATCACGATTAGTTACAAATTTTACTTGCTTATTACTAACGTCCATTATAATCTATAAAGTAATTTAATTTTTAGCGTGTTTGTCATCTGCAAAAGCGTCGAATAAACAAAGAAATGCAAGACGAAACTATGCATGCAATAAAGGAGAAGTTTATTAATATAGTAGATTTCAGAATAGAGAAAAAAACAATATCAGAAAACTGAGATTAATTGCATATGATCGATCATTCATGACTCGTAGGTGTCGTGTTCTTTGTATTCTTTTCATTTACTATGAAATTTGTTAAGACTTAAGACGACACATGATGGAAAACATTAGCAATTTCACCTTAACTAGATCATTAATTAAGACTCAACTATACTCTAATCCAGTTCTGCATGAGGCCATGAATTTACCACGAGTTACGTCGCACGTTCCTTTATAAATGCATGCACCATGCATTTATATATCAATAAATATACATAGGATCTCGACTCTCCAAAGCACATCCAAAACATTAACCTAGTCTATTATTTGCATTTTTATCGTTCGATAACAATGAGTTCACCACATCAACCCAGGTGTTATTATTACATATTAATCTTAATTATTTGAATCTCTCTAATTATTATTATTATTTCTCAAACGTATATTCTGTCTCGATGACTGGGTTTAGGAACGATTCTGAGAGAGTGCATGATAGCACAGACAATTATTTGGGATACACAAACAACACTGCTCCCCGAACCGGTCCGCGCTCTAACCCTCCCCAAAATGATGACACACGAGGTAATTTGGGCCATGGACAAGATTCTGGACGACGCAACACAGGTTCTAGGAGTAGTCAACAAAGGTCAACCAAATAATTAAAATAATATATGTGAAATTCCAAACAGGTAAATATGTTTTTGTGAGTTTAACAGTGATATATCGATAATATATCATTTTTCTTTTCTTTTCAATATTACACATTTTTTTCCTTTTTGCTTTGGATTAATTGTTTGGAGTTTGTGGCTGAATTAAACCTATAATCACTCCTATTCACTATTCAATTTTTGTTTTGCAGGTTTATTCTTATGTGGAACGTATGTTGAAAGATCATGTTTTACGACAAATTCTACTATTGGTTAATTAAAGATTCAATGTTTATTTTCAACTTGTTTAAACAGTAATGTATAGGAATAAATTGTTGGTTATTTAGATTGACCAAATAAAATAACCAAATGAAAGAAGCAGATCGCATTACGTCAAATTATTGAAGAAGAGAGATTTAGAAATACCTGATTCCATAGAGATTGTGATTGATACACGCAACAGAAACCTTTTGTTGATCAATAACTAATGGTTGATTGATCTTCCTCAACCAAATCTCCTTTACTCCTGATGGGACCTTCGTTTTCTTTCAGATGGGGAGAGGAGAAAATCGTTTTCTGATTTGGTATATTGGGGACCATCACCGTGCTTTATGTTTTTAACCCATTAGAGTTCACATTATGCCCCAATGGGTAAAACTGACAATTCACTTATTAATTCCATATTATTTTCTATTGGCGGTCTAGGGACTCTCTAAATTAGATCACTTAAATTGAGCCATCTAAATGTGAATAACTAATATAAATGCTAAAATTAATATTTAGTCCATATTAATTAATTAGGAATAAATAAATTCCTAACAATCTCCCACTTGGACTTCATATTAATCTTAGACATTTATATCACAGAGTTCTTTAGGCGCGCAACTGTACGTTATTCATTTTTAGACTCCCCTTTAACAATTTAGTCCATCTCATATAAGAACCAGGAACTACTGCGGTTTTCGTCACAAACTCAACGTGACTAAGCCACGTAATCACCATTGTTACTTATATTTGATGACATAGATCAAATATGAATAAGTGGTATGAAAATAACATGTCATGTGATCTTAATCATGTTTATTTTCAATTAGTCCAAACTTTATTCTTTATAGAGATCAATCCAAATGCAATAAAATCGCATATAAAACAAAACATAAATTCACAATAAGATGATAAACATCAACTTTATTTATGCAGAAAATCCAAACAATAAAATGTTTGAGAAACATGAGATATAGAACATAACTAAGACTTCTACTAAACTTAGGTACTATTAGGAATTACACCCATATGAGCAGTGTGCTCATGAAAGACTTTAGGTACCAGACCTTTAGTAAGTGGATCAGCTAGCATGGAATGAGTCCCTATATGTTCTATGCAAATCTGTTTATTCTGAACTCTTTCCTTAACAACCAAAAACTTAATGTTAATGAATTTTGACTTGGTTGCACTCTTATTACTGTTGGAGTAATGAATCACTGAGTTATTGTCACAATAAATTTTCAATGGTCTTTCAATATGATTGACCACTCTTAGACTAGTGACAAAGTTTCGCAGCCACATTCCGTGATTAGATGCCTCAAAACAAGCAACAAACTCCACAACCATAGTCGAAGGAGTTATCAAAGTCTGTTTAACGGACTTCCAAGAGATAGCTCCCCCAGCTAACATAAATATGTATCCAGATGTGGAGCATTTGCTATCTTGACATCCAGCAAAATCAGAGTCTGAGTACCCAATGATCTCTAGATGATCAGACTTCTGATAGGCAAGCATGTATCCTTTTGTTATCTTTAAGTAACGCATTACGCGTTTTGTTGCTTTCCAGTGTTGTATTCTAGGATTACTCAAGTATCTACCCAAGACTCCCACAACAAATGATATGTTGGGACGAGTACAAACTTGAGCGTACATTAAACTTCCCACTGCTGATGAGTAGGGAATCTTTTGCATTTCAGTTCTTTCAAGGTCATTACTAGGGCATTGTTTGAGACTAAATTTGTCTCCTTTAGCTATAGGGGTGTCCCCTGGATTACTATCTTTCATGCCAAATCTTTCTAGAACCTTATCGATATAATTCTCTTGTGACAGCCTTAGGATACCTCGAGAGCGATCTCTTAGTATCTTGATGCCTAGCACAAAGGAGGCTTCCCCAAGATCTTTCATTTCGAAATTTTTCGTTAGAAATCTCTTGGTCTCATGTAAGAAGCCTATATCGCTGCTAGCAAGTAGTATATCATAAACATATAATACCAGGAATATGTATTTACTCCCACTGAACTTATGATATATACAATCATCAACCACATTTACCTCAAAACCATATGAGGTAATGACTTGATGGAATTTGTAATACCATTGACGGAAGCTTTGTTTGAGACCATAGATGGATTTCTTTAGTTTGCACACCATAGACTTTTGGTCACTGAGACACGGTTTTACGGTTGCACCATATAGATTGTTTCTTCAATGTTACCATTTAGAAACGCAGTCTTAACATCCATCCGATGTAACTCGGGTTTTAAATATCCATTTACAACCAATGGGTTTCACACCTTTAGGTAATTCGACGAGATCCCAAACGTCATTGTCTTGCATAGACTTCATCTCATCCTTCATGGCATCGATCCATTTTTTAGAGTTAGAATCGTGCATAGCTTGACAGAAGTTGATTGAATCATCCTCTGTTAAACCAACACCATCCTCATGTTCTTGAAGAAAGATAATGTAATCATTTGGGATTACACTTCTCCTTTCTCTAATGGATCTTCTTAATGGCACTTCTTGAGGTTGTTGAGGTTGCTCTATAGGTATTGGAAGGAGAACCTCATTGTTGTCTTGTTCTAAAACAATGTTATCAACAACAGTTTGAACATTGTTTTCTATTATTGGAGTGGTGTCTTGAACAATGAATAGGTATGAGGACTTGATTCAGTCCAATGACGAGGTTCTTCCTCAAAGACAACATTCCTTATGTTCTCTTCCTTCCCAAACTCAATATCCTCAAGAAATCTCGCATTTTCCGTTTGAAAAATGATCTTAAAGTGGAATTGTAAAACTTATAGCCCCGAGAACGTTCAACATAACCAACAAAGTAGTAGCTAAATGTTCTTACGTCCAGGCTTTCTTTCATGTGGCTTATAAGGCCGTGTCTCACTTGGACAACCCCAAATGTGCAAGTGCTTAATGCTTGGCTTTTTGCCAATCCAAAGTTCATAAAGGGTTTTATTAACTGCTTTACTTGACACCCTATTAAAGATGTAAACTGCAATCTTTAATGCTTCTCCCCAAAGGGACTTTGTGTCAACACCCAATTTTGTCCGTCTAATTATCTTTCATAATTATTATTATTGTTGTTATTATTATTGGTATTATTATTAGTATTATTATTATTATCCCATAATTATTATTATTGTTGTTGTTGTTATTGTTATTATTATCTCACAAGTTTATCTTGCTACATAAAAAAAAAAAAATGAATGAAAGAATGAAAGGGGAAAGAAAAAAAATGAAGGAGAACACAATAATATAATAAGCAAGAAACCCATTTTTTCTCATTTTCCTTCAAGTTACACTGTTGCAATACTACAAGTTTCTTTAAAAAATTTGAAGAAAGAAGAAAGAATAAAAGAAAAAGGGAAAGGAAGCCACGAGAAGAAGAAGAAGAATAAAAGAAAGAAAAAAAGAAGAAACAAGCAGCTTCAGCAGCTTCTCCACCAGCAGCAGCTTCAGCAATCTAGTGGCTCCTCCATCAGCAGCTCTGTCATCATGCAGGCACAGCAGGAGGTGTTCATTTTTCAAACATGGCAGCTGCAAAAGAAGAAAATAATGATGAAAGGAAAAAAACCTTCCTAGGAAGGAAATCTGAGCTATAAAGAAGGAAGGAAGATCAAAGAAAAAAGGGGGAGAGGACAGCAAGCATAAAAGAAGATCAGAGAAAGAAAGAAAAACAGGCAACAGACAGCAAGCAAAAACCAGAACAGCAAGAACAAACAGCAAGAATAGAAACCAGAACCAGAAACAGAAACAACAATATAGCAAACAGGTTTCTCTTTTTTCAATCATCATGTAACTTTCATGAATATTAGCTTTCTCTATGTTTACTTATAATCAGTGTAATATTATGCTCAAATCCATTTGCTCAAAATGATGTAAAGATATGAATCTAAAAGTAAAAGAAAATGCTATGTTTAATTAATCAACCCACCAAAGATAGATCAAAGAACATAAGCAGGGACAAATTCAAAACACCAAGCACGGATTCAAAACACCAGAATCATTGAGCTCAATCCCTAACATGGACCCAACACAAACAGAGCAAAGCATGAACAAATTAGAAGAACCAACCAAACAGAGAAATTAATCCATACCCAGAACAAAACACCATTTTTACAGTCATCCCAAACCCAAAATCATAGCCCTATACCAAATCCAAATTACAAAGCCAAATCATCAGAAAATCAAATCTGGGACCAAGAAAAATCCAAAGAAAGCATAAAAAAGAGTATAAAGAGAATAAAAAGAGAAAATAGGGAAAGAAAAAAACCACCGCGCCGGCCACCGCCGCCATCGTCATCTTCGTCCTCAACGCTCCCTCACTCTCGTTCTCTCTCCACCGCCACGACCACCGCCGCTGCCGCCGCTGCACTCCGCAACCACCCTCGCGACCCGCCGCCTCGATCTCCTTTCCTCGCGCCGACCTCCTTCTCCACCATCGCGGTCTCCCCCATGACCTACACCGTCACGCTCCTCCTCCACCTCGCCTAGCCACGCGCGCCGCCCCTCACCGAGGCGTCATTGCCCCCCCCCTCGCGCCACCACGACCTCCCCTCGCGTCGTGACCTCCCTCCGCCACGAGCACCGCCATCGCGGCCGCCACACCCCGCTCCCCTTTCTTTTCTCTCGCGAGCTCTCCTAGGGTTCCTTTTGAGAAGCAGCTGAATGAATGAGGGAAAGAGGAACCCCTAAACTTAATTTCGCATTTCTGGCCATTTTGCTGTTTGCACCCCCCATTTTACTAAATCACAACACATTCGTTTGTGGGCCAGATTTCTATTTGCACCTCCATTTTACTAAATCACAACACCTTCGTTTTTGGGCCATATTTCTGTTTACACCCTCCGTTTTACTAAGTTTCTTTCCTTTTTTAATTATCCATAGTTGTTTAAATTAAAATCATTTAAAAAAAAAAAAATAATAATAAAGATGAATTGGCTTGGGTGTACACCTCTGTCAATTTTTCAAAGTGTTTTTAGGATAAATGAGTTGCGACAACTCAAGAGTCCTAAATTAAATAAAAAGAAATAGTATGTCTTCTTCTTTCCTTTGATAAAACTAATTATTCTGTTCTAGTAATGTTTTGGTGAGATAAATGTCTAAAAATTATAAAAGATTTTCGCTTAATTAATTAAAGGTAACCGTTTTCGTGACGGACGTTGTAGGGTGCTAATACCTTCCCTACACGTAATGGACTCCCGAACTCAAATCTGGTTTCAAAGACCATTTTTTTTAAAAAGGATTTTTCTGATGTTTTCCTTAATAAACATTGGTGGCGACTCCTCTGATCCATGCCTTTCGATTTTTATCGCCATCCCGCCGCGATTTTGGTTGCGACACTTTGGCAAAGATGAATGACTAATCATACTCCTTACCATATCCTTAAGAGTCCAGTTTCTTCGTTCTGCTACACCATTCATGCTAGGTTTGCCTGGCATAGTGTATTGCGGAACAATTCCACACTTTTTGAGAAAAAGCGCAAATGGCCCTGGACGTTGTTCTCCTGATCCGTCATATTTGCCATAGTATTCACCACCACGGTCAGATTTGACAACTTTAATTTTCTTTCCAAGTTGAAGTTCAACTTGACTTTGAAAGCCTTAAAAACATCTAGGGATTGGGACTTCTCATGTATTAAATATAGGTAACCGTATCTAGAAAAGTCATCTATGAACGTAATAAAATATTGTTGTCCATTCCAAGATCTTTGAAGGGAATGGACCACAAATATCGGTATGTATTAGTTATAAGACATCTTTAGCTCTTTTGCTTCTGATTTCTTTATGTTTGTTCATTTTCCCTTTATGCATTCAATACAGACATCAAAGTCTGATAAATCCAATGGATCAAGAATTTCATCTGACACAAGTCTCTGAATTCTCTGTTTAGAGATATGGCCTAAACGCTTGTGTCATAAAGTGGCTGAATTCTCAATTAATTTTCGTTTTGTACCACGTGTTGTTTGCAGTATTTCAATATAGAAACCAACAACATCAAGCATGTGAAGATTATCAATTAAATAACTAGAACCAACAATATTTGAATTTTGGTAGAGACTAACTTTATTATTTCCAAATGAACAAGAAAATCCAAATTTGTCCAAACTAGAAATAGAAATCAAATTTCGCCTAAAAGACGGTACAACAAATGTCTCAAACAAATCCAAATAAAATCCAGTTTTTAACTGTAATCTGAAAGTTCCAATAGCCTCTACTGTAACCTTTTGTCCATCACCCACAAAGATGAATCTTTCATCATCACTTGGCGGTCGACTCCACAGGCAACCCTACATAGTTATGCTTATGTGAGTAGTAGCACCAAAATCCACCCACCAAGTATCCATAGGTACAAAAGCTAAATGAAGTTCAGAACAAACAAAAGTAAAAAATTTACCTTTCTTTACACGCCAAGCGGCATACTTGGGACACTCTTTCTTCATGTGTCCCGACTTCTTCAGAAGTAACAGGTAAATTCTTCAACTTTCTTTGATTTCTTCTGCTGAGAAGACCCTTCTGCAGCATCTTTAGCATTTTTCCTCTTTTTATTGTGAGAGGTCAAAGTCAGATGAGCACTTTCAGTCCTATCCCTCTGCAACCTCTCTTCCTCTTGCCCACATTGAGATATAAGCTCATTTAAGGACCATTTGTCCTTTTGAGTGTTATAACTCACTTTGAATTGTCCAAAGTGTGGAGGAAGCGAGATCAAAACCAAGTGCACAAGCAGGTCTTCACCAAGCTCTAACTTTAGTGCCTTAAGTTTTGATGCAAGATTGGACATTTCTATAATGTACTCTCTGACATTTCCTTTGCCCTTATACCTCATGGAGATGAGTTTAGCCAAAAGGCTGCTCGTCTCTGCCTTTTCATTATGGGCAAAGTATTGTTCAATTTTCACAAGAAAATTCCTTGCACTTTGACCCTTAACAATAGAGCCCCGAAACGCCTCTGGTATAGAGCGTTTCATGATCATAAGACACATTCGGTTGGACCTCTCCCATTTCTCAATTTTTGCCTCATTAAAGACTTCCGAAGTGGAAATGGGTGGTTCCTCCCTCAGTGCTAGATCCAAATCCATACAACCGAGAACAATTTCTACAGTTTCCTTCCAGACCTTAAAATTCATCCCATTCAACATTGGGATAGAGTTTACTTGAGCAAAAACATTCACAACAGTGACAACTAAAATAGAGAACAAAATTAAATCAATAGACATGATTATAAATTACCAAATAGTCCATATATATATAAAAAATTATATATATAAAACAAAACATGCAAATATTTCACACAATGGACTCGTAACAAGATACCCAGCACAACATTAATTCCTAGTCTTTGAACAGAAAAAATTAATTTGTAAACGGTACTCTTTATGCAATGATCAAATATTAACAATCATTTCTGTCAAATAATAGCCTTTCTTTAGACTGACTATTATTCACATGAAAAAAAAAAATTACTTTATGATTGTTACATACTTATCATCACAAAGTATGTTATTATTTGGCCAAATTGTGTCTTCCTTTGGGCCGAGCACAATTCGCATAAATAATCTCATACAAACATCTATGTAATTTTAATCAAATTAGTTTACACAATAGTGATTACTTTGGCAATGTATTGTTTCAACCAACTCAATTAAAAATTACCAGACATAAAAAATAGGAAGAGTCCATAAAATTTGCACCCAAACTGATAGTAATAATTATATGAAAATAATCATTACTAATTTGTCAACAGTGAATAAAATTACTGACTCCAAAAATTTTTTAATCATTGTGCACAAAATTAAAATATATATATACAAATTACAAAGCGTGAAGCACCAAGCACTGTTTACACATAGTTCATGCAAATTGAAAGATCAATTGCAAAAGAAAATACCAAACATACTACACATGAATTAATAGGCATGCGTACCCAATTTCCAAAAAAAAATAAAAAAATAAAAAATTAAACAATCTTCACATACCCAGTATATAAAATCAATGTATATCCTAAAAAAAAATGTACAGTGCCCCCACACAATTCTTAAACACAAATAAGCAAAAAAATAAAATTGCACAGTATGTCACACTCAAAAGTTATGCGCCACACTGATTCCAATCATGTACAGTACATCACAAATTTAAAAGTGACGACGTAGCATAGTGGGAGAAAAACACGGCAAAAGCAAATCATGCCAAAATATTCTTAATAAAAATTACATACATTAATTTTCCCCCAAAAAAAATTAAATAAATTAGGGTTCATAAATTAAAAGAGGGATTCACATAAAAATCCAATCTATACTTTAATCCCAATAATTTAACAGCAACGGAGGCTCTGATATCACTTGTTGGTTATTTAGATTGACCAAATAAAATAACCAAATGAAAGAGCAGATCGCATTACGTCAAATTATTGAAGAAGAGAGATTTAGAAATACCTGATTCCATAGAAATTGTGATAGATACACGCAGCGGAAGCCTTTTGTTGATCAATAACTAATGGTTGATTAATCTTCCTCAACCAAATCTCCTTTACTCCTGATGGGACTTTCGTTTTCTCTCAGATGGGGAGAGGAGAAAACCGTTTTCTGATTTGGTATATTGGGGACCATCACCGTGCTTTATGTTTTTAACCCATTAAAGTTCTCATTATGCCCCAATGGATAAAACTGGCAATTCACTTATTAATTCCATATTATTTTCTATTGATCAGTCTAAGGACTCTCTAAATTAGATCACTTAAATTGAACCATCTAAATGTAAATAACTAATATAAATGCTAAAATTAATATTTAGTCCATATTAATTAATTAGGAATAAATAAATTCCTAACATAAATACCAAGAACTACATGTTCAGTGTGAGTCATAAATAAATAAGTTTATATGGTTTGTAAGTAGGGTGTATATTTTGGATTTTCAGGTATTTCTTATTTTCAAGGAGGTATGAGAAAAGAAGACTTAAAGGGAATTTAATTTCTTCATGGGAGATAGACTTATTTCCAAGTGTACCCTACTTTGTTTGTTCTTTTTTTTTTTATGTAATTGATTATAAAATTTATGGTATTATTTTAAATTTCTGTCGTTCATCAATGAATCAGATCACAGTTTCTTTAAGAAAAAACTCATGAGTACAACAAAGTGATAATTAATAACACCGAAAACATCATCATGCCATATGATACTACGTAGTCTTAGAAACATAAGGGTTTTGGAACAGAGTTAATAAATGAATGAGTTAATTTGTGTACTTCTATAGAGAGAAAGGAAGGGAAACAGATATTCTCAATAACAATTAACATACCGAAACTTTTACACTTTTGAGGATATATACCATGAAAATTCTCATTAATAAAATGAGTCTTTTTGAGTTATGATGAGAAAATCAAGCATCATATTGATAATTACATCTTCGATAAAACACCGCTAGCGTGGTCGGTTGGCTTGAGAAACAGTAGAGTTAAGGTTGTTTCGGGATGAATGATGGCTAGCTTCCAATCTGAATGGGAGAAAGAGAATCCGTCAAACATTTGAATTCGTCTATGCATGCTATATGTTCCCTCCATTTTCTCATAATGTAACATGGAATATTATAAAGACTTAATTGTAAATTTAGTTGTCAAATTATGAAATCCAGTTCTGCATGAGAGGCTTATTTACCGTGTGGTTACACAGCATTTTCCTTTTTTGCATGCACCATGCATATGCATCTATAAATATAGGTACACAAAATAAAATCGAGACACATCGAAATTCGAAAAAAACATTATAGTCTATTTGTTCACCCAAAAAAAATAATCTAGCTTGTTATTTGTATTTCTGTTGTTCAATAAAAATGAGTTCACGATCTCAACGCTCTTCCTCCAGGTATCTCTAGATCTGAGTTATAACAGTGTTGTTTATCTTCCAAATATATATATATATATATATATATAAATATATATAAATAAAAGAGGAGATAAGTAACTCTTTTATAATTACTCTACATCTTTACTATTCATATTTTATTGTATTTTAAAAGCTTTATATTTGTTAACTATCATTAATCATTTTAAGTTATCAAAAGATTATAAATGAACACTTTAATTAAAGGTGATATTTGGTTATTTCCATTATTATTATTATTGAGATCGACAGTTTTATGTTAATATATATCACATTTCTAGTTTAGTTTGGGAAAGGAAGGGAAAGAAAATAAATAAATGGAAAGTAAAATAATTGTTTTGGTTGTTTGGTATAAAGAAAACAATTTAAGTTATTACACTAGTATATTCATAAAATATAAAATATGTTGCGTAAACTGCCAGCATTACATTTGTAGTCAAAATATTTGGGAAATAAAGGAGCAATTTACCGTTTATTCCATAACAAGAATCAGAGATTAGAGCTGAGAACGCATTAATGTTACAGTATGTATATCTTTGGAAGTTTGAATTCTTATACCAATTAATATACAGCGGGTTAACAACTTTAATTCTAAATGGATCCTTCAAACAAGTTCTCTTCTTTGCATAAAGAGTACCGTTTACAAATTAATTTTTTTCTGTTCAAAGACTAGGAATTAATGTTGTGCTTGGGTATCTTGTTACGAGTCCATTGTGTGAAATATTTGCATGTTTTGTTTTATATATATAATTTTTATATATATATGGACTATTTGGTAATTTATAATCATGTCTATTGATTTAATTTTGTTCTCTATTTTAGTTGTCATTTTTTGTGAATGTTTTTGCTCAAGTAAACTCTATCCCAATGTTGAATGGGATGAATTTTAAGGTCCGGAAGGAAACCGTAGAAATTATTCTCGGTTGTATGGATTTGGATCTAGCACTCGAGGGAGGAACCACCCATTTCCACTTCGGAAGTCTTTAATGAGGCAAAAATTGAGAAATGGGAGAGGTCCAACCGAATGTGTCTTATGATCATGAAACGCTCTATACCAGGGCGTTTGGGGCTCTATTGTTAAGGGTCAAAGTGCAAGGAATTTTCTTGTGAAAATTGAACAATACTTTGCCCATAATGAAAAGGCGGGGCAGACGAGCAACCTTTTGGCTAAACTCATCTCCATGAGGTATAAGGGCAAAGGAAATGTCAGAGAGTACATTATAGAAATGTCCAATCTTGCATCAAAACTTAAGGCACTAAAGTTAGAGCTTGGTGAAGACCTGCTTGTGCACTTGGTTTTGATCTCGCTTCCTCCACACTTTGGACAATTCAAAGTGAGTTATAACACTCAAAAGGACAAATGGTCCTTAAATGAGCTTATATCTCAATGTGGGCAAGAGGAAGAGAGGGCTGCAGAGGGATAGGACTGAAAGTGCTCATCCGACTTTGACCTCTCACAAAAAAAAAGAGGAAAAATGCTAAAAGATGCTCAGTATGTGTCTTCTCAAGCGAAGAAATCAAAGAAAGTTGAAGAATTTACCTTGTTACTTCAGAAGAAGTCGGGACACATGAAGAAAGAGTGTCCCAAGTATGCCACTTTGAGTTTAGGTAGAAAGGTAAATTTTTACTTTTGTTTGTTCCGAAATTCATTTAGCTTTTGTACCTATGGATACTTGGTGGGTGGATTTTGGTGCTACTACTCACATAAGCATAACTATGTAGGGTTGCCATGGAGTCGACCGCCAAAGTGATGATGAAAGATTCATCTTTGTGGGTGATGGACAAAAGGTTACAAGTAGAGGCTATTGGAACTTTGATTCACGAGTTAAAAACTGGATTTTATTTAGATTTGTTTGAGACATTTGTTGTACCGTCTTTTAGGGCGAAATTTGATTTCTATTTCTAGTTTGGACAAATTTGGATTTTCTTGTTCATTTGGAAATAATAAAGTTAGTCTCTACCAAAATTCAAATATTGTTGGTTCTAGTTATTTAATTGATAATCTTCACATGCTTGATGTTGTTGGTTTCTATATTGAAAACTGCAAAGCACAACACGTGGTACAAAACGAAAATTAATTGAGAATTCAGCCACTTTATGACACAAGCGTTTAGGCCATATCTCTAAACAGAGAATTCGATGGAGACTTGTGTCGGATGAAATTCTTGATCCATTGGATTTATCGGACTTTGATGTCCGTAGTTGAATGCATAAAGGGAAAATGAACAAACATAAAGAAATCAGGTCCGAAAAGAGCTAAAGATGTCTTAGAACTAATACATACCGATATTTGGTGGTCCATTCCCTTCAACATTTGGAATGGACAACAATATTTTATTACGTTCATAGATGACTTTTCTAGATACGGTTACCTATATTTAATACATGAGAAGTCCCAATCCCTAGATGTTTTTAAGGCTTTCAAAGTGAAGTTGAACTTCAACTTGGAAAGAAAATTAAAGTTGTCAAATCGTAGTCTGGTGGTGAATACTATGGCAAATATGACTGATCGAGAGAACAACGCCAGGGCCATTTGCCTTTTTCTCAAAAAAAGGTGGAATTGTTCCACATAATACACTAATGCCAGCAAACCTAGCATGAATGGTGTAGCGCAACGAAGAAACTGACTCTTAAGGATATGGTAAGGGAGTATGATTAGTCATTCATCTTC